>CM028758.1:0-200000 GCA_016801395.1 Leptodermis oblonga
GCATCTTTGGGGTTGTCCCTGAATTCGCCCACAAACTTCATCTTCTTCAGTCAGCCGCATACCTTTGTACTCAGATGACAAAGAATAAACAAGTGTACAGTGATCGAATGAGTCATAATATTATTATGAGGAATTCTCTATTCTTTTTCTTTTCTTCAAAACAAAGAATTAATCATGCATCCAAAATTAAGGGGGCAGTTTTATTTGAAGTAAAATCATTTTATTTTGCAATTACCAAAGAGATTAATGCAACTTTCTCGTCTTGATTATTTTCTCCACACTACTACAGAAAGAGCTATTGGAGGCGCCCATTTAAAGGCGAGTTTTCTCCAAAACAGAACAAAATTTTCAGAACAGATTATATGCACCCGCCTCCTATCGGTGTTTTGTATATGTCTATTGGAGGTTGCACCCTCCTCCAATATCATGACTATTGGAGGTGGGTTGCATAGTGTTTAAAAAATTTTCCTTCGTTTTTGACTGTTGAAAATAATTTTAAAAATGTGTCAAGTTTCGAACAAGGCGATAGATTAGTATCTAATAAAAATCACAAATTTTAGAAGGAAATATATAAATATATACTTCGATTTTAACTTTAAATACATAAGTATATGTACACTAGTGTTAAATTTAATGAGCAAGAGTCGTGATTATGCAGGCGCGAGCTCAATTCCTACTTAAGCCATAAATTGGAAAAAGAGAAATTAAATTTTGTAGGTGGGGTTTTAAGCCCCATTGGAGGCGGGTGCCCGTTGCACCAATTGGAGCCGCCCGCACTGGAGGAGGGTGTCGGGTCGCGAAACCCGCCTCCATTGGGGCTTTTTGGGGTAATGCCAATATCTTCCTTATCTTATTTTTCACTTTGGGATGACGAGAAAGAAACGTTATCCTAAAGTATTGTACTCTTTCGTTGCTTTTCACTAGAGTTCTAGTTCTTACTATTTCAAAATAATTCTTTATATCTCTCTCAATAAGTGAAGTTCGTCATCCCAATAAATAGTTAAGAGCTTCTTGTTTTCATATAAAATTTCATGAATTCGTTGAAAACTTTTATTGGATGATTAGTAGTATTTCATATTTGATATCTGTCAAACGGAAAATAATTTTTCATTATAAGATCAATAGATTTTTATTTACAGTTGTGATTAAATTTAGATTCACGTTTGTATTGACCCTTTATTGAAATTAATAAATATATATTAGATTTCTTTTATTAAAAAATAAAAAAATAAAAAAAAGGAAGAAGGAATGCAATGGAGAGACATGTTGACAAGAAGCTCTAAAGGAATTATTATTTGTTGGAACATTCAATTACAAAGAGGGGTCCAACTTCCCAATTCCAAACCACAAAAAACAAAACACATAAAAGAAAAATAAGGTCAGGACACTCGTCTTGGAACCGAAGAAAATTATTATTATTAATGTGTAAGAAATTCCAAAAGAAATACTAACCCATATTTAATTGCAAGAGTCAAGATCACCAAACTTGAAAATATTTGGGCGAAATATCATAATCAAAGTAGAATTTAGACAACATTCAACCCCATTAATTGAGAGAAAAAAAATTATCCTTTATTGTGCAGCATTTGTCACTAATCTTGTTACGAAATATGAATTTTAGCTCTCTACTTTTAAAATATTTTATATTAATAAAGTTGTGACGCTTATGCCTAAACCTCTTCATCTCCTCTCTCTCTCTCTCGCCAAAGTTCAATGCCAACTTTTGCCGCAACAATTCCACAGCGGAACATCAACACGGCAAACTTTAAGATCGCTGATGATTCCTCTCTCCCTTTTTGTCTTCTCGCTGAAATTATGTGTGTTTCTAGTTTGTATTTGTTATTCAACATCAGTCTATAGTTCTAAATATTGTGAATAAAAAGGATTTTTAGAAAGATAGAATTTGTGCCACTAGTCCTTAATAAATTTTGCCAACAACACCGCCCCTTGAATAACATTAAAAGATTGGCAATGGATCCAAGAAAATTTGTACTTTCCAATGTACAACTAGCTAGCTAGCAACAAACAAGCATCAAATTAATAATAAACCCCAATCCAATCAAAATTTAATTATTAAAATAATAATAATAAAAAAGGGTGAAGAGTTGGTATAAAACGCAATCCCAATGGCCACAAAACGGCCGAGCCGACTGCTGTTCCCTTCTTGGAAACACCACCTCCCATCGCCACCAAGCGTCCACCACATCACAACTCAGTGATTCACAACCGATTGTGAGGGCCCACAAGGGCGCTATGTTGAGGAAAAAAAGGCTGTTTGTGGGGCTCTAACCCAAAACAAAAGGTGTGGGGTAGGGTCCACATGGCGAAATGTGCAACGTGGCCTCCTCTACAAATCTTTGGCTGCAAAAAGGCGATATCCCTCGCTCGCAGGGCCCACACCGCCCAGCCCCATGAGCCTCGTGTGGGAGGTAAATCAGGGTGACTCAGCGATAACCTTGGCAGGAGGACCAGTGCCTGGTGCCCACAAGGATCCACCACCCACATTGGGGGGATGAAAATCCCACACTGCGGCTGCCAGGACTCGATCCTGCGTCCTTGGCTGCAATCTGCTGCCAAGTTACCAACTGAGCTAAGCCCCTGGAGGCAAAAGGGTGCTAACGGAAGCCCAGATTCGAACCCCGTCAACCCCTTAATTTGCAGGGAAAGTCCCCTTAAGTTGTTGTCCGCCGGACTCGAACCCAGGACCTCCCGCTGCGGTAAATGGTACCTCACATGTTTTTGCCAGTTAGGCTAGACATGTTTGGTAAAAGGGTGCTAACGGGAAGCCCAGATTCGAACCCCGTCAACCCCTTAATTTGCAGGGAAAGTCCCCTTAAGTTGTTGTCCGCCGGACTCGAACCCAGGACCTCCCGCTGCGGTAAATGGTACCTCACATGTTTTTGCCAGTTAGGCTAGACATGTTTGGTCAAGGGTGCTAACGGGAAGCCCAGATTCGAACCCCGTCAACCCCTTAAATTTGCAGGGAAAGTCCCCTTAAGTTGTTGTCCGCCGGACTCGAACCCAAGACCTCCCGCTGCGGTAAATGGTACCTCACATGTTTTTGCCAGTTAGGCTAGACATGTTTGGTCCTCCTCTACAAATCTACTACTACATACATGCTGCTGTTTGGTCATAATAAGTATCGATTTTGTAGTAATAAGTATAGGATTAAGGAGAGGGCTTGCACATGGGGGTGTGGTAGGTTCAAGAAATTCATGTGAGCACATGTGCTTTTTCCGTTTGTTTTTTTGACCCCTGGGCCCCATCCTTTACACTTGCGCTACTCTATCCGGTTTTCCCTCCCATTACTCCTTTCCCTCCCCCACTCTCACCGTGGCGCGTCTGTACTCAACGCGCTTCTTTTTTCCCTTGCTTGCTTACTATTTTTATTTACTCCTATAAATATTAAACAAAACTGCGATATAATTTCCCTCCCTCCTGAATCAATGAAAGAGTCATGCTTTGTTCAAGATTGAGAAAAAACGTGCGGTTCATAGACAATGATCGATCTTTTTATATGAAGAAAACTAGCTATATTGCATTTTGTTAGTCAGATTCAGGGTAAAAACGCGTGGTGAACATTTTTAAGTAGCGTTATAAAATATGTAAATGATTGAAATATAGGTAATGCAATAATGTCAATCTTGTAAGATAAATAATGTCGGCGCGGTACTCGTTATTGCGTTTTTAGCACATTCAAAAATGTTTGCTTAGCAAACAAGAGTTTTTTTTTAGCAAAGTACATAATGTATCGTTTAATATTTAACACGAGTTCAAAAAATATAAATTTGTACAAATAGTAGATTTTAGTTAGCTAAAAGGATAATTGAGTCATTCTAGAGATCAATTAGATTACATTAGTAATGAGAATTCGGAATAATATACATTGATCATTAAAAGAGAAATTCAATATCTAAAAATAAATTCCTTGGGATTATTATTTAATTTAAAAGGAATGAACAAAGATTAGTAATCATTCTAATTCTTGAAATAAATATTTAATTATTCCCTTAATATACTTACTATTTACGAAATACGAGAAGCAGATTAGAGAGACGGAGAATGCCTTAATCCTTTAGAGTGATGGAGTATATATAATTGCTTCATGGGTTTTGGCAAAAATTAGGTTATGTATTATATATTAGGATTAGATTACACAAAAGGTAGTACTTCCATATAGTTTTTCCATTGAGTTATTGTGAACTATCTCTTTGATTAAAACATGTAATATAAAAAATTTCCCCATGTTGCTATAAAATACTTTCATACGTGATATTATTTTTAGTATGAACACCAGGTCGACAAATAATGCTAATATTTCAAACGCTCTAGATTATATGCTTGTTATGTATCACAAGAAAAGTATTTTAGGGTTATTAAAAATTTCCAAGTAAAATATTCTCCAAAGTTAAAGCTTTGAAAATGCCATGAATGGAAAACATGCAAGTTTAGTTTAAGATTTAGAATTGACGACACATGAACCAGCGGTTCAATAAATTAGAATTGCTTGTTCATGAAATGGAGCCGAACATTCACGAACCGTAGCCATATCTATCTCCATCTTCATAGATGAAGGAACTTTATGGAAGTAAACATTATTAATATTTTTTAAAAATAATTTTAAGAAATCAAATAAATAATTGATCGAGTAGGCGGTGTTGTTACACCTCCTAAATGTTGCGTGAGTGTATTACTTGTCCCAAAAACCGTAATCAGGGGTCTTAGGAAGCCAAAGCACAAAAAAAGTAGGACCAGCTTCGTTGGCATTGACATTTCCAGAACTCAAACAATAATTTAACACCACACCTTCTCCTTTCCCTTCACCTTCACCACCTTCCTTCCTTCTCTTCTCTTCTCTGTTCTCTCCATCCCATAACCCACAAATCCCCCATGACCCTTTAACCTTTACTCCATCCCCATCACTCCCATCTCAACTTCTCCGCCTCCCATGGACACCACCACCCCCAAAGAACCCAACAACACAGCCGCATTATGGAAGAAACAGAAGAAAACCCAAAAGAATTCAGGTATGGGCACTTCCGGTCAAGATTCTCCCACCGTCTTCCGCCGCACACGGCGGCTAGAGAGGCACGGAAGGGTCAGGAAATCGAAGAAGGGTAATTCGGGGAGGAAGATGCCGATAGAGGAGGACGAAGGCACAAGCAGTAGTAGTTGTTGTAGTGCTAATGCTGCTGCCTGCGCCGGAGAAGAAGAAGGTGAAAAGGTTGAGGTCGAGAACAGGATTGTCGCATTGCAGAAGATTGTGCCCGGCGGGGAATCCCTTGGAGTCGATAAGCTGTTTGAAGAAACGGCTGGGTACATAATGGAATTGCAATATCAAGTCAAAGCCTTGAAATTTCTGGCAAGCTTAGTTGAAGGAGCTGACAAGGAAAAGAGAAAACTTGGAGGTTGATTATGGTTTCTTTCTTTGAGATGTGAATTTTCTCCTTTCTTTAATTTCATTTTTCTAGTGGTTCTTCTGTCTCCATGACTCCAATGTTGATGGAGATTGGAGGGTGGGTTTTTATTCATTTTGATGGATGCCTTTGTTTTGGTTGGGGGTGGGGGGGATTAGAAGGGTTCTTATGTTCTTTAAAAAAAAATTTCTTTTTCACCTTCTTCTTTGGTTATGTTTTGAATCAACCTTGTAGAGAGGAAGGAATAGAAGGAAGATCAATTTTAGTTTTCTAGCTAATTAATATATAGAATAATAGAAGTAATATAGGATCTCTGTATTCTCCAACTTTAATGTGGCAATCTTGAAGACAAGAAACATTTTCAACCTTGTTGATCTCCAATCCAATCTTACTTCTTAACTTTCTAATTACTCATACATGAAGTTTCAACAAACCAAATGCCAAAACAAACGAGTATTGTTTAGAATAAACAAATGTATCTCTCGGCTCTTCTAATGCGACGTAGCGTGTGACTGAGTGAGTATGTAAATTGACTTTTGATTTGGATTAGAGAATTGATGGAACTTGGACCAATTTTTGCAGAATTAAGGAAGGCTAGTACACACACCATGTGTTTCTGAACTCATGATGTGGAGGATATCTTGAAAGATAAAGAGGAAATCTTTTGAAAGTTAGTCACTCATGAGCCATGATGTATTGTTAAATAATGAAAAAAAGATGGTATTTGATGACGGAGTTGTGGAAAAATCGTGTTTAAAGGAAAATGATTTGGGTGACTTGGAAATTGGGAATCATGAATTTCTCCTCCGGCAAAAAATAACCAGAAAATCTTTATGGTCTTTGGGGAAGTTAGTGAGTGCACTCCCAAGAGAGTAGCATTTATCTCTCAAGTATATCTTATTGCACCATCCTACGTGGTGAATCGAGTGCATTGAATAATTTTTTTGGTCTGTTAGTGGTCCGATTGTATGGAAAGCTTGCATGTGGCTTAGGTTAGACAGGGCATGTTCTTTTGCATATTTTTAAATGAGGTTTTGAAAACATGTTTTAAAAAATACACAAAGAAACAAGGTTTTTGGAAACTGTTTTCAATGTTATTCAATCTATTTTGATTTTCATGTTT
Organism: Leptodermis oblonga; assembly: GCA_016801395.1. Taxonomy (NCBI): domain Eukaryota; kingdom Viridiplantae; phylum Streptophyta; class Magnoliopsida; order Gentianales; family Rubiaceae; genus Leptodermis; species Leptodermis oblonga. The sequence goes on from CM028758.1 coordinate 6,541, forward strand.
TCACTCACCCTTCTTGTTTGAAATTACACCCATTTTATTCTTGGGATGATTTTAAAAATAAGTAACGGTACACATTTCAATTAATTAATCACAGTTTTCTAATAGTAAGCGATGCGTCATGGCTACACTTTTATGAATGACTCTTTGTTACAATGGCGGGAGTAGTAAAAACGTAAATGAAAATGGGGTAAATCATATTTACTCCTTCAAGATTTCATGAAATTAGCATTACTTACAAGGTTTGAGAAATTGCCATATCCTTAATTACAAACATAACAATTGTAAGTTTGTAACTTCTTAGTTTGTTCAAATTATCATCACATCTATTAATAAAAAATAAGACACATATAAATCTCAATAGATTTTTTGCTATTCAAAAAGAATTAAATATTCAAGAGGGTATTAGTAGTTTTTCAAAAAAACTTTAAAGGGGTGCTTATTTACCCATGAAAATATTGTTTATAAACACTTTATTCACCAATGACTTTAGATCTTTAACTTTTCAAGAGTTTGGAGTTCATTTTTGCATTGAGTTTAGCCAAAACTTTCAAAATAGAAAAGCAAATGGTCACCTTGTTTGAATAAACTATGAACAGTTTATAAAGTGAAAAGTAAAGAAGGGAAAAAAGAAGAATGTGAATTCATGATTAATACTGTTAGTAAAATATGTGAACACTATTTTAGTTCGGTTTATCAAACCAGCATCCCTTTGAAGAAATTAGGTCAGTCTCTTCAAGGTGTGAAGTTATGAAGTTGATCACTATTGTTGTTTTTTTTTTTTTTTGACGAATAATCAATCGTGAAACGAGTTTATACATGCGACATTATTCATGTAACTAGTATTGATTACTGTTCACAGTACACGTGTTTTTTTAACAAAAAAAACTGAAAGAAACATCAAAATAATATATTAATTGTATTAAAAAAAACATAAATATCATTGACAATTATATAATAGAAGATTGATGAATATTTAAACCTAAAATGGCTTGTTAGAACAATGTCATATGTTTTCATTGTGAATGCTACTATTTTTTATGGGCATTTGGAATTAAAAAAAGAAAAGAATAAATTGATGTTGGAAATAAAAAGTAAAATTAAATGACAAATATAACAACTTCTTCTGGTTTACTATAACTACCGTTATTATTTTTTAATCAATCACACTATACGTATTGTGCCTCACACAATGCGAAGTGAGTCTTCAGACAGTACAACAATTAATAATCTAGGTTTTAGTGGGTGCAATATACATTTTTTTGTGATTAGCAACTCCAGAAATGCAACCGTGAGTAATAACTATGGTTATTACTTCGTCTGTTCAGGAGAGCTCACTTTGTGCTTTTGAACTACAATGTCTAAAGGAGTAAAATATTAGGAGTACTTTTTATGTTCCATTAAAATTGACCAGCTTCAAAACAAAATTTTATTCCAATAAAATGGTTACGCTTATATATAATTTTCTACTTTCTACACTCTTACTATTATGCTTATGCGTAATCACAAACTTTCGAAAAAAAAAGATATAATTAAAAAAAGATGACGACAAACATATCTTTCAGGTGCCATACAAAAAAATTTGTATATTTTCGTTAATTTTGTAGTGGCACTTTACCTTGAAAGCCCAATCTCATTCGAGAAATTCCACTTTAGTGGACTTCAGTAAAGGAAGAATGACCCAATACATTAAAAGGCCCATATGCTTCAATTCCTCACAGAATTCGATTCCTTTCCCCAGTGGGCCAAGTTGCTGTGGCGAACTCGAATCTGCTGTGAACACGCACTCCGACAAATAATGCACCACCCAATCAAAAAACCCCTTTTTGCCATAATCATCATCCCAAACGGGTCCCACTCCTTTAATCACGTGCCCTCCAATTGTGTTTGCCAAAACCAATCCTCCACCGTCCATTTTAATCTTCAACGGTTGACGATCATCGGAGGTGCACCACCCAAAAAAAAAGTCTCCCTTTTCCTTTCCCCTTTTATTATTATTTTTTTTGTCATAAATAAAACAATTCAAAAATATAAGGACCCCCATTTTCCTTTCCACAAACCCTAATTTCGTTGCTTTTATCCGAAATTTCCCCTTCTGAAACACGCACTGAAGGTGATTACTCTCATAGTCACTGAACCTTGTTCTTTCTCTTTTGTTTAATTTTACAAAGTAATTTGCCTTTTTTGTTTTTGGTTTTTAGTTTGTTTTTTATTAGGTGAGATATGGCGGATGATGCGACCGTGAACGGTGAAATTGCCGTGGATCAGAAGGTTAATATTGCCGGAGATGAAGTTTCCGAGTACGAATTGAAAATCGCAGAATTATCGGATGATTTGTCTTCGTTGGAGAAAGAGAAGAATCAAGTAGTTCAGGAGAATAAGACTCTGAATGATATGGTTCGGAAGATGAAGGAATCAATCGAGAGCTTGAGTGTTGAGAACGCGGGTTTGAAAGAGAAGGTGGGCAATTTGGGGGCGGACAACAAGGGTTTACAAGCTGTGGCTGCTAGGGCGGCTGAGTTGGAAGGTGAGGTTGCGAGGATGCATCATGATTTGGCTTCGGCCATGGGTGATTTGCAGGACGCACATAGTGAAATTGCTGGGTTGAAGTCAAAGTTGGGGAGTTTGGAGGGCGGGGAGACGGAGAAGGATTTTAAGTTGGATGCTGTTGTGAGTGAAAGGGATTTGTTACTTAGCAAAGTGGCGCATTTGGAGGCCAAGGTAAGCGATAAGGAGATTGAGATTAGGGGTTTGGAGAGTAGGATTCAGGAGTTGAAGGGTGATGCAAGGGCGAGGGAGGAGTTGGAGAAGAGGGTGAAGGATATTGAGGGGAAATTGGCGGAGAAAGATAAGGTGATCAGAAGTTTGGAGTCTGATGGTGAGGTGGTAGCGAATGGGAAGAAGGCGGCTGTGGTGGTGGAGGAGAAGGATTTTGCAGCAGATGGGAATGAGAAAGGGAATTTCTTGTGCGGGTTTAAGAAGGTGGAATGGCCAGTTGTGGCTGCTGTTTCTTCTGTAAGCACTATTGCTGTGATGGGGTCGGTGTGCTACCTTCATTATGCTAAGAGGCAGTGAAATGTGGTAGAGCATGCAAGCAAGGATTTTGTTGCTAACCTTGAGAAAGGGAATGCTTCAGTTTTGATAGGCGTGATGCTTATGCCAGTCTTATTGAAGTTCAAGTTTTAGTTAATACTTTGATATGGTTGGAGTATTATTGTTATTATTAAGCAGTATTAAAGTGATATGTTTTGTTTTGAAGACTACAGATTATTGAATACTTAAGTGCCACTTACTGTAGTTCTGTTTTGGCCACGCATTCATGCTGATTGTTATTTTCGTTCTCTAACTAGAATGATGGGAATTCGGTATGAGTTCCTGGATTTATTCTCTATCAATAATATAAGTGGATGATAGGAATTTGTTTGAGCTCAATGATTTCTTCTCTTTTGAATGATGTCCTGTAGATTGTTTAGGAGCTTTTCTGGTCCATGTCAGTTCTCAGATGATCATATGTCTTTGATGCTTTGCATTGCATTTGGAGAATAGTTTCATCTGCTTTTCGCCTTTGAAATCTTGTGTGATAAGGCGACGGGGTTGTTGATTGTGGATAGTCCTAAGTTAAAGGTTGGGTAGAGTATAGGTTGGACAATTTCATGGAAAATTTTCTCTTGATAGAGTCATTTATAAACTCGTTACTACTAGAATTGTTAATGGCAAATGAGTTATTGTTTTGGCTCTGATGAATCATGAATGCATTACTTTGCTAATTGCTATATAGTTTTTGGCATTGGTACTTTTTCGCATCTAGTGCTTTGCTGTTAATGTGTTAATGTTCTCATTGCTTGTTGAGATGATTCCATCTATCCTATCGTAATACCGCCTTGTTGAAGGGTTTTTCTGTGGGTTTCATACGAATTATTTCTGCCCTTGAATGCTCTGCTGTTTTGTTGGTGTATAATGCTTCAAATGATGCATTTCTCTGTGAGGTAGCACAGTTAGATAGGGATGCTAACACAACCTTTGTCTTATAAAATTGGTTACTTTGAAAGGAGAAAAGCCTTTTTCTTGACAGCGCAATTAGCAATTGCATGTGTTATGCTTAGTATGAATGTTTCTTGTTGATGCTCTTCCTTGGATTTATACTTTTATAAATTTGGTAATGAAGCCAACAACTACAGAAGATTGTGAAGAAGCGTTTGTATGATATGAAAAGGCCTTAATTCTGTTAAGGAAGGTGGGATTAGATTAGTGGGGGGTCCCTCATGCCAATCCGAAAAGGAAAAAGTTGAGAACAATTTTGCATCATGCCACAGCTAGCAGTTTCCTGCTGCACTATTCATTGCGTTTGGCACGTAAAATACTCTAATAATTTAAGATTTCTTTAATCAATGATTCATTCATTTTCAATTATGAGACTTTCTCCATTCTCATTAGAAAGTGATTGGAAAAAATTAAAAGAAAAAACACAATGAGTGCTATTTACAGAACAACAATAAACACAGAGAATTCACTCTAAAGTTTGAAGGATTGGGAAAAAATTAAAAGAAAAAACACAATGAGTGCTAGTTACAGAACAACAATAAACACAAAGAGAATTCACTCTAAAGTTTGAAGGGACTCTGTGCCTTGTAATGTACATTGCACATTTACCCTCAACCTGAAGTCATCAAACTATAAAGAACCCAAAAACATGGCGCTATGGCTTAAGGCTAATTGCACTCCCACAGCATAATTTCCATGTCAAAAACAATCAAATAAGACTCTCAAACTGCATCTTGAAACCAAACTAGCGCATTCCTGCGTAAGATAAAGCTTGTTAGGAGAAACGGTGAACTGTAATACCAATGACTTTTCTACTTAAACAGATTGAGTATCAGATTACATTATTTTCCTAAGAAGTCAAGTCTGTTTAGCAGAAAAAGTAGAATTTTTTGAGGAAAATTCCGTCTTGTTTAATGCATGATTAATCACAAGACCACCAAAGGAGATGAAGGAAGAGGAAACTCATTAAACTCCATTTGCTCACCTAAAATTACTGATTTGAACCCCTTAAAACGTCCAATAAACCGCAGCAGTTTCTCCAGGAAGTCCTCGTTTCGTGAGTTAAAGTTGTACTAGTTGCAGGCTGTCAAGAATTTCCATAAAAGAAAAGAATCAGTTGAAGTGAACAATTCCTGTCAAATCCCACAAATAAACATCCACTTATGTAGTCAAAAAACAAAACAGAGAACAGGGAAGATTAAAACTGGAACAAGTTATGCAACCTCATCTTCTTCAGTAGTGCCTTTGGGAATTTCTAACACTTGAGGAGGAACCCCATCATCGACTTCTTTTTCTTCAGAACCAGCAACCCTGATGGTGATGCCTCAACATTAGCATCCGATACCGGTAAATTTGAAGCAACTGCAGCCTCGGCCTCAGCTTCCTCCACTTTTTGCTCATTTCCAGAAACAAAACTCAAACTTTCAGCTTCTTTCTCCAGTTCTCCAGCCTCAGGAGGAAACACAATCGCTTCGCCGGAACCAACCTCTTCAACTTCCACTTCTCCTGAACCATCTAGGCTCTCTCTCGGATCATTTTCCACCTTGGAACTCTCTGAAACCTCCATTTTTCTGCAAAAATGAGTCCCCCTCAAAGTTGATGATCAATTATAAATAGGGCTGACAGAATTATAAAAGGAAACAATACCAAAAGCTTGGGATGTGACAGAGTATGCAACGAAGGATATGTGAAGTGGTGGGGTACAACATAGGAGTTGTACGCTCGTTGTTGAGTTGAGTGGAACTAGTAGTTAGTGGCCTGCTGCCAGCTATGTAGGCTTGTTTTTGAACAATATTGATTACTGATCACTGACTGGTGGTTTTGACAAACAACATTAACATTTGTGAACTTTGATGTTCTTTGGCAAGTCATCAAAAGGGTACAAGAATTCCACAAATATCTGAAATTTTACTTCACTTGGACAGTCATTCTTTGGTGAATCATCATTAAGAACAATAATCTGTTTTTTTTTTTTTTTTCCCCTTTTATGTACAATGATTAGTTTGTAAGTTCAGGATTCATTGTTTTTGTTGTGCCAATCTGGAAAGGGCATGGATCACCTCCCCAACCATTCCATACACATGAATACCAACTCCAAAGTCTTAAACAAAAGTATACTACTTTGTTTTCCTCTACTTAAAAGGGCGATAAGTGCTTCATTCCTCCAAGTCACTTCTATCGTGCAAGATTACCACCACCTCTCATGTGACAATCCATGTTATTAATGTGTTAACATATTGGTGTGCATAAAATTGGATCTCCATTGGGCTAAGCCCAATGGATTAAAATAAAGATAAACCGTGAAGAATAAAAAGACATAAGATCCAGAACTATGCTTAGGTCGGAAAGATCATCCCAGTCGAGCAGAGTAATGTTGTTTTCACCTTAGGTCGGTCATAGCCATAAAACCGATCTTGACAGTACTCCTCATAAAAGTTAGATCGGACTTTAGAATGCCTTGATCATCCCCCTGTATTTTTCTATCATACTTGGCTTAACCGACCTAATATAGCAAGACCGACCTATCATGCTTCACTGACACAGTATGTAAAAGTTGTCATAGAGTAGGTATATCTTCTCGATTGCATGCAGGGATTTTCAGATCTCCTAAGAGAGGGAGACATCCACGAAACCCGGTCAAAATGATAACGTCTACGCCACGCTAAACAGAAGGAGCAGGTGAACAAATCACTCATGAGGGTTCAACGGACACATTTCAACTTGAGGTATATATGCTAAGTCTTCAGACTGAGGAAGGTACGCAATCTTTACCATTTTCAAGCATTCATCTTTACTGTTTATCTTCTCCAATTGTACTGACTTGACCGTCGGAACCTATACAGGGGGGAAAGCCCCGCTCCTTTCCTGATCATCTGAAATTGTCACCGGAACAGTGCAAATCACCTTCCTCCATCAACCTTGCTGATCCGAGCTGCCCAGATCGGTCCCTAGCTTGTTCTTTCTTCTTTGCTGTCAAGTTTCCTTCAGATTGGGCCTTTGCTTTTCCAGGAGTTCATACTGGGCCGCGAGAAGCATCTCCTGAATTGTATTTTTTGCGTCACATCAACTGGCGCCGTCTGTGGGGAACTTTTGATCAAACTATTTCATCAAATTTCCTCACTTTTAAAGAAATTTGTTGAAACCATGACGCAAACTCAAGATTGTTCAGGATTGGGTGCTTCTTCTTCTAACACCGCCGCTGATTTCGTTGTTACCACTGCTATGGTTCCTGTCGTCACCACCGCCACTTCTATCCCCTCCAATGATCCACCAACTACCGCCGCCGTTGTTGAATCTCTCACCCCCAGCAGGAACAAGCAGAAAGGGAGAGGTTTTACCGTTTATTCCCACAGTTGTTTCACCTAATGAACCATATCGTTCCGGTTACCTCTACTCTCAATACGGAACCCCCCATTTCCAGTACTACAACCACCGCCCTAGAGGCAACCACCATAGAACACCCCTTTAGTTCACAAGTTGTCCCCGTTATTCCCCCACCGGGAACTCTATTCAATCCTATGTCTGATCCCTCTGTCGTGTTGATGTCCAGTCTCCCACCCCAGTCCATAGCCGTTTCGGGATGCCCTCCACACCCTAGGGGAACTAATCTTTTTTCCGGGTCCAACTACGTAGCTGGTCTTCCCACCCTTTCTACTGCACCTCCTGTGTATACCACCTTAGCCCATACCCAGGTCACCCCTACTTTTCCAGCTCCCTTCGGGATTCCTAACGCTCAGCCCAGTAATTACCCCTTTATGTCAGGTCTGCCTTTTCCCATGACAGGACAGCAAGTGAACCAGTTAGGTCAGCCTGGCCTAGGTCCACAGAATCAAGTAAGTCAGTCCAATCTAGTTCAACCGTTGAGCCAATTTAGTAACCTTGGTCCTGAAGTCAACCAATTAGGATATCCCGGACACCTAGCTTCGTCGAACCCAGCTATGTTTCAGCATTACGGCGTAGGCACCAGCCGAGCCATGCAGCCACCCACAGGGTACTCACCCTTACTTAACCCGAACTATTACCCCGAGCCCAGCGCAGGGAACTATTACCCCGGCATGGGAGGGTACCCCTTAGGTCAGTCGGGATACCCCCAGTTCGGTCAAACAATCCTCCCCGGATCCGGATACGCTCAGCTCGGACGAACCGGGCCCACTTCTCGGGTGTCTCATCCATTTGGTTGGGAGATCCAAACGGCACAATTCCCCCCGGGTTACAAAGGACTAGGTAAGGTTGACAAGTATGACGGGACTACCGACTCCACGGCTCACTGGATGCAGTGCATGAGCGTCATGGATGCTGCCAACCTATCTGATGCCAACCGATGCATGACTTTCCATTTGAATCTCAAAGGTCAGGCCATAAATTGGTATTGTACTCTGCCCCGAAATTCCATTCATTCATTAGATCAGTTCGGAGACCTGTTTTTAGCTAATTTTATGGGTAACAAGATTTTGTCTAAACCAATTTCACATTTAATGAACATAACTCAAAAAATGGGAGAGGGAATACAGGCTTACATAGATCGGTTTAACGTCGAGTTTAGGCAATGCCACGAAAAAGATGATAGGATAATGATGGGGTCATTTATTAATGGGTTACGGTTGGGGCCTTTAGCTACCGAGCTGGCCATCCGACCCCCGCACTCCTATTTTGAAATGATGGTTACTGCCGTTAACTTTGCTGTTGTTGAGGATGCCGCAGCTATAAAACAGGAATGGGAGAGAGGTTGTTCCGACCTGTACGGTAAGAGGAAAGCTTCTTCCCCGATTCTTCCCCCAGGAGGAAATAAGAAGCTAAACTTTGTGAATACTACTAACCCTATCCCAAAGACCGGGGTAAATGTGAACGCTGTGCAGGTAGCCGAGCCTTTTTCCGTCCCCCGAGCCGACATATACGCGGCCATCCAGCATCAAGGGTTGCTACCCCCAGCCCGTCCCATGACGGGTCCCACAGATCGGCTCAATCCCGGCAGGTATTGTAACTACCATAAACATATTGGTCACAATACTAACGATTGTCGAGATTTGGCTGCAGAGATAGCTAAACTTATTCAAGCTGGAAAACTGCCCCAATACACACAAGTAGCCCCTTTGCCCAAACCTGCAGCTTCGGCAACCCGGGAGCGACCTACCGGATGCTACCGGTGTGGGGAACCCGGCCATTTTGCCCGCGAGTGTCCCCAACCCAACCTCTGAGCCCCAAACGCCGGGGCTGGAGCCGACCTAACCATAGCTGGGGTCGTAAACACCATAGCTGGAGGACCGACCCAGGGCGACTCCAATCGCCAAAGGAAACAGGTATATAGACAAAGAAACAACATTCTAGGTAAGCGTAAAGCAGAAACCATGGCACCAGTCATTACTTTTGATGATAGTGATATCTTTTTACCTTACAGTTGTGACGATCCGCTGGTGATCGATTGTTATATTTCCAATTATCAAGTACGTAGGACATTACTAGACACGGGTAGCTCTAGTAATATCATTACAATTAAGGCATTGACGGGATGTCAGTTACATAAGGCACAGTTAAGTTCAGTACGAACTCCATTGATTGGCTTTGGCAATCACCATGTTATCCCTGTAGGACAACTGAGCATCTCGGTCACGTTAATAGCTGGTCAGCTAAAACGTACAGAAACCATAGACTTTGTGGTCATTGATGAACCTTCACCATATAACGTGTACCTAGGTCGGCTTGGATTAAATCAGTTCCAGGCCATTGCTTCTACCATGCATATGCTTTTGAAATTCCCCACCATGGGTGGGATAGCTGCTCTTCGTTGTGATGTTGTACAGGCTAAGCAGTGTTACACGGCTTCCCTAAGGGAGCCAACAACAGTGGATCGGAAGTCAAGAAGTGCATCTGCGGTCCTTCCGAGCTCCACACCACGAGCTTCGCCGCCTACTCTCCCTGGAAGTACTGCTCATCCCACTAACATCACCGACCTACCAGATAGCTCAGACCGGTCCATCGAAGCAGGGGCCGAGGTAAATATCGTCCCCCTGGCGGCCGATCCGAACAAGGTAATTAAGATTGGGGCTGATCTGCCCCCACAGTTACAACATGATTTGCTTAACCTTTTACGTGAGTTCGCAGAAGTCTTTGCTTGGGGACCGGAAGACATGCCAGGCATTTCTCAAAATATCATTGAACATAGGTTGTCCATTGATGCCAACCATAGGCCGGTTCACCAACGAAAGCGTAACCTCGGAGGAGAGCGCAGCAGATACGTGGAGATCGAAGTCAACGCCCTATTAGAAGTGCGTATCATTCGAGAGGTAGATTATCCTGAATGGCTGGCTAACCCCGTGTTGGTTCCCAAGCCCGATGGTTCATGGCGTATGTGCATTGATTTTACCGACCTAAACAAAGCCTGCCCTAAAGACTGGTTCCCCCTACCGTTGATCGACGTTTTGGTTGATGCCATAGCTGGATTCCGTTTCCTTAACTTGTTGGATGCTTATAAGGGCTACCACCAGATCTTCATGGCTAAAGAAGATGAGGAAAAAACATCTTTCATCACGGATAAAGGTACGTATTGCTTTATTACTATGCCTTTCGGTTTGAAGAATGCCGGAGCTACTTTTCAGCGTTTGATAAACAAAATTTTCAAAAATCAGTTAGGTCAGAACATGGAAGCATATATTGATGATTTGCTTGTTAAAAGTAGGGATGAGTCTGCTTATTTGCTTGATTTGCGTGAAACACTTGAAACCCTTGTCCAATATCAGTTAAGGTTAAATCTGAAAAAATGTGTTTTTGGAGCTACTTCCGAAAAATTCTTAGGTTATATGGTTTCTGAGGGGGGTATCTTGGTTAATCCAAAAAAAGTAGAAGTTGTTCTACAAATGCACCCACCTAGGACAATTTGTGAAGTACAACAATTAACGGGTAGACTAGCGGCCTTAAATCGGTTTTTAGCTCGGTCGGCAGAACGAGCCTTACCATTTTTTAGCATCCTGGAAAAAAAATAGATAAATTTGTATGGACCCCAGAATGCCAAATTGCTTTTGAACAACTAAAAAAGTATTTAGCTTCTTTGTCGTCTTTAACTATGCCTATTCCTGGAGAGCAATTATATATGTATATAGCTACCACTAAATCGGTGATTAGTTCGGTTTTGCTTCGAGAAGATAACCGGGTTCAAATACCCACCTATTTTGTTAGTAAAGTTTTGCAGGCAGTAGAGAAAAACTATTCTAGCCTAGAAAAGTTAGTCTTGGCTCTAGTCCACTCCACATGGCATCTCCGACCTTATTTCAACTCCTCCCATGGAGTCACCGTCTATACCGACGCACCTCTCAAAGCTGTCCTACAAAAGGCAGGAGTTTCTGGTCGTCTCACCAAGTGGGCTATCGAATTAGCGGAATATGACATCACCTTTGCCCCTCGCACCGCAGTCAAAGGGCAAGTGTTAGCAGATTTCATAGCTGAGGGGGTATCAGACACCCAGGAAGACATCCTTGGCCCGGCACAAGAAACCAATCTTCTTTTAACCGTGGCAAAGGGTGACGACTTGTGGACACTCTATGTAGATGGTGCTTCTAGCCAGTCCGGATCGGGTGCGGGGATCATCCTCACCAGCCCTGTTGGAGAAGTCCACACTTATGCACTGCGATTCTACTTTACGGCCACAAATAACGAAGCAGAGTACGAAGCCATGATTGCCGGTCTAAAGTTAGCTCAGAAACTCGGGGTCGAAAATCTGAAAATTTGTTCAGACTCCCAGCTTGTAGTTAAACAAATTTTGGGGGAGTATAAGGCTAAGGATTGGCAAATGGAGGAATATTTAGCACTGGTGCAGCAGCAGCTAAATTTTTTTCCAAAATGGACTATAGAGCGGGTCCCACGGAGTAAAAACACAAATGCAGATGCCTTGTCCAAATTGGCTTCTTCGGGCTTCTCTCATCTGACTAAAAGCGTCCTAGTAGAAGAAGTACGGACCAGAGTACAGCCGAGCCAGCAATCTTGTCCATAAGTGAAAGTCAGGATTGGAGATTCCCTCTATGACAATACTTACAAAATGGTACTTTACCGGATTCGCGAAAGGAAGCACAACGAATACGAAGGAAGGCTGAGCACTATCAAATAATCGGGGAGGATCTATACAAAAAGGGTTTATTAATGCCCTTGCTAAAATGCCTGGGTCCGGGAGAAGCAGAAGCCACGCTGAAGGAAGTACATCAAGGAGATTGCGGATCTCACATTGGGGCTCGGAATTTGGCAAAGAAAATAATTGGGGCTGGGTTTTATTGGCCCCGATTATTCCAGGAAGCAGTAGAATATGTTCAACGGTGTCCTAGTTGCCAACACAATGCGACAATTCACAGGTTGCCGGCCTCCAGCTTTACGGGGATAATTGCCCCTTGGCCTTTTGCGGAATGGGGAATAGATCTCATGGGGCCGTTTCCTAAGATCGGTTATTGCCATTATCTTGTTGTGGCCATAGACTATTTCACAAAATGGGTGGAACCGAAGCATTGACGAACATTACTGGGCGAACTGTAGCTCGATTTCTTTGGAGACAAGTCATCTGCCGGTTCGGCGTGCCCAACTCGGTTATCTCGGATAACGGGACCCAGTTCGAATCCAAGGAATTCATAGCCTTATGTTCAAAGCTCGGTATCACTCAACGTTTCGCATCTGTAGCTCATCCTCCGGCCAATGGACAAGTGGAACTCACGAATCGAACTTTGTTGCACGGGCTGAAAACCAGGCTAGAAGATAAAGGTAAAAATTGGGTAGAACAACTACCCCATGTACTTTGGTACCACCGGACTACGCCTAAATCGGCTACGGGGAAGACCCCTTTCGAACTGGCCTTTGGGGTAAATGCTGTTATCCCCCAGAAATACAAAGTGGTGCCCCCCGAGTTATGCACTTCGAAAGGGATCAGAATCAAAAAAACTTGGAGTTCAGTTTGGATTTGATGGAAGAAGTTCGGGACACTGCCTATATACACCAACTAAATTACAAAAACTTAGTTCGGCAACACTATGATGCTCGGGTCAAACATAGAGCCTTTGTACCAGGAGACTTAGTTCTACGAAACCGAGCTATCAGCAAACCACAAGAACAGGGCAAGTTGTTATCTAATTGGGAAGGGCCTTATCGGGTAGTCGAAGCCCGACCTACTGGAAGTTATGTTTTGGAAGATTTGCAAGGACAGCCGATCCCTCGGGCTTGGAACGCAACTCACTTAAGGAAATACTATTTATGAAGCAGTCAGAAGTAAAGTCGGAAAAAGTATCAAATTCAAGATGACAAGAGAAGAAAAAGAAAGTCTTTATTCAATAAACGAGCTCGGGAACAAAGCCGATCTATAAATTACAAAAATTCTTCGAAAGGGACCAGAATCAGAAAATTTCTTCATCAAGAAAAAAATACAAAGGACTAGGAAGGAAGGTCGGCGACATGGTCATGGCCACTGTTAAGAAGGGTAAGCCCGATCTCAGGAAGGTCGGCGACATGGTCATGGCCACTGTTAAGAAGGGTAAGCCCGATCTCAGGAATGAGGGGTCTGAGAGGTCGCTTCATCTGCTGCTTCTTGGGGGTCGGCCTCAGGATCTTCTTCAACATTCTCCGGTATGGGAACACCGTTGGCTCGGCATTCCTGTTTTATCTCCTCTACCAGATCGAAAGGATCGCGTCCATCCGGAAGCAAAGAAGTCAGGGCCATAGAGTCTGCGGGAACGTCTTTACTGACCTAGAACCTTTTAGCTCGTCCCAGCACAGGGTATACCTGCACTGGATTAGCTCCAAGAAACGCCGATTCATCAGCTCCAGCAGGGGCCCCTCCTTAAAAGTTTTCAGCTCGGCGTGGCGTGCTGCTTCGACCTCCACCGGGCTGAGCAGCCGGCAACCTTCTTTGCCGCCTCCTCCGTGGCCTTCACCAAGAAAGCTTTTTCTTTTTCCAGAGCAACCTCTTTTTCCTTCAAAGCAGCTTCACTCTCCTTCAAGGCAGCTTCACTTTTCTTCAGGGCGGACACCTCCGCTTCCAAGCCCTGGATCTCGGTCTCCAGCCGGCTGGCCTTTGTGCACAACTCCTGGTTTTCCCTAAGTTGATCGGTGTTGGTGGCCTCAAGCTTCGATACTTTGCTACGCTCGACCCCCAGCTTCATCTCCAGATCCTCAATTGTCTCTGCCGGCTTCCTCGACCTCTCATGCTCATAGCTCTGGGCCAGAATATCCAAAGCTATCGTCCTCTTGGACGTAGCTCCGTAATTTACGCCGACCTACCAAAACAAAACCAATCAAGGCATTATGAAAGCATCACGAGGTAATCATTTGTTTTCGGTAACTAACTATGAATTTGGAAGCTTACCTTTTTTATGTGCGAAGCCAGAAAGGCCTCTTGTTGTACCAGCTCATCGAGGTTCTTCTTCATCTTACTACTTATCACCACAATTTCAAAAAGAGAATTATGGGATTCAGACACGATCTCCGCATAGGGCCGAACGTCTTCGGGCTGAGGCTCCCCCAAATGGACCTGGTGCATAGGTCGGGTTAGGGAGCCCGGTCTCTCCCTTGGTTCCCTCAGCAATATTAATCTTTCATGAGACAAAGGGTCCACGGGTCCTAGCAATTCATCTGGGCTCGGAATATTAGAGCTCGTCAGCAATTGAGGTGTTTTGGCAGCCTTAGCTGCCTGGATTTCTGCAGGGGTCCGCCTGCTCTTTTTCGTGGTCCGAGGTACTAAAGCCGAGCTGGGAGGATCGGTGACCTCAATTTCCTCCGTCAGGTCGATTTCAGCCGGTCTCTTAGAAGACCCTGAAGCTGCAGCTGGCTTGCTGGCCTTTTTCTTCCTGCCAAATCCACCGAGGCCACCTGAAAACAGACAACATGTAATGATCAGAATCACCGATCTAGGAAAGACAAGAGACGATAAATAAAAGGTTAAGAGACAGGTATTTACTTTCTTCCTCTACACCGGGGGCTTGGCTCAGCCCGGCCCAGACCAGAAGACCCTCTGAAGGGAACTTAGCCGAATATTTTTCCTTGCTGGTAAAATTTCTTAACACCTTATAGTCCGACTGTACTATGGGGTCAGACTTATCTTGGGTTTGGTCGGCCAAGATTATAAACTGTGACCAACGGCAAGGTAGATTTGCTTCATCGGCCTTCACCATGAAATACCTAGCCCTCCAAGATTTGTTGGTGTCAGGGGAGTCGGTAATAAGTACGGGCCCGTTTCTACGTTTTTGGAATGTTACCCACCCCTGACCATAAGGGTATTGACGGACGGTGTAAAACTGGAGGAACAAATCTACCGTAGGTCAGATTTCAGCCCCAAAACAAACACACATAAATCCTACCAAAAACCTAAGGGCGTTAGGTACCAACTGACTCAGCCCGATGTATAAAAAATCACACATCTCATTTAAAAAATCCGGGATAGGGAACCTTAGCCCGAATTTTAGGTGATATTCATAAATACCGACCCAATCCCCAGAAGTGTTAGTTATCCTTTCTACGGGTGTGGGTAAACGGATCTGGACAGATGGGTCTATAAAATGGTCCGATGTTAGGGTTTCTAAATCTACTCTAGTGAGCTCGGAAGCTATTTCTTCGGGATTAAATTCAAAAGTGGCGGCCGTATCTACAGAAAGCATTAAAGAGATACCAAAATCATGCACAAATCCAAATAACAGATTCTATGGAGGAGTCATGCTTCAAACATGCCAAAAATTGTAAAAAGCAAATCGGCGGATCGATCTTATAAGAAGAAGGGAGGAAAGCACACTAACCTGAGGCCGGATTTTGGCGAGAGGCTCCAGTTTCGGAACTCCTTTCAGAAGCCATTGCGGTTGATCGGACGGAGATAAGATTCACGATCACGAAACGGTGACGACGGTGGGGACAGCGGTGCGGATAAAATCAAACAGAGCAGGGAGACGACGCCTACGAACTCTGGCAACGCACAGTAATTCCGGTAAAGGGAAGAGAAGCAGAAAATTCTTTCTTTTCTCTCTTTTCAGGATGCAAGTAGCGTAAGGGTGCCAGATGCTTACTTCTACGGTTTTTATAGTAAAGCCTCGGGAAGACCAAAGGGGCACGGATAAACCAATCGTTGCCCCCCTTTTATGCCACCTCAATAATGATAAAAGCATGGGAACTCGTACGGGTTGCCTTGATAGTCACGAGGGCGTGTCCAGCCACGTCCCAACTCTTCAAAATCCTGACTTCGGATAACGCAAAGGTATGCCTTTATTACCACATTCATTAATTTGTCCAATAGTCTGTTCAAATTCTTTAGATCGGTACCGCAATTATTACCTATGCATCGGTTGACACTATTCTCTGTAGATCGGATCTCATGGTCATATTGCATGTTTTTATATTCGATAAACTATAGGTCAGATGACTACTTGATAAGTGCCTTAGTCCCACTTTCGGTTTAGTAAAATATAACATCATGCTTAGCTCGGAAGAATGGCTCGGACTGATATCGGAGGACCCATGATAAGTGCTTTATGCTAAATTCCAGCTCGGAAAAACGCAAAAAGTATTAAGTTTTAGATCGGTAAAACCTACTACTGGGGGGACATGTTGGTGTGCATAAAATTGGATCTCCATTGGGCCTAACCCAATGGATTAAAATAAAGATAAACCGTGAAGAATAAAAAGACATATAAGATCCAGAACTATGTTTAGGTCGGAAAGATCATCCCAGTCGAGCCGAGTAATGTTGTTATCACCTTAGGTCGGTCAGAGCCATAAAACCGATCTGGACAGTACTCCTCATAAAAGGTTAGATCGGACTTTAGAATACCTTGATCATCCCCTTGTATTTTTCTATCATACTTGGCTTAACCGACCTAATATAGCAAGACCGACCTATCCTGCTTCACTGACACAGTAGGTTAAAGTTGTCATAGAGTAGGTATATCTTCTCGATTGCATGCAGGGATTTTCAGATCTCCTAAGAGAGGAAGACATCCACGAAACCCGGTCAAAATGATAACGTCTACGCCACGCTAAACAGAAGGAGCAGGTGAACAAATCACTCATGAGGGTTCAGCGAACACATTTCAACTTGAGGTATATATGCTAAGTCTTCAGACTGAGGAAGGTACGCAATCTTTATCATTTTCAAGCATTCATCTTTACTGTTTATCTTCTCCGATTGTACTGACTTGACCGTCGGAACCTATACAGGGGGGAAAGCCCTGCTCCTTTCCTGATCATCTGAAATTATCACCGGAACAGTGCAAATCACCTTCCTCCATTAACCTTGTTGATCCGAGCTGCCCACATCGGTCCCCAGCTTGTTCTTTCTTCTTTGCTATCAAGTTTCCTTCAGATTGGGCCTTTGCTTTTCAAGGAATTAATACTGGACCGCGAGAAGCATCTCCTGAATTGTATTTTT
Organism: Leptodermis oblonga; assembly: GCA_016801395.1. Classification (NCBI taxonomy): domain Eukaryota; kingdom Viridiplantae; phylum Streptophyta; class Magnoliopsida; order Gentianales; family Rubiaceae; genus Leptodermis; species Leptodermis oblonga. The sequence continues at coordinate 23,951 of CM028758.1, forward strand.
TGCATCACATCACATATTATTGAGTACGTGTCTCATCAAAATTGTCTAGCCTGCTTAAAATCCTCTATATATTATTTATTAGAGTTTAATTTGTATTTTTACACTAAACTGTTAACCTTTTGGGCCCATGATTTATTCAGCCCATTTATTGCAAAATTAAATATCGACAAAATAGCCCAAATCATTCATGAGGCCCAACATAAAGGAAAGTTTCAAGTGACAAAACCCTTCAAGGCTTAAACCCCAGCCATCTCTCTAAAATCCCTAGCACACAGAAGCCTCTGTTTCTTTTCTCCAAACCATCCCCATCCTCCCCCTTCGCCTCCGTCTCCGTCATGGCCGCCGCCGATGATGCGAAAGTTCCTTCGAGCGTAGTGAGCTCTGCCGTGGGTGCGCTATTGAAATGGAAAGCCCAAACTGTCTCCGAAAAGCCTCAACTCCTTCCGCAAGATGATTTCGTATACCTCAACTTAACCCTTAGGAAAATCCCGGCAAAGTCCCGCACAAACCCTTTCAGAATCCCCCTCGCTCATTCCCTTTTCGATGCAACTTCCGAGCTTTGCCTTATCATTGATGATAGACCCAATTCGAATCTCACTTCAGAGATTGCAAAGAAGATCATTAAATCCCAGAGCATACCCGTCGCAAAAGTCATCAAACTCTCGAAGCTCAAGACAAATTACAAACCTTTTGAGGCAAGAAGGAAGCTTTGTGATTCTTATGACCTTTTCTTGGTCGATAGAAGGATTGTTCATTTGCTTCCTAGGTTACTGGGGAAGGCTTTCTTTAAGAAGAAGAAGCTGCCTCTGCCGTTGGATCTGACTCATAAGAATTGGAAAGAGCAAATTGAGAGAGCCATGGGTTGTGGGTTTTTGTTTATGAAAACTGGGACTTGTTGCGTGATGAAAGTTGGAAAAATATCGATGGAAAGAGACGAGATAGTGGAGAATATAGTTCAGGGGATTAAAGGGGCAGTTGAAGTTGTGCCCAAGAAGTGGGGTGGTGTGAGGAGTTTGCATCTGAAGCTTTCGGGTTCTGTTGCATTGCCTATTTACCAGGCATTGCCTGATTTGAAGCTCAAGATTGATGGGTTGGTAGAGAGTGAGAAAGTTAGGGAGAGTGAGGCGAAGGAGGTGAGTAGTGGTGGGGAGGAGAAGAAGGAAACGGTGAAGAAGAAGAAGAAAGGAAGGATTCATGAGGTTCAGTATATGGATGTAGGCGTAGGTGCAGTTGAATTGGAGAGTGAGGATGATGAAGATAAAAACGAAGAGGTGAAGAAAATGGATGTTGAGGAGCATTTAGGTGATGATGATGAAAGTGAAGGCAGTGAGAGTAAGAAGGCTAAGCATGATGATGTGGAGGTAAAGAAGAGAAAGAAGGAAAAATTGGGGAAGAAAGTAGGAAAGGAAGCAAAGAAAGTTAGGTCCGGAAATGCTGTTGAATCAGGTGAAAAGGAAGAGAAGAAGAAGAGTAAGCTTGGAGCAAGGTTGAAGGAAGGGTCGACGCTGAAGAAAGCAACCAGGAGCTTGAGTAGATGAAGTCAGGAACTTTAATCCAGAAGATACCCCTAATGGTTACCCAATGCATGAGTCCAGAATACCTCATTGTTTGTAGTTCTCCCTCTGTGCAATGAGTTTTTCTTTGGCCCCTAAAATTTGTCTTTGCTCTAAATTGGGTATCAATTTTGTCATTTTAGAGATGTTGATTATAACTTTACAAGTTTTGGCATAATTGCAGGAAATGCTCGTTTATAATTATGTTGGAATTATGTGGATCATTCAGAGTGGTTCTTTCAAGTGTTAAAACTTGATGTCATCACGTAGAAGCAGAAGTTTGTTGTTTCTTTTTTGTTATAATAATAGGTTGTTTGTTGATGCTTTTCTGGGTTTGAAGCATGTGAATCTTTCAACTATTTTCAATTTTGACAGAGAACTGTGCCTTTCTTGTAGCGTGATATGCTGAGATTTTACTTACTGTGCATAATTTGGAGTTCTGATATTGCTAGCTATGGTCTTTTGCAATTGGATAAACATATTCTGTATTACATAGCAACCAAAAGATTCATCTTCTGAGTTCAGTACCAGATTTCTCATCATGTTATATGAGCTTTCTCTTAGGTACATTCGTGATCACTTAATGATCATATGTTGGTATGCTGTCTTGAAGTACTGACACAGGGTTGAGAGTTGTCAAGTGGCAATTAGCTACAGAAGGGAAACTTTCGAGTGGTTCTATAGTAACTATGGTTGTTTATGCAAGCCCTTGAGCTGATGCAAATTTGTTGCCTTTGTGTGTTTCTGAGTGCTTCTATTGTAATTATGTTAGTTTCATTTTTTCGTGTGCATTCAGGATTTGTGATCAGTTTATGATCATACGCTGGTGTGCTGTTAGAAATACTGTCACATGGTAGAGAGTTGTCAAGTGGGAGTTAGCTGCAGAACTGCAACTTTTGAGTGCTTCTGTTGTATCTATGTTGGTTTATGGAAGGCCTTAAGCTGATGCAATTTTGTTGCTTTTGTGTGTTTTTGAGTCTTATATTGTAAATTTGTATACTATGTTAGTACCATTTCTTCAAGAAGTGAAAATCCCCCAAGGGCGATGCTATGGATGCTTTAGGTCATCTTTGGAAGCTTTCCCTCTTCTGAATGGATGCTTTGGCGGATTTTCTGGTTTTCATAGTCCAATTGGTGATTCTTATTGTAAAAGACAGTTTGGTTTGGTACTCCTCTTTGGTTTTTTCTCTTATTGAATGAAGCCTCTGCTTTCAGTGCAAATGCTTAAAGTGATGGAAAGAGAAGCAAACCTATAGATGCTTATGTTTTCCTTTTCTTTGAATTCTCAAATCGTTAAAGATTGTTTCTTTACAAGGGAAAATGTGTGTGCTCTTTCAAAGAATAGCTGTGCACTGGAGAGAGTGCCCTTATATTATATCCCCTGACTGAAGCAGCACATTCAGAACACTTATGCTTTAGTCAGGGATTGACTCAATGAAGTCTTTATTTGCTCTTTGTTAGGTAAAACAGGAATCACAAAGCTGGCAAAACTGTGGTTATTTCATTTGAAATTTTGACCAAAAGTCCATATTTTTACAGTTTCAAACGAGCATTTACTCCAATGAATAAGGATACGATGTCAATTGTTCAGTGTCATACATTATACATATCATCAGGTGGAGTTTAACTGGATCATTGGCAGGGACAAAATAAACCATTATTAAGACAGTGAAGAGGAACTATCAGACGATTCAGACCAGAGTAAATGCACTCACTACCCATCTAAATCAAAGCTTCATGACTCATCTCTTCAAGAAAATGTAACTCAAAACTGATATCAATATCATCAATCTCAAACTGGGGTTCAATTTACACCAAAATACTTCTAAATATAACACTTAGTATCTTCTTTGTTTTTTGGTCAAGCATTTCTATCAAAGAATTTCACTTTGTTTTGATAAGCACCAGAATATCATTTTGTGACAGCTGGGTTCTGTTTAAACTCCAAATTTGTCATCTTTTTAAAGAGAGAGAGAGATGAAAAAGGTTAATAAAGTAGCTGTATTTACATGAATATTAAAATAATTTACAGAAGGCATAACTGAAAATTGCCCCAATCTATGCAAAGGCAAGCTTAACCAGCAGAAAGTGTGGCGCCAGTGTACTTTTTGAGTCTTTGAGAATTTATGAAGGAAACCCATCTGCTAACTTATTCCCCTGTGCGGCATTGTCCCTTCCTTTTCCTAACCTTCACCTCGTGATTCGTGCATATCAACAAGAACAGAACTTGCTTTACTTCCCTTCTTAAACCCGTAGGGAAAAACCCACACTGCATTGTTGGGACTGTATCTAAAGAGTTTCGAAGAGAGAAAAAAACAAAAGGAGCAAGTCAAAAGAAACTCTTTTGAATAAGCACCACCTTTTATTTTCTTTTTGTTTTTTTGTTCTTTTTATTTGTGATTTTGTGAAATACTTCCACCCCTGTTAGGGTTCTCGAACGGGAATTCTGAATATCTTGTGGCCATGGCATTGCAAGAAGAAGTGCATCTCCTGGAAAGGTGGTTCTTTTGGCTTCATAGCAGGTAAACAAGACATGTCACATTGGTATTTGGCCTACTCATTTCTTTGTTTGTGGTGTTTACATGTGGGTTCTCATCATCTTTTGTTATTTCTGAGTTTTCTTGTAATTTTTTAGTACAGAGTTTTTGAATCTGCCGCCTGTTATTCTTGGTTCCTTAAATGTGCTTGGCTTGGTTGACGCGTTTCTGTGTATTTTTTACAGGCGCATGTCATTGTGGTCCGAACATTGCATAGTAAAGTTGGGATTTTTGGAGACTGTATTAGGTTAGATATGTGTTGGATGGTGGTCTGACCCACAATTTGTAAATGAAATGCTTTTTTTTTCATGTTAGGTTTGAATTCACTTTGTTCCTGCATGTGTTTGCTAAATGGAGCTTTAGCAGTGAGCAAGGGTTAAGGGGTGACGTAACTTATTAGTACTTGGTTTGCCTTCCTTCACTTCGTAATGGGAATGTAGCTAGGTAGAATATGTTTCACTTGTATTTGGAAATAAATACAGGATGACAGCTGAGAAAAGTTTCGAACCTCGTCGTGGACAATTGTTAGAAATTAAGATAAACCTTTTGATTAGTTTCATATTTGGCCTTTATTCCTCAGCATGTACTGCTTTTATTATAATCTGAAGAAATCAAGCGGAAGTCGGGGTAGTCTGTTATCATCAAATCAGAGTTCCTGGGGGGCATGAAGAATAAACTAGTTTGGTATATGATGATTGTGTTTTTTAAATAGATCAAAAATTATGTTACAATTACATGATGATGTACTGTGAGGCAATTGTGCTCATGCAAGCTTGACAATTTCAGAATTATTAATCTGTTTGTTGCATTTTAAGTTCTACAAACGGTTCTATGTTTGTGGGATCCTTGCATAAATATGTTGCTTATTGATTGGTTCTGAGCTGTAAAGTAGTAAGTATAAATTCTTAGGCAAAATTAGGAAGTAATAAATGATAAAGGAAATTCTCCATGGATAGTGAAAGATGATCTATTGCCAAACTTGTGTTGAATATGTGTGATGTGGGAATAAATTATTCTGATGGCTGTAAGAATTGTACATTGCATCCTCTTCTGTCAGATATTTTAGTAAAAGAGCTTTGATTGTTACTCACTGATACGGAGATTAGACTTGCTTAATATCTTTTGTTACATTTGTCCAAATAAAGCTTCTAATTGAATTTCAGATTTTGCTTCCTTAAATTACGCTTTAGTTTTGAAGCAACTTCACCAAGTGTAAATTTTGAATTTTTTGTTTTCTTGTTCTCTACTTGTGACTTGCACTTGTCAAATTCATGATCTACGCTTCTCAAATTTCAAAGTTTAAGGTCACGTTGGAGTAAAGCGACAAAACATATCACATAATGCCAGCATGTGGATATGCTATTGTCGGGGGGTAGGTTCATACACTAAGTTAATTAACATCTTGAGTTGCTTAACTTACTATCATGTTTGAGTTTTCCTTTTCATTCCTCATTATATGCTGCTATGAACGGCTCAATCTAAACCAACTTGAATGTTGGACACGTGAGAGGAGGTGTTCTTTGAGGGAAGAGACAAATGTAAATGAGAGTGGGTAAGAGCAGTGACTCACAAGTCGTTAGTAGCATTGTCCTCTCCCTGCCTCACATACAAACATAAGCTACAAATTTTCAGGATAATCCTAATACTGATGGCTATAGGTTTTGCAGGTAGAAGTTCTTGCATCTTAAATGGTAACAAATGGATTTCCTTAATTGCATTTCCTGATTGTATCTATCTCTTTCTTTCTACATTTGGTAATTTATATTTTTTGTCATTCTCCTTCAAAGAGTTTTGCAATTGGTATTTGCCCAAAAGTTCCTCATTTCAGATTTGTCGCTACATTCTCATCTACTGATTGCTTTTGTTTGGAAAGCATTTGATCAACATATATAGTTGTGCTACTCTATATGTGCATTCTAGAGGATCTTGATCTGTCTTACATGAAAGAATGTACCTGCATGGTGTTAGAGGTTGGGACTTTTGGGCTGGAGATTTCTTCTATGTGAATTGGACATGATTATAGATTCTCATGAATAACTGAAGATCTTTAAGTCTGAAATACCTTATAAGGTTTATGGGGTTCCAATTTGATCAATGAAGTCGAATAGAATCATGCATGGAAGAGAGTCCCAATAATGGATCTTACTTCTTGCCCTGTACATGAAATAATTGATGAAGCAGTTATGGCTATTTTACTCTCATGCCCATATCGATCTAAAAAATCGTATAAGATCTGAGTTCCTTTGTCAATTGTCTCATTAATTAAATTGTTTCCTGATGGAGATTGGTATCGGTCAATGTTGAACATGATTTTGTGGTTTTCTTCTATTCTGACTGCCTCCTCACTGTCTTTAATTTCTTTTTGAATAGCCAGGCCAAGAATATGTTCTGGTTCTTTCCTCAAAGATACAAAGCAGCTATCAGCTGCTCATGGCAAGTGATTCTCCTATCTTTTGTACATTGGAAGATGTAAACTGATAGGTAAAATGGTGGGATGAAGCCAAATGGTCCGCGAAGCTATCAATTTTGTCATATATGTTGTTGACGTTTCCTGTAATGAAGCTATATTGACTGGTCCTTTGTAATATTTTCCTTTGGAGGAGCATGTAGCTATTCTAAAATCGATATGTTTTTAATTTTGCATCATTAATATGCCTTGAATAGTGGTAGTACTGATCTGGAAACTGTTCAACTTCAAAAACACAAGTGTTCTTAGTTGCTTTCTGGTGTCAATTTATCTTGCTTTGTGTAGAGAACCATTATTTACTCTCTGAAAACTGTGCTTCCTATTCAAGCATTTACCTTAATGGAAGATCTTTGTGATGGTGGCAGTCCTCGGTCTGTTTTTTACGTGTGCAGAAAACAGGCCGCTTCTTTAAACACTCATCTTCGGTTGTGATCTTCTGAAAGGCACTATATACTGCACTAGTTGAGTTGCATTGTTGATCTTTTTGTTCAGTTCAAAGTCCTACTTGATCCAGACTATTTAGGAGTTCCCAGAGATTTTCTGTTTAGATCCCTCAACAATGATCCTTTCATATTTACGACATTTCTCCAAATGGGATGAAATTCTGAGTTAGATGGCTGGCAGGTTGAAAGGGCTTCATCTGTATATGTAAAGCCAGCTAGCAATAGGGACTTCTTCAGTTGTGGAATGCTGAAGTGCCCTTGCTTCTAACCTTATACAAGTATAGTACAAAGTTAGCATTTCGGAATTTCTGAGGATGCTAAGGTTTGGCCATTGATTGAACAGGGAACCAAAAGTTAGGACTTTAGTAGGTGGCAATTAGTACATGAGTTGTGTTCCAGTTGTTTTACATTCTAGAATCCTTTCGAGGCCTTAAAAGTAGTTTTAAACCAAAGGGTTTCTCCTACTTTCAACATTTTAGTATTTTAATAAAGATATGACATGATTTTATATATATCTTGATTAAAATAAGAAATGTTTGCCTCTTTGTCTAGTAGATATAGATATATTGTTTATTGTTTAGATTCTAACTTAGACATGATGGCATGTTATTAGTTAAAGCCTCCATTGGTGCTCTGGGTGTGATTGTGATAGAGGTTGAGTTCATTCCATCTTACCAAAAAGTCATTTGTGACCCTTATATCTTACTATTCTATTTGAAATTCGTCTAAATTAAAGAGTCTATTTACACTATTTACACTGTGCGGTAATACTCATAATCATCCAAGTATTCATAAACAGTTGTCAATTGCAAACTTTGCAATTTGTGGTTGTTCTTTGTCCTCTGAGGCCTTAAACTTTGCAACAAAGAAAAAAAAAAAGAAAGAAGGGAATTCAGAGTAAAGAAGCTAAAATTAGAGTCTAGGCAGATAAAAAATTGAGGGACTAATTGAAAAACCAAGAACTACCCTTCCTTCTTATATGTACACAAAAAATGTGGTATAATATCAAAAAATAAATCTACTGGAGTATCATCTATTATGCACACCACTATATCAATATCTGTTTTCTGTGGGAAGAAGGAAGGAAGGAACCCTTCAAACTTCAAGCCTGCATTCAAGAGGGATGCCATTGATAAACTTATTGTAGTCTGCGCAGTAATTGTAGACCATGTAGTTCTTGTGTACCCACTGCATATTCTGCTTTCCAGTTGCATCCAACTCTTGACTCATCCATGGCTTTTTGGGTGCTGCTGTTGATGATGCTGATGACGACCACACAGAAGCATCAATCTTCAAATTTCTGCAAGATGCTGTAAAGGGCGCCTTCGCCCAATCAATCTTGACCTTCCCGCCCTGTGTAGCCCAGCTATCCGCATTCCAGATGCTTGCGTATAGCCTCATCGGCTGCCTATTCGGGTACGGCACTCCCAATTTCTCATGGTTGGTGTAAACTCTAATCGGAATCTCATCCACCAAGAAACTGAAATTCAACAACATAAAGATCGGAACTTTACAATCTCAGTGAATTTTGAAAGGAATCCTTCAAATTTGAAAAGGGAAGGCTTACATGATTCGATGGGGATTCCAAATGATGGTGTAAGTGTGGAAATCCAGCGTAGGATCAAACCACATATAGAATTGCATTTCCCGGCCGGCGTGCCCCTGCGTGTAAACGTTGGTGTGGACAATGTACGGCTCGCCGGAGACATTCCCCAAGAACTCAAAATCAATCTCGTCGTGCTCCGGTTCGTCGGAAGAAAGCTGCATCAATTCAAAGATTGGATTTTTAGGTCAGAGAAAGACATTTCGAACAGAATAAAAACCTGGGTTTTTTCTTTTTTCCACAACATACATAGAATGCCGTGACAGTGCCGGCAGATTCGCCGGGAACGAGCTTGAGCTGCATATCCACCCTGCCATACAAATACTCATCCTTGGACTGAAAACCCGACCCGGAATACTGGTCCAGCGTCAGAGTCACGAGCTCGCCCTTCTCGAGAATTTGAGCCCTCTCTTCCCCCCAGTTAATATTCACATGCTGGTGGAAACTTCCGACCGATGTAAAAGACACAAACACGATGGAAGATAAGGATAAAGAAAGCAGGAGAATGGAGAACGAAAACACGATTAACGAAAGAAGAAGCAAAGCGTAGGAAGCCATGTTTTTCCCCTGTTTATATCTGGAGGAAGCACGAAGGAAAAGAAGTGAAAGGTGGGGAAGATGGAAATGGTTAAAATAGAGAGGCTTTGGAAAGTGTGAAAGTTTTGGGTTTTTGAGGGGATTTGGAAGCTGGCAAAGCCATGGATAAATTAATGAATGCTTTGTTGTTCCGTCTCTACAGTTTTTGAGGGGATTAGGATTTAACGAGAATGATATATTAAAAAAAAATTGCTTTAAGGGAGAAAGGACTAAGCTGGCAAGAAATGAAAGTTCTTTTTTTTCTTTAAAAACTGGGGTGGTGACCACTGTTCAAATGAGATGGAGAAAGAAAACGTTCAAAATCAAAACACTAATTGAACAATTTGCGCCAAAAGAAACGATCCTTAAAGTTGATTGCTGTTGTGGGGTTTGACTCGTTTTCTTTGATCAATTCATTAATTAAAAGCCTAATTGAGACACTATGATGATTGATGAATGACCATTTGTTAAGTGGTTAACCCCAAAACTTCTATCCAAAAGTCGATTCGCGTATTAAGTTTAGTTGAGAAAGTTCAAACATGATTGATACAAAGTCACTGTCCAAAGGTGTCAATTCGTGTTATGTTCGGATTATAGAGTTTGGGTTGGCAGGTTCGCATGTCTACATCCCTCAATCTTAACTTTAGCCGTTTAATTATTCGTATATGCTCATTTAACTCGTGAACATTTCTGGTTCTTGTCGTGTTTTCAAATTGTAATATAAATTACTCGTGTTGGATTCGAGTTAGTGGGTTCTTGTGTCGATATTCTTAATCCTAACTTTACCCGTTTAATTATTCAAGTTGTTCAAGTTGATTCACATAAACCGCGAACTTGCCATGACTCAACTTTAATTCACTTATATCATGTCGTATTTTTGTATCATATCAAAAATTACCAATCATATTAGTTTAACGGGTTTTGATACGATATAAGTGAACGATGTGGTTTAATTTTTGGCGAAGAATTGGTATATGGTAGTTGTTACATAGAATTTGGAATGGGTGGTTGGTAAGGGGAATAGGGAAAGAAATCAGAAAATGAAGGTACATTTTTTGAGGTGGGCAAAAAGTTTTGGGCGTTTGTTTAGGGTATGGAATGTGTGTACACGGAAATGGGGGAAATTTGTATATTTTTTTCTTCACAAGTTTTTTGAGTTTTCACATGTGACCCTGTATTTTTCTATTCATCGTTTCTGGCCCTCTTCAATTTTTCAAACCTTCACCACTTCAATTTAGGTTTAGCATATAGAGTTGGATTTTTTAAAACTACAGACTCTAGTTTAGCAGTTTTCTTCGTTTTTTTTTGACTTCATTCAATTGCGTATATTTTTTTTTCTTTCAACAAATTATATTTTAATGCCTGAAGTTTCAATAAATTACTGGAATACCTTGATACCTTTTTTTCTTTTCCATTGCAAGAATCAAATTTTATTTTATTTTTCTATCATATTAGATGAGTTAGATTCTTATTTCTTTAATTCTCATACATTTACTAATGAAATTATATATGATTCACAATTAATCCACATTTAGGGTTACTTTTGCCAAAACTTTAAGGGTTATTCCCCAGTGGTAGTGTGTTGATTTGTGATGTGCAGGTTCCCAATGACGTAGTCCCCAACATGGTGTGCAGGTCTCTGTCCCCATCCCAGACGTGGGATAATTACGTGGTGTGAAAATGTCGCGGTGTGCAAGTACGAGTCTTCATTGGTAGTGGGTTGTTTGAAGTCTCCGTCTTTGACGTGGTCTAACCTTGGTTCCCAAATACAAGTCCCCGATAGTGGAGTAAGAGAGTATATTGAGTAGGTGCTCCATGTGGGTTATATGTAAGTGCCCCAAAAGTAGATAAAAAAAAAAACTATGAACAAATCAATCGTGATTGGACGAATTCTTGCACCTTAAAAAAAAAAAAAAAAAAGAAGGCCTAAAATATTAATTTGTTGCAATGTAAGAACTTTGGTTTAATTCGAAAACTTCTTCATAAAAATACATAATTACTCACTTAACAACAATACTAATATAAAAAAATAAAGTATAATTTTGATAAAATTGTGGAGAATAATATACAATTCAAATAAAGTTTGAGATGATGTTTTGCAATTAACTACAAAATTCGGTGAAATGAACAGTGATTGTAATTGACCTATGCGCCGTATCATCCGCGTGGGTTCTTTCTGTCTATAATGGACTGCTTGGGCGGGTGGGCCCGTCGCACGTTGAGCTAACCGATTCTGAAGAATCTGAACGGTCAATTATATATTTATAATAAATAAATCTATCTCTTTCTTTTAAAAAATATAATATAATAATCTCTTTAAATATTTATATGTAATTGCAATTATTGCACCGAAAGTCTGAAAGTTTTGCATTTTGTTGCCTGCTTCAACATTCAAGTGGGTGCACTTATGTTTTGCCTAGGGGTGATAACGAGCCTATCCGAGCCGAGTCGAGCTTTGACGTGTTTTTTTATTGTTCATTTATTTATTGAGGTTAAAATCTTGTTCATGTTCGTTTATTTATTAATCGAGCCGAGCCAAGTTTTGACGTGTTCATTTATTATTCATTTATTTATCGAGGTTAAAATCTTGTTCGTGTTCGTTTATTTATTAATCGAGTCGAGTCGAGCTTGTTCATGTTCATTCTCATGCCCTAAGTGTCATGCTCATCTATTTATAAGGAATTTTCCTCCCAAATCTTCTCTCATTTCCGATGTGGGATTGGGTGAAATTCACCTCAAAATTGTGAAATAAAATAAATTTGACCTTGTAAAATTTGAACCCTAGTTCCCTTGTTTCTCCTTTTGATGTCTTACCACTGCACCAAATTTATTTTCATATTATATATACGAATGATAAATTATATATGTATTTTATTCTTCTTAAAAATTATTTTTTTTTATCGAGCTATTCACGAACGTAATCGAGGTGAGCTCCCTGTTGTTCATTTATTGTTCGTTTATTAATCGAGCCAAAAATTTTGTTCGTGTTCGTTTATTAATAAATAAACGATCTCGAACCGAGCTTTTAACGAGTCGATCCCGAGCTTATTCGTGAACGTTCGTGTTCATTTTCAGCTACTTTTGCCCATCTCATGATAACATTTTCTTACCATTTTTGTAAAAGGAAAAATTGTAGTTTTGGTCCCTTTTGTTTGAACCTATTGCATTTTTGGTTCCTTATGCTTGCAAGTTATTGCAATTTTGGACTAGTTTTAAGCAGTCAAAGGAAAACTTAACAGTTTCTTGGGACCTTTTAAAATGAAAAAAGAAAGTTGAGATTTTCTCGTGATTTTAATATTCGAACAATTATTTTTACCCGTCTCTCAAGTAAAGAGTTTGATAACGCAAGTTGAAATAAAATTATTTGAAAAAAAAGAAGCTAATTTTGACGATTTAACCCAATTTGACAACTCTTGCACATAATTTTTAAAATTACAATTCACTCACATTTTTGTGCATTTCAAAAAGTTCTTAGAAACCGTTGATTTTCCAAATGACTACTCAAAATTGGCCATAACCAGTCACACAGAGGGACCAAAACTACAACAATATACAAACATAGGCGGGCTACTTTTACACTAATAAAAAGTAAGGAACCAAAAGTACAAGAAGTCCAAATAAAAAGATCAAAATTGTGATTTTTCTAAAATTCACACAACACTTATTGCACATGATAATAGTGGCTACTAGAATCAAAGTATCAAACAGATGAAGAGGGAAATTAAAAGTTGTGTGACTTTGTTTGTTCATTACCCTCCGGACAGGATCAGATTTAGTTGTCTCTGCCAAATTTTTGCTAAGAATGAATTTGCTACCTGAATTTTACACATGATCATGGCCTCCCATTCCCAACCATTGTGCCACTGTTCGGCCGGCGGCCACCACCAACCAATAAACCGTAACATCTCATCAGTCGAATTAAAAGTAGTTGTGAAAAATGATCAATATATACGTGTAATATATTTTTATCAAACTAAGAATTCAAACGGACATTGTAATTTTTTCTTTAAAGAAGTTGTCGTCGTGCTTGGCAACGATAACTTTTAATGCGTTTAAACGGAATTAGAGATCGAACAAAAACGTAAATTTTGGACACTAAAGAAAAATGTTTCAAGATTAAGTACTAAAAAAAATTAACAAGCTTAAAAAACATAAGGGGCATGTTATTCGCAGTAACCATTTCGATATTTACAGTAACATTTTCTTGTGAAAAGTCTAAAATACTCCTGACACTAAAAAAAAAAAAAAAAAAACAAAAAGTCACATGCGTAACAGTGCAGACCATATTATCTATAAATGTAAGGGTTTAGGATTTACTTCAAACTGTAGAAAATACTTGTTTTACATTTGATCAGTGACACGTTTCTTCAAATATGGCCGGTATACTCGAAGTCGATCCATATTACACTATAAGTAAACACTCTATACATTTTTTTTACTTGAATTTAGTTTTGACGGAAAAAATTTTCTGTATACCCGTTCATTTGCCCGGAAAGAAATCCATTTTGGGGGAATTTTTTTCTGGATCTGCGATTATCGGGCAATTTTTTGCCGTATCTGTCACATTTCGGCCGTGGAGAATTTTTGGGAAATACCACCGGCGGTATTTCTGGGCAAAATACCGCCAGCCGCCGAGAAATACCGCCATGCAAAATGGCGGTATTTCCCATAGCCGGCGGTATTTCCGGACGAAATAACGCCGGCGACCGGCGTATTCCTAGGGGAAATAGCGCCCGAGGAAATACCGCCGGGTGCTATTTCCCCTAGGAATACCGCCGGCGATTTCGTCCGGAAATACCGCCTGCAGTATTTTGTCTTAGGAATACCGCCGGCGGCATTTCCCGGCGTCTTTCTCCGGTGGTTTTTCGCCGGAGAAATACCGCTGGCGTCTTCCGTCGTATTTTTCTTGCGAAAAATTGGTTTTCCCTTGATTTTTCCTACCGAAAATTTCGTCCCATTCGCAATATCGCTACAACCTCTGCTAAAAGTTATTATGTCAGAACTTCGACTCAGGGTGACAAGATTATTGCCCAATTTGTTAGTTCCATCTAAAATTTTACGTTTAAGTATGCTGAACCACCTTTACTTATTTTTTAACAGGTTTTTCGTGTTGAGAGCGATGACATTTATGCTAACCACACCGATGTGTTTCGGACGAACAAAGAGTTCAGCAGTAGGGAAGATATGATGGCTTAGGTTAACGCACAAGCAGCTGAAAACAATATGACTGCAAAAATTACTTTCTCTTCGAAGATTTTGGGTCTGTTCGTTACGGGAGAAAATGTAGAGTTGAGATAGGGTGCGAAAGATCAGGAAAAGTTAGAGATAAGTCACCCCTACCTGAAGGGAAAAGCAGGCGGGCCAATACAAGCAGCAAGATGACAAACTGTCCATTTCACCTTAAGGCCCGAGAAATTGCTAAGGGCAACTGGAAGTTAGAGGTCATAGACGGTAATCACAATCATGAATTACAAGGAGTTCAAAATTGGCATTCAGCGCAGTCACGGTTAACAGAATTGGAAAATAAGAAAATTGCCGACATATCTAGTATTAACATCAGACCGATACATATATTGGCCAAGTTGCGAGCGGATGATCTGGAAAATATCAGCCACATACAACAGGTGCACAATGAAAAAGTAAAAAGTAAAAGGAAGGCTAGGGGAGGTATGACTAATATGCAGTATTTCTTTAAACTTCTGTATGATCACGAATACTTCTTTGCGCACGAACGTGAAAACTACAGTAATGCAGACGGGCACATTTTCTTTGCACACAAGAAGGCGCTACGTCTGCTTGTTTTGTTTCCGTACGTGTTGTTTATGGATACGACGTATAAGACGAACAGGTATGACATGCCGCTACTGCAAATAGTGGCTCTATTACCCACAGATCAGTATGTTCATATCGCATTCGTGTTCATGAGGGATGAGACCACACCGAGCTATTACTGGGGGTTGGTACAATTGAGCAAGCTATTCGCGGGAAACAAATACCCACATATGGTCGTCACTAACCGGGAGCTTGCCTTAATGAATGTTGTGGAACTAGTATTCCCAAGTACTACCCAACTACTGTGTAGGAGACACATTGAAATGGATGACAAGAAACACGTACTATCGGCTGACAACGACAAAAAAACAATGGACGTGTTTCTATATCGTTGGAGCCGCGTTGTTAAAGCCCTGACATACGAACAGTTCACAGAAGCTGTGGATTTCATTGATACCAAATATGAAAATAAATCTAGATTAAGAAATGTTATTTCATACTTGAAAAACACGTGGTTGGAACCCCACAAGAACAAGTTCGTGTCATGTTGGACGAAAAGTATAAAGCATTACGGCTCACACACCACGAACATCTAAGTTATTTATAACTTTGATTTATGATTTGTATTTTGTATAATTACATGCTCTTCTATATAATTCTGTGTGCTACATGTTGAATTTTTATATGAATTGTCTTTTAGGGTGGAAAGTGCACATACACAATTGAAAAAGGCAATTGATACGGATTGAAAGGCATTTCCAAGTATTTTCAACGACATTAATATTATGATAAGGCAGCACTTTGATAAAATCCGTAATGCAATGGAATCTTCGCGCAGCAAAATTTACCGGAAAAGTGACTACTTACTTTCGCTGGTATTGCACTACTGCAGGAAGAATATACATCAAGAGTTGGACTTATTGGGGAAGATGGTGCGGTGTATGGTTGCGAACTCCGAACTAGTTGTGGTCTGCCATGTGCATATGAGATGCAACAGTTGGTGCGCGCGTACCAACCAATTGATCCTATCGACGTAGACGCCTTCTGGAAGACGCTGCATTTGGGAGATGATGATATTCCGACAACTCATGAGGAGAGACAAACCGTTGAAGGCCGGTTGCATGATATGTTTCTAGATGTAATGGCGCGTCCAAGCGCTGAGATATACAGGGTGATGGGTGTGGTGCATTCGACGCTTTATCCGAAAGCTGTTAATCTAGATGAGCCGGTTAGTAGGCCACACAGGGGACGATCGAGAAACAATACCACCCAGCGAGATCTATCAGGGTACGAGCATGCCGAGAGGAATGCACTACAACGAGGTGCGGATATATGTATTTCATCTGCATGTTCCCTATGTTTACAAACACCTACACGTGCTAAATTTAATATGATTTACACTTGCAGGTCGGCGATCCACAGGCGGACAGAGAAGACGAAGGGTTGTGAGGCCACACGCATCTGAATGGTCTTACGACCTTCCCGTATTTTTGAAGCAGTTCGTATTCAAATACATTACAGGGAACGTTAATGTAATGCCCGATAGACATTGTGGATTTAGAGTAATTTCCTATTTCGTACACAATGCAGATGAGTCGCAGTGGTACCAGGTGTGCAGAGCCTTGCACCAAGAACTCGTGGATGAAGCTACTTTGTGGAACTTCATCCTTGGGCCAGTCGATTACGCGTTAGCAATTAGGCTGGTCGATTGTTATGTAGTTCTGGCAGAAGGGGTTTACTAGTTTGATTCCCATCTGCTGAGAATATTTGTCGCAACGAAATACCAGCGGATTGTTACATTATATGCACAGTAGAGTAATACTTTCCTACCGATTGTGTGGCGAGGAGCCGGCATCTCGACTGATCCGATCAGTTTCATCAATATGGGTTTAATAAGACAAAATCATTTCATTGCTTTGTTAATGACCGGTGAGGTATTGCTACCGCCAATATATCCGACGTGGAGAAACAGGGCCTCAGAAGACATGAAGATGTGGCAAACCCATTTGACACAAAAATTTGATTCTTACAGGACTAAATCAACTGCTGAGTGTTAGTAGTATATGATTTTCACACCCACTGTTGTGGGTTAAATGCAAGTTACTTGTTTCATTATACGTTAACAATATAAGTTTCTCATATTTTAACGTTTGTATGTTATTAATTACAACATTAGTGAAGGCAATTAATATGTATATATCACCCGAAATGATATATTACTTTATACAATGAATAAAATCTCGAAAAAAATACAACTCAACCATTTATAACTCCAATCCCGGCATCAAATCCTCCAAATGGATAGTCGCCTCCTCTATGGCGCTTCTCCTCACGGAGCTGGGAAAGGCATGCCGATTTCGGGGATGAAAATAATAAAATTTACTTGCTATATATTGCAACCGTTACAGTTGTAAGATAAATCAAAATACAGTAAAAATTATTGACAAACAGATATAATTAATTGACATAAATAAGCAGAAATTTGTATTGCTTACCGCAACCGCGAACATGTTTTTGGGATCCAGTGTGTCGTCCACTTTCATGTCGTCTGGACTGACATGCACATGCGTTCGCGGCTGGAAGTAGTCGAGGTACTCAGGGTATGCATGATCGGCCCACTCAGCCCTCTGCATCCCCCTTACCGAATTCCTCTTGTATATGTGCGGGACATTAAGATTCGTATCGTAAACGCAGGAGTACCTTTTTATTTCAGGCCCTCTGTAGCAACTCTTTGGCTCTAAAACTGCGTGAGGGATCGACTGCACGAATCCAAATTGGCGCAAGAACCGATCAGGCATATATGGCTCTACGACTGCAGGGCAATGAATAAGACCCCTATACAAGGTTATTGGGTGTACTCCTGCAGGATTTGGCCCAAAAGGAAGCCAATTGACCTAGTTCATGTGAAACATAGTAAGTGGATATACGAATACGTCGTCTAATATAGTAATAAACAGTACAAAATTTAAATGACATACAAATATTCCTCTCCAGATTTCATTCCGTCTAGTGTGCATCTGTATGATAGCAAATCTGCGTTAGGCTCCTGCTTCCTTCCGGTTCTGATTTTTCACTTCGTTGCAACAGGCAACCCGGCATCCCAGGAACTGAGCTGGGGATGACTAAACGCTGAAAAGTACTAGTATATCCAACTCTATTAAAACAATTGCAAACTAAATTATTCATTTTAATGTACTTGTATAAAATATTGAAATAATTTATAAACGAGTCTTACAAACATGCAATAAGGTCAGACAACAGTCTAACTGGGCACCGTCCGCCCTAGAGGCCCTACCAAGATTGCAGTAAAGGTTGGCCAGACACACTGCACCCCACGCAAGTTCTGCTGCGCTTTCTACATCGCGGAGGTAAGGCAGAAAATGCCCAACAACGTGAGTTTTTTTCTTATCCACAAACAGTGTGTTTCCTACCAACCACAACAAATACCATGTGGCAGAATTGGCGGCCTCCACATGTCCGCTAACACAGTGCTCTCGAAGGAGGGACATTTTAACAGTTGCAAAATCTCGATCACCAAGCTTGTCTTCCTCGATCCCCAACAATTCTAAAAGCAGAACTTTCATATCTGCCGGCTTAATTTTTCACCCAATTGGTTGTCCACCAATCAAAATCCGTAGGATGTAGGCGACGTCGTAGAGAGTGATACCCATCTCTCCGAATGGCATGTGGAATGAATTAGTCTCCGGATGCCATCTCTCAACAAATGCGCTAAGTAGTGCAGAGTCTAACTCTGGATGCATGCACCATACCAAATGTTTTTCCACTATGGTTTTTACTTCCCCATCGGCTAAATCCCACCTTTGCAGCCGCTCGTGCCCATTATGGCACAACAGCACACCACGTTCCTGCGAAATTTAGTAAATGAAATAATACGTTTTAGGCGCCCACGTAATAATCATAAAGCGAAACTAAATAAAAATTATATAACAAAAAATGTACTAAAACATATTACAATACCTGTCGATGCCATACGTATTATGCAATATGACCCTTAAAACTCCGTAACAGCTTTGGGTTTGAAGGTCCACCGTCAATCGGATCATCTAGAGGCCGGTAAGCCTTCCACCCGGCATCCCTCCCGGAACTGGAACCGGCCCCAGCCCCTGACACTGACCTACGTGAGGACCCCATTAATTATTTCCCTTTCTCACTTCTTCGTTGGGTCTTGGCATTTTTCCCATAATTTTCTTCCTCTAACCGCCCTGAATACCTTTCCATGTACCCCTGCGACTAAGACTGAGACAGAGACATGTCCCTCTCAAATCTTTCCGCATTTTCCTTAGCTTCATCCTCCTCCGCATTTCCAATGTATGGCGGGGCAAATGGTGTTTCTCTGTAATAAAAGTTACTTTCCCTCGCCGCATTTGAAAAGTGCGAAGACCCATGCGCTCTTCCTGCCACCCTTCTCTGCCGCTCGAATGCAGTCGACAGCATTCGGCGACCTGCTTCCTCAAAGGATGCTTGTATCGCCTCAGTGCCTCTTTGAACCAAATGCAAATTGTCATCCTTCTTGCTTTTGGTAAATTTTAATTTTAATTTCTTAAATGTTTCTGCCATCTGCAATAATATAAACACGCATTTATCAATTCGAAATTAATTGATAACATAAAAGGAACAATAACGCAATTAAAGTTAAAGAAAATTTAAAATGTTGACCTAAAAGTCGCCGTTCGGTAGGAAAAACGGCACCGCCGATGCGGTATTTCCCGAAATAGAGTGAACCGGTGGTATTTCACTCACCCCCCCCCCCCCTCCCCCCCCAAATTTGTTATTTACAGTAACCACCGGTCGGACCTTTGCCAATCCGAGAAAAAAAATTCACAATTTCGGGCAAAATACTAACAAATTCGAACATATTACAACTAAATTAATCAAACAAAAAAATAAAATAGTGCCGAAACAGATATTAATTTGAGGCACTAACCTTTTGTCGATCCTACTCGCAGTAATCGTTTTATCCGATTTAGCTAATTTTTTATCCTTCTTCTCCACACAGCTCCGCAGCCTCAACTTTTTTTTTTCTGCTTTCTTTGAATTCCATTTCAATTCCTCTGCTTCAGTCTATTTATAGACTGTTGCAGAGAAAAATGCATCATGTTCAGCCCGTGACTTTTGTTCCTTCATGTGCAGCTTTTTTTTTTTTTTTAACCAGTTACTGTTCATTCACGGGTGAACAGTAACCGTTTCTTTTTTTTTGGCCAGGGGCATTTTAGTCTTTTCACAGGGGAATGTTACTGCAAATATCGAAATGGTTACTGCAAATATCGAAATGGTTACTGCGAATAACAATTCCAAAACATAATTACTATTTCCATTTATTATTGATTGTGCTAAATTCCTATGGGTCGACAATCTGGAGATAGCGAATCTTCTGACGCTATGAATCTGATTTAGACCGTTTCCTGGATCATCACTTCTGAATCTGTCTCGCTTTGCAACAACATCGTCGTGGTCTTGTCACTGTTGTGAACCTACAGATTATAACTTTTTATATATTATTTATCGAATTTAACTTGTAATATATTAATTAAGTTTAGCGTCTGACATATTTGGTAATGAATTTGGTGTTAATGAACGTGTTTTGAAATCACTTTTGATTTTATAATATTAAAAGTGTGTTGGGAATGTAAAAAGGTATGTTGAAAATGTAAAAAAATTTATTAAAAATGTAAAAATGTTTATTGAAAATGATAAAAAACTATTATAAAACAAAAATAATTTCAAAACACGTTTTGAAAACGTGATACCAAACAGGCCCTTAGTTTTTAATGTATAGATTTTCACATTTAATTTGTAATGTAGTAAGTTTAGCCTCGTGTATTACGTATTATGCATGTTTAGTATATATCAATAAAAACACATATGTCAAGTTTATCTTTTGAATATCACTATCACACTTTGACAGGATAGTTAGACCCTCTAGAAATACCAATTTCTACAAGAAATCTTACCATCAACAAAAATGTAGAGGACCTATTTTTTGGGTTTTGATTTTGATTTCAGTAGTAAATTTAATATATTATAATTATTTTTTATTATTTTTAATATAATTTTTTACTATTTAACTATACTTTTTTTACATTTCTAATACATTTTTAATATTATAAAACTATTTTTTTAAAATATGTTTTCAAAACAATAAAACAAAACAAGCACATAGTATGTACAGATTTTGTCATGCCTATTGGCTGAGTATCAATGAATTTCAGTTTCAAATGTACCAAAACGAATGTATATATTAGGATTGATAATCTTTATATAGCGATGATTTTCTTGTGATTTTATATCTTAACTCAAGGACAACTCGCTTGACACGGTACCTTTTTTTTTTTTTTTTTTAATACCTTTTCAGTTTCACCCATTGTACACTGTGGAAACTTGTACAACACGCATCAACAAATAGGGAGTAGTGCCTAAAGTCCGAGCAAATATTTACTTTAATTTGTAATTTGTGCGACTCAAACCCTTGACATTATAGTTTTGCACAAAATATTTACCATTTGAGTTCGAGATGATTTGTTAGTTATTGTTCCGTTTGATTTACCATAAAATTTCTTTATGCAAAGTAGAATATCATCTTTCATATGCATTCATAAATTCTCATTTGGAGATCTGTGTCCGTTTCTCTCAAATTGCAGCCTTCCGTGATTGGGATCGGCAAGCAGGTACTCCAATTATTTTATTTAATCCTATTACTGAGTCAACTAATTAAAGGAAAAACGAGCTAGTACCCGATTGTGTGGTGCATAGCGGGCCAGTTAGATGTTGGAGATTTGATTCCTACATTTGTTTGTATGTACTATTTAGAGAGCAGGGAAATGTAATGTTGTATTCGAGAACCCAAAAAAAAATAATAATAATTAAAGGAAACTGCTAAATTTGTATGTTTGGTGATTCTTTCAAGGTTTAATAACAGCTTGCCCCCATGTTAAATCACTTTGAAGAATTATACCCTCTGAAGTTTTAAAATATATAATTTGCCCCTCTTTCGCACAATCTTATACCTATAAAATCTTGCTGATGACAAAAACAAAAATAAAAGTAATTAAAATAATCTCGCTGATCAGTGATCACTGGCTCACTGTAGTAGTTGTCGTTGAAACGAATCTAGGCAAACTGAGAGGCCCGTATCTCATTGAACATAATTTCACTGAGTCACCTTTTAACGTGTCGAATTTATGTGGCGATCGTGATTTAGAAGGTGTAACCATCGTTGAAAGTACTGCTGGGAATTTATTGTTACCACGTGGTATTACATTTACAAATTTGAATGAAAAAGATTGGGACAAATTTTTTTCATGTCTACCCAAAAACTTGGGCGTTACGACCTCGAACGTTGTTTGCATTCAGGTGGCAAGCCTTGAGAGAACCGCGACAAGTCAGCGCAATAGTTGTAGATTCTATAGTTTCTTTGCACCCATCGCAGCCTTCGTCTTCCATTCGCATCAAGTTCTTGTCCTCCCCACGCCGCTAAGCTCACAGAATTCGGACACGACGGCAGCGACGTCGACGATCCTTTCGATCGGACGTCATTAATATTACATCCGTCCGCCTTGAAATCCTTATAAGATGCAACGAACGGAGCTTTTGTCCAATCTGTCTTGATTCTCCCTCCTTGTGTCGCCCAATCTTCAGCATCCCACAAGCTCGAGTAAATCCTCATTGCTTGGCTGTTTGGAAATGGGATCCCAATCGCTTCGTTATTGTTGTACACCCTGAGTGGAATGTTATCCACCAAAAATCTGTAACACCCACAAAAATAGTTATTTGCATTCTTCCCATTAAAAAAGTCGTGTTTCGAAAAATATGAAGTTGGTTAGGCAAGTTTAAGTACATGATTCGTTGAGGATTCCAAACAATGGAGTAAGTATGGAAGGACGTTGTGGGATCAAACCATAGTCTGAACTGTTCTTCTTTACCCCCTTTGCCTTGACAGTAAACATTGGTATGAACTGTATAAGGTTGTCCCGACAAGTTGCCTAAGAACTCAAAGTCAATCTCGTCATGGGAGTTTCCTTGGGATGATAGCTGTGTAAATTAATCAATGATTTCAGAATCCAAAAAAAAAAAAAAAAAAAAAAGAAAAGAAAAGAGACATGAATGAAAGAATGTAGTCGTGTTTGAGAGATGAATTACGAAAAATGTTGTGACGGTGCCAGCTGAGTTGCCGGGGACGAGTTTGATTTGGGCGTCGAATCTTCCGAAGAGAAACGCATTCTTGGATTGGAAACCGGAGCCGGAGGAGTTGTCTAATGATAGAGTGAGGAGGCGGCCGCCGTTTTGTATCTGAACATGATCGGCACCCCAGTTGATGTCAACGTCTCGATGGAAATTTCCAAGTGAAGCTGTTATGAGAGAGCTCATAGCAATGGAGAAAATCAGGAGCATTTCCAGAGCTAATTTGGAGCAAGAAATGGTAGACATTTTCATGGAATGAGGCATAGGAGCAGAGGGGGATTGAAGGCTTTATATAGGAGTGAAATTTAAAGAGATTGTTCTTGTTTAATTTCTGGGAAAGATCCTGCAAGAGTACAGCAAGAAAGCTTCAGAATCCAAGAAGAGCTGAGCTGGGATTTGCATGGTTTTTGGGATTGACAAAACAGTGTGCAGATGCAAAAGTTTACCCATTTCACTACTAAAACGACGTTGTTTTGCTTAAAAATATCATAAAATGACATCGTTTTGATAAACAAATGATATACTATTTACAGAGGTCGGGACAAATAGTGTCTGTCCTCAATATCCAGGTTTGATTTCAAATGAGCCTTCACTTAGTGAGCCTCTTGGCCTTGGGTGTTGTGTAGGAGCCTCTCCACTTGCATGTTTAATTAGTTTGTAACTCCAGAATTCCGATTTCCATGCAGGCACTAGGTGATGCCATTAATTAGTTTGACTTCCTCAAACGAGAAACATTAATAAATAAGATGCCATTAAATACACATATACAGTAATTTTTGTGGGTCTTTTTATTTTTAGTTCCTAAAATATCCTTAGTGAAAATTTATGTAGAATTACCACATATGAAAGGCTAAATTTAAAAGATAATGATATGAAAAATTAATCAATGCTTATGTGTGGACAGAGAAGGATTTACATCTCCAAAGCATTAATATTTTGTATGCAACTGTTGCATAATTCATTGTATGTTATTTGCGGGTACCATTTTACTAAACACAGGACACTTTTTAAAATTTTAAGTAGTAAAAAGACAAATATACCCTTGATAGTTTCTAACTTCATAAAAAAAAATTTACCCAACTTTTTTAACTCAGGGAAAATCGCCCAGACCAAGCGATTCTCCCAGATAAAATCGCCTGGCCTGAGCGATTTTATCTGGGAAAATCGCTTGGTTTGGGCGATTTTCCCACATAAAATCGCCCAGGCCAGGTGATTTTCCCTAAAACAAAACGTTTTTTCGAAAATTTAGTGGTCGTTCGCCGGAAAAATGATTTTCCGACTACTGATCGGGAAAACCTTAAAAAAACGCCGTCCTGTGGCCTTTTTTTTAGGGAAAATCGCCACAGGACACCAATTTTATCTGGGAAAATCGCCTGGCCAGGGCGATTTTCTCTGAGAAAATCGCCCAGTCCAGGCGATTTTCCTGGAGTTAAAAAAGTTAGGTAATTTTTTTATAAAGTTAGAAATTATAAAGGGCAAAAATGTAAATTCACGTATAAAATTTTTAAAAAGTGGCCTACGAATAGTAAAAAGTGGCATGTAAATAACATTTCCGTATAAAATATTTATCAAAATACACAAATTCAAATTATGTTCCTAAAATACATTTCTTTTTTCCAAATTAAATGTCGGCTATAATTTCTGATTGAAATGTTAGAATTGTTCGCTTAGTCAAATGTAATTAACAAATTTCTTTTTCGATTAACATTTTATTAGGCGTTAAGGGTGGCCCCAAATTAAAGAAAATTCTTAAACTTAGAAGATGTTGCCAAAAAAAAAAAAAAAGAAAGAAAGAAAGCAAAATCCTTACATATCATTAATTAGTATTCAAAAATTTGTATAAATAATTCAGAAAATAATAATAATAATTTTTTTTACCGTAAGAAATTACTGGATAATAAATAATGGTAGAATAGCACAATTTAGAATCTTTGCATTTATAGTAAATTGAATTTTAAAAAATTAATTAAAGTGTGAGCTTTGAGATAATGGATGTTTATTGATTATATTGACTTTTTTCTTCTTCTTTTTTTACTCTTTTTTTGCATGGTTGCATTTAAATCCTACATGGCAAAAAATTGAGTATTAAAAGAGCATAATTAGGATTTGCGTTATTCTAGCAAATACTTTTATAATATAAATTATTTTATGAAAAAAAACTGTCAGAGAAAATACATGTGTAATTTTATAAATTCTAGACCACCATTGTGTCCTTATACTGATATCGTAAGTATAGTTACAAATGGATTTTGATTACAAAGAAAATACATTTTGTACCAATATAGAGGGACGCAATTGTGTTTTGTTGTCTTTTAGATATGTTCAAGTATTATTTCAATCATATAAATGTATGCATTGAATCTAAATTTGCATGTTGATTGAATGGCTAAATGCGAAAAAAACATTGTTGGAATGTTGACCATTACAGTTGAATTCATTGAATTCAAAGTTTTATAAAAATAAACCATTTCAAAATCTTTAATATTGAGTGCACCTAATAAATAAAATATTTGTTACCAAACGTTTCGAAGTCATTATTTCATGCATGTAATTAAGGTTATAAAATAATAAATTATGATATAATTGATCATGTAACGATTCTATTTGGAAAAATTGATATAGATTATAAAATTTATTACGAAATTTAATAATCTCATATATTAAAATGTTATCATACATGCTTGCATATAGTCGTACGTACCCATAAGACAATCATATATGCTCTAATTAATCAAGTAACGATAATGTCTTTTTTAAAGTATAATTTAAAACTTTATTATGACATCTAACAATCTCATAAATCGAAATGTCATCG
Source organism: Leptodermis oblonga (assembly GCA_016801395.1). Taxonomy (NCBI): domain Eukaryota; kingdom Viridiplantae; phylum Streptophyta; class Magnoliopsida; order Gentianales; family Rubiaceae; genus Leptodermis; species Leptodermis oblonga. The sequence goes on from CM028758.1 coordinate 49,916, forward strand.
TACATTTTTGAATGTAATCATGATCATAAGATAGAAAATCCTACTAAATGTATAAGTCTATTACAACACTTAAACCATAGTTTTTCTAACATATATGTATATACTTCCTCTGTTTTGTTAGAAAATTTTACTTTGTAATATTATTTTTTTGTAATACATAGTGGGCTCTTCTAATGGAACAGAGAGAGTAATATTTTTATTTTATATTATTATTATGTAATATATATTTTTATCCTAATATGCTGATTTAACATATATATTAGTTACTCATAATTTATAATTATATTCATAAATTTTAATTTATATTATTGAGCATTTTATATTAGTAAATTAGTTTTAGTTGTTTTATTTCAATAATTCTAAATTTTTCATCATATATGTAAGCATGAAATTTTATCTTCAATTATTGAATGCTACTTTCTTATTGAATTTGCACAATTGTTTGATTATGAAATTATATGGTAATGCACGATGTTGCCTTTATATATATATATATATATAACTCTCTATAAAATAATTTAATAATTTTTTAATTAGATGCTAGGGGTTTTCCCTATCTAGAGGGTTGGTTTCCTTATTCATGTAGTCATTGGTAGTTTTACTTTCAATGTTGCATTTGCATTTTTGCATACTTGTATTTTTAAGATCAGGCATATTATATCCCCCTAGAATATTTTTGGCATTTTTGCCTCCTTGCATTTTTAATAGAGGGTCCCTAAACCCCCTAGTCACTTAATATGCTATTATCAAAAAATAATAATAATAAATAAATAACACAATTTTTTTCAATTTTGATGGACCATTTCTTTTAATTAGTTTGGTTTCAAGTGTTTTCTTTACCTCTAAAAGAATTGAAAAAATGACCGAAAACTGAAAAATCCGCAACGTGATCACCCCTAATTAAGAGAAATGTGATATGCGTATCAATATATAGATAACTTAACTATCTAAAAATTACAATTGTTATAATTGATAAGTGTTACCTACATGTTCAAATTAGCTTTGAGATACTACAAGGTTAAGATAATTAAAAGCATATGCATTTTGCATTAATGTATAACTAAGATAAGACCCATTACGTCCCTCATAGTCCTTTTTACGGCTATTTTGCCGCTGACTAATAAAGGGTCCCCAAGTCCCCCAGCCACTTAATCGGCTGTTAACCAAAAAAAAAATGTTAAGATAAAAAATTGGATTCTTTCCCATTTAAAATTTTATGAAATTTTAAATTAATTTTGAGGGAAATTGATATTAGTAGGAGACATATATATATATATATATATATATATCTCTTTGATTCTATTTATTACTTAAAGTACTTATTTTATATTTATTCTTGATGTAAATGAAATTTGGATTCAATTTTGATGGTTTTTTTTTTCGTCTACCGATGTTTTTTTTATTGAGGTATTAGAATTAAATTAAATTGTTTTATTTTGACAACTTTTCTTTAAACTAACACAATTGCATAAATAAATATTCATAATTGATATAAAACATATATCAAATAATTTATCATTTAAAAAAAATTAGAATTAAATAATCAAAAATAAAATATTATTAATCGTAATTCGAAATAAATTATTATTAAATATCTATTCACAATAATATATATAATTAATCCAACTAGATTAATAATCAACATTTCATTATAAAATATTTAGTCTATGAAAAAAAACATACACACAGAAAATATGTAAATTAAATCGTATCACCCATTCAAATATGTAGTATTACACTATGACAAAAAAAAATAGAAAATTTAAGTTTAGCATAAAATAAATATTATTCTATAAGAGATTGAAATTACTCTCACCAATCTCATCATTAGTAAGCATTAAAGTCACAATCATATATGACAATTCTAAGTGGATTTCCACTAAAAGACATGTTTAGTATAAAAATAACTGGGACCCATTTAAAACACTTTATGTGCACAAAAGTGTGCACATAATGGGTGCAATATACATTATCCTAATAACTAATGGAAAAAGTTTATTGCACCCATTATGTACACACTTTTGTGCACATAAAGTGCTTTAAATGGATCCCAATTATTTTTATACCAAACTTGCTCTTTAGTGGAAATCCACATAGAATTACCATATAGGATTGTGACTTTAATACTTACCAATAATGAGATTGGTGAGAGTGATTCAGTTTCCATATAATATATTTATTGTATGCTAAACTAAAATTTTCCAATTTTTTTTGTATTTTATAGTGTAATACTTCATATGTGAATAGGTGATATAGTATGTTAGTTTGTTTATGTTTTTCTTATAGGACTGATTATTTATTAGTAGATATTTTGTCATGAAATATTTATTAATAATCTAATTGTAATTAATTATAATAGTCTATTGTGACTGCGATTAATATTATAATATTGATTATTGAACTCTAATTTCTTTAGAAGTATATATAATTTAATATATTTTTTATATAAATTATGAATATTTATTTATGAAATCGTGTCCGTTCAAATTAAGATAAGTTTTGAAAATAAAAATAATTAAATTTGGCTCTGTTATTTTTCATTCTCATTTCCAAAAAATCGTTACGTTTTCTTCTAAAACCTTATACAAAGAAACAATCCAATTTCTACTCAATTTAAAATTTCCTCAAAAATTTTATTCACATAAATTTAAAAAAATAACACAATCATTACACTTTTTTATCTCTCTCCTACACAATTTCTCAAAAGAAAATTTCCTCCAAAAAAATTTCTCTCCAAAAATAAAAAATTCCCAATTAAAACACAAAGAGAACAAGCTAGTTCTGATACCTCAATAAAAAATAATAAAAAATTATTTTCTGAATTATTATAATTTTGTAAAATATTTTTGTTGGGTTCTATTGAAATTTTTAACACTAATTAGTGATATACCGGGATTTTGCTTTCTTTCGTTTTTTTAATCTTTTTTTTCTTTTGGCAAGTTCCTGCATATCACTAATTAGTTAAAAAATTCATTGTATATATCTCCTCGATTAGCATTTTCCAATTAAATTATAGAAAGCACTAAAATTGGAAACCACTCTTAAAGCCTGATAAAATGCTAATAGAAGAAATTTGTTAATCATATCTAACATAAGCAAACAATTTCAACATTCCAATTAGAATTTATAAGTGCATTTAATTTTTGGCAAAAAATCGTATTTTATGAATATAATTTGAATTTGTGTAATTTTGATAAATATCTTTATAAATAAAGTTATTTAAAAGTTTCTTTTTTAAAAAACTCATGACATACACAATAAATTATCTCACAGCATACAAATATTAATGCTTTGGGGATGTAAATCATCTGTCACCATACATGAGCATTAATTATTCATATCATTATCTTTTAGTTTAACTTTTGGTATGTGAGAATCCTACATGGATTTCTACTAAAGGTATGTTAGAGACTAAAAATGGAAAGACCCACAAAATATATTTTCTGTGTACACATAATGGGTGGAAATAACAACATCCATAAATAATACTCTATCCGTGTCATTGAAAAGTTTTCCTCGAAGTTGTACTTTGTGATTCTGAAGCAGTTTTAACACTAGATTTTTTTAATGATAATAGGGATTACTTTAGCTTAGGACTCACACAGACACAGGAATCTCTTCTTCCGTGTGGTTCTGGGCCCGTTTCCATTAGAAATCCAGGCTGTTTCACGTCATACTTTTCCCATGTGGTTGGTTGTAATTGTAACTTATCTTCAAGAGCACAACTAACTACTTCTCCCACCAAAATTTACACAGAGTCAGAGACAGTTATGTAATCTAACTCCTAAGCAATGCAACAACATTAATATTATTGAATTGTGTTTGTTACAACAGTACTAAACTCATGAGGTCATGACCTAGTGACGGAGCCACATAGTATTAGCTTGGTGGGCAATTGCCCCGCATCGAAATTATGAAAAATAGGGACAGACGTAAGAGTATATTTAATTAGTAGTACTATTGCGAAATTTGTGAATATCTTGTCCCACCAAATATTAGAATTCGTCACTATACCTCCAATCTCACTCTATACATGGCTGAAAGTTGTATATATATATATATATATATATATATATAGAGAGAGAGAGAGAGAGAGGTTGTAGGCCGGAAACATCTCAATAGGTTGTCCCAAATTTTGGTTGGTTGAATTGAATGAAAGTAATCACCCTTTTATTCCAACAGACAGCTAATGACAAATGTTACAGCAAATGAACTGAACAATCAATTTTATTTTCACTCTTTGTGAGAGCTACAAAGAATAAAGAATTCTGTGTACGTAATTAATCTGGACAACAAAATTTACAAAACAAATGAACAATTTCAGTTGATCGATTACTGCTGCTTGCATTCTGGAGGAAATCCTTGAGGAAACCTCTGACGATCAGCACAATAGTTGTAGATCACGGATCTCTGTCGGAGCCATCTCATTCTGTTTCTTCCCTTTGCATCGAGCCCCTGAGTTTGCCACGCCTGATCATTGTTCACTGAGTTTGTAGATCCACAAGATGAAGATCCAGGCGACCTGACACACCCATTGGCATTGAAATTCCTGTAAGAAACCTGGAATGGCGCATTAGCCCAATCCGTCTTCACACGGCCCCCCTGCGTCGCCCAATCATCAGCATTCCACAAGCTGCAGTACACTCTCATGGCCTGGTTCTTCGGAAAAGCCGCCCCACTCGCTTCATAAACTCTGATGGGATTGTTATCCACCATGAAAATGATTCTCTGAGAATTCCAAAGAATTGTGTAAGTGTGGAACGAAGTTGTGGGATCAAACCAGAGGCGGAACTGCTGCTCTTTGCCGCCCTTTCCCTGAGCGTAAACGTTGGTGTGAACAGTGTAAGGCTGCCCGGAGGCATTGCCGAGGAACTCGAAATCAATCTCGTCGTGGTTGTCTCCCTGAGAGGATAGATAAAAAGTGGTGACAGTGCCGGCGGAGTTGCCCGGGATGAGTTTGAGCTGCATATCGAATCGGCCGTATAAATACTCGTTCTTGGATTGGAAGCCGGAGCCTGAGGATTTGTCTAGAGATAAAGTGAGAAGTCGGCCGCCTTGGAGAATGTTAGCCCTTGGACCTCCGAAATTGATGTCCACATCTTGGTAGAAATTGCCAGCGGAAGCAGCAGCCACAAGAAGGGATGCAACCGCACAAATCAATACTATTGCAGCAGAAACTCTAACCATTTTTACTAAGCAGAAGCAGAAAAAGAAACACTTTGGATTGAAATGCTCGGTTTCTTTCAAGGATAGAAAAGATAAATGTTTGGATTGTGATGCTGTGGAACAGGGCGATGAAGGGGTTTTATAGTTCATGGTTTTCTACTACCGCGTGTAGGAAGCATCCTAAGTCCTAACTAACGAGGGAAGAAAAAGAAAAGAAAGAAAACAGTAGAAACACAACTGTGAAATATTGAAAACAGCTGGTTGGCTTCAAAATGAACATTGAACAGATCGAATAACGCGTTAGGCTTTACATAAAGTTTCCAGTTTTTAATGTGGTCATTACCCTAAAGAATGAGGACCTTGAATTGAATAAACAAATATTATGCTAAAAAATAAACATATTTTTGACTTGTCCTCTTGTTATTCCACTTCTGTTTGCGGCCATTAGTGTCATTAATTAAGTGAAAATAATGCATGGTTTACTTTTTCAGTGTCATATTTGACTTTCTTTTTTTCTTTTTTTTTAACGAGCAATAGATTTTAGTAGTTTTCCCTGAAGTTTCTTGCATGCTACATTTTTTTTTTTTATTAAAGCTAGTTCAAATGATATTCAAAGTAAGTTTAACCAAGCTAATTCAATTTTGACATTTTTCCAGTTATATTTCACTATTTTAGTTCAAACCTAAATAGAACTAAGAGAGTAACTGAATGATAAGACAATACATGTATTAAGATTCACGCAATTTGTGGTGATGCTTCTGATGACTTGAATTTGAACCAATAGGTGTACAATGCACTTATTTTGGGCGGCAAACACACGAATTCAGTGAGTCGGACCAGTCCAGTCCAGGCTGTTCAGCATCAAAGCCTAATCAATTCAATTCCTGATTTCTTTAAAGTGAGTGTGCTCTTCTTTTACATAGTGATTTACATTTTTTTCATATAATGTATTTATAAGTTTTAAAACATATTGGGTATGTTTTATGTGATTTATTATGAAATTATATTTGCTAAATGTTTATTATTTTGTATATTATTGAATTAAATATTTGTTATATTTTATTATTTTGTGAGTAATGAGAATTTATGTATATGATCCAATTATATTTTAGAGAATTATTAATTTATGTAATATTGATCAATTATGTTAGGCTATGGATAAATTTTTAAAACGGAGAATTGAGGGTTCTAGTAACTCTAATCAAGATAATGGGAGGGATGATGAAGAGTTTTCTATGGTAGAAGATTTGAGAAGTCTTGCTAAAAAAGATGGTTCAAATGGGCAAGAATGTATTTTTTTTCATTGGTATATCGTCTAATAGAATTAGCATTGGTTTTACCGGTTGCAACTGCTTCTGTTGAAAGTGTTTTCTCTGCAATGAAGGTTATTAAGACTGATTTGCGTAATAGTATGGGAGATGAGTCGATAAATGACATCGAGAAAGAGCTTTTTGTGTAGCTTGCAACTGAACCAATTTTGCAACATTTTCAACATATGAAGGAGCGTAGGATACAACTGTCCCCTCTGATTCCCACGTCAGATCGTAGTAGTTCAAATGTCAAAAAATAATTGTTTACTCATTGTTTACATAATGCCGTTTTAAACATATATTTGTTTAATTATATAAATTTTATTTTCTTAGTTCTACTATTGAGCCTCCTCTCGTTTTTAATCTTGGCTCCGCTACTGCTGTCATCATCCTGGGTTTAAAATGACTGGTTACTATTCCCCCAATCCTGCAGTGAATTCAAAGTTCATAACCTATTCCGACAAAGACAATTGCAGACTTACACCTTCCGGCCGGGTATGATTTTATTAATTTCTTAATCGAATGATGAAAGATTTCTGTTTTCTATTCCCTGTCAAGTTTTGAAATTTAAATTTCGCATTTAGCTAAAATATGTTGTCTCAAGTTATAGATGTTAGCATGTGCTTGTGACAAAGATGTCACCTTTATAACTTGATGGATGATGATCACCCAATTTCTAATCTTTTTTATAGCTTTAGTTCCAAGGAGATCAAGATGGGTTCTGCCTCTGATGAACTTGAGTTGTTCTCCTTAGATTCAGTTAGGAAAGCCCTCTCCCAACTGAATCAGCGTCGACCCCAAAAGTTGTCTGGAGATGTCGCAGATATTCTCTCTTATATTCATCTGGCCTTGAATCAGCTGGAATTGATGGAGAAAAAATCTTCTTCTGTTGATAACCTTAAAATTAAGATCCTGAAGCACTGGATGAAGAATCTCCGAACATTTATTCTTTGTGCAAATGATCAGGATCGCAGCCTGGTATCCCTCCTGCAAAGGATTAACGTTGTGGTTCAGCGGCTCAATCCAATGGAACTTAGACCTTCTCGTGGTGGTCTGAAAACGATTACTCGTTTTCGGAATGAGGCCAAATGCTTCGAGCAAGAGATAGCCAAAGGGTATATTATTCTGTCAGATTCCTTGCAGTTGCGTTCAAGAAGAGATAAACCATCCTGGGTGTGGGAGTATTCAAGATCAAGATCTTCAAGAACATCAACAACTGACGTTCTGAAAATCACTGATTCTGCTCTGGAGAATCTAGAGGATTTTCTCAGTTTCAATTTGTCTTGTGCTCACAAAGAGTTTTTGGTGGAACTGGCAATCGTCTTGAAAGAAGAGATCACATTTTTGAGAAATTTGATCATTTTTGCCCTAATGCAAAGAGTTGGTGGACTACTAATGGAAGATTTGTCTACTCACCTTGAAACTGTTGCTATCGACACGGCGCATCTCTCTTATATGTGTCAAGGCGGCATGGATGATAAAGAAATGCAGTCTAAGATTTTGGTATTGATGCAGAACACCAAGCCTAATGGTCTTCAACTTCAAGTATATAACACATACATTCAAGTCCGAACTTGCTCAAAAACTGAGGGCATGAATGGTGACAGTCCTACTATTGTAATGAAGAATTTCATCGATTCTCTCGTATGTAGTCTTTGGAAGATTCTAAGCTTGGAACCTTTTCTTCTGCTTTTTGAGAAAGATGAACTGCAAGTACTCTATGAGGGACTGAGATTCTTGAGAACTATTCTCAGAGAGCAACCATACAAGTTCAATAAGAAACTGGGGGACCTTAAAGATGTGATATGCGATGCTGGACTTATAATCTTTTCACATTCTCAGAAAGATGTCAAAATAGGTATCGAGATTTTTGATTTGCTAGCAAGAATCAAGCTTATTAGTGAAGAAGTTGATGAGAATTTTCCAGGGGCATCAAAATTTAACTATCCTAGGACCGATGAGCTGGGTTTTGTTGATACCGTGTTAGGAAATCTGAAGGAGATGGCTAATCATAATGCTAACTCAAATCCTCTGAGTTGTGTTCAACCAATTCAGGAAGAACTTATCTTTTTGAGGTCTTTCATGGGGGAAGTCTTGGAGTTGCGCTGTGAACAAGAGGAACTCCAAACTCTTTGGAATCGTGTTGTGGAAATTGCATACAGGATAGACTTTCTCACTGATACCATGAAGCTTGAGGATATTCCAAAGTCATTTTCAACTTCATTTGATTCCATCATAGAAGACATCATCAGTACTAGGATTGATGCATTGAGAATTTTCCATGGAAATAAAGAAGACGTCAATGTCAAGATAGTAACCAGGATATCAGATCAGATACCACTGAGAAGTTGTGGCCTCATAAGTGATGAAGTTGTTGGTTTTGATGATGAGGCAATATCAGTTATCGACCGGCTTACCAGAGGATCAAAGCAATTGCAGGTTGTTGCCATTGTGGGTATGGCTGGAATAGGTAAGACAACCTTAGCCACCAAAGTCTACAATGATCCTTCAATTTTGGGCCACTTTCATATTCAGGCAAGGTATTCTGTTTCTCAAGTAGTAAACACAAAAGGAATGTTGCATGAGCTTCTAAACCAGATTGTTCCGAGGCATCCTGATAGATATTCTGAAATGACTGAACAGGATTTAATCGAAGATCTCTGGCGTCATTTGAAAGGAAGTAGGTATCTCATCTTTTTGGATGATGTATGGGACATTTTAGCATGGAATAGTTTGAAAGGATCACTACCTGATGATGTTAATGGGAGTAGAATTATCATGACAAGTCGACATAGGGATGTTGCTCCTCGGCCAAAGCTTGGCGAAGGACCTCATTTTCTTCGTCTACTTACTAATGAGGAGAGCTGGAAATTACTGCAGAAGAAGTTATTCCTTGGGAACGATTACTCTCAAGAAGTATCTGAACTGGGGATGCAGATTGCAGGAAACTGCAAGGGACTGCCTCTGACAATTATAATTGTGGCTGGGCTTCTAGCAACTATGGAGCAGAAAAAATGGAAGTCTGTGTTTGAAACTTTGCATCCAAGCATCATTTCCAGTACGGAGCAATGCATGAACACATTGGAGTTGAGTTACAAGCATTTACCAAACGATTTGAAGCACTGCTTTCTCTATTTCAGTGCATTTCCAGAAGACCAAGAGATTTCAGTGAAGAGGCTCATTCAATTATGGATTGCTGAAGGATTTGTCAGAAAAACTGATCTAAAGAGTTCAGAAGACATTGCGACAGATTACATAATGGATTTAATCAGCAGGAGTTTAGTCACGGTTGCTACTGAAAAATCCGTGGGTGGTGTCAAAACTTGTTGCATTCATGATCTGATACATGATTTTTGTTTGACGAAAGCCAAGGAAGAAAAATATTTCTCACTATTAAAAGGCTATGAGGAGCTTTCAGCTTTTAATGAGCCATGCCACCTGTGGAGGCTTTGCATTTATTCTAAGCCAAAGCATTTTAAGGAGTCAAAGTTGTTTTGTCCTCGTGCACGTTCTCTTTTATTCTTCTCACAAACAGAGAGGTATGAACGAACTGCGTTTGATATCTCATTTGTTTTTCACATATTTAAATCTCTTAGAGTGCTGGATTTAGGCCAGATTCATTTAGGTTCGAGTTTTCCTAGTGAAATGGAACTTCTGGTTCAGTTGAAGTATTTGGCAGTTCTAGGTGAGATGGAATGTATCCCATCATCAATTGGTAAACTTTCCAACTTGGAAACTTTGATTGTCGATTCACAAGGGAGAAAGGTTTCATTGCCAGATACTCTCTGGAATCTACAGAAGTTAAGACATCTTTACATGAGAGTGGGTGCTTTTCACTTTGCTGGTTTCAGTTTGCCCTTTGATAATCCTGACAATTCATCTGGTTTACTTGAGTTGGTGAGTTTTTCTGGTGCAATAATTTCTTCTTGGCAAAGCATGGAGAAACAATTAAGAAAGTTTCCGAACATCCGTAGACTGAAATGTCAATTGTTTGAATATGGAGATAGTATTGAGAATTGTATCAAGATTGTGGTACCTGACTTTCTGAGTCGACTAGAATCACTTGATCTGTCACCCTTTGGTTTACTTCAGAATCAGAATCATAGTATTAAGTTGGAGTTTGCATTTCCTGCAAATCTTAGAAAGCTTACTCTATCCCGCTTTCAGTTGCCTTGGGAGACAATTTCCATGATCAGTAAGCTACCTAATCTCGAAGCTCTCAAATTGCTGAATGGATCATTCTCTGGGGGAATGTGGGACATGGAAGAAGGAGATTTCTCGAAACTCAGATTCTTGAAGATGGCTGCCTTGAACATTGTTAGTTGGACAGCTTACGATGATCAGTTTCCATGCCTTGAGAAGTTAATACTGGAAAGATGCAATAGATTGAAGGAGATTCCTTTTTGTTTCGAGAACATCTCAACTCTTCAGCTGATTGAGATCAGAAGTTGTTCTCTCTCTCTAGCAAATTTAGCCAAACGAATTCAGGAAGAACAGATGAGTTTGGGTAACAATTTGGTTCTGAAGGTTTTGTTCAATCCCCACAGTTGTGTTTCTTAAGTTTTGACTTTGAATGAGTGGCCATTTTTCCACTATTGGAGTCCCATTTGTTATGTATTCACAAAGGGGAGTGGTCCTGGCGAGCGTCACCGACACTGATCTTTCGTGTGCTGCCGTATCTGCTGATCACATCTTTGACCCATATCTACCGTGAGACGAATGCGGTGGGTGATGTCCTGGCTTGTTGGGCGAGTGCAACGCATGAGTCTCGGATGTTCGGTCATGCCTCACTGCCGCCGCAGCTGCGAGGCTTAGTCACTCTAGATGCGTGTAGTTTTCTCCCCCTTAGTGTATAGTGACTTTGATGTTCCTTTTCAATTTTGTTTCTCATCATTTGCATTTGCATCTCTTGTAAAATCAAAGTAAGATTCATTATGTTTCCCTTGATCCTCCTTTTGCATGCGGTCCAAATTAATAAAGGGTCTCCAAGCCCCACAGCCACTTAATCAGCTGTTATCCAAAAATAATAATAATAATAATAATAATAATAATAATAATAAAATGTGTACTGAAAAGTGATAACCAAATTCATATTTGCTGACCAAGTTCAGTATATCTTGAATAAATTGAAATATCAAGCACTTTTATGATACATTTATTTGAAAACACTTACTCTTCTATAATTAAAAGTGATACTTAAAGATCGCATAGCATATAGATAAACCGACTTTAGAGAAGACCAACTCATCCGTAGTTAATAATTTTGATCAGCAAAAATAATATATACTCCCTCAGTTCCATGTCAAGAGTCCACCACTTTGAAATCGTATAACTAATAAGCAGTTGTATCACCGAACTCAATCCAACAATTATGGCGATTAAACAATTTGCATCAGTAAGAAATGTAATTGGACATTCACATAAAACTATGGACTCGATTCATGGATTGAATGGATTGCATTCGTTAAGATTTCACAACTTTTACTCCAACAAATAACTAATGATACAGAAAATGAACTGAACAATCAATTTTATTTTCACTCCACTCTGAGTGAGAGCTACAAAGAATAAAGAATTCTGTGTACGTAATTAATCTGGACAACAAAATTTACAAAACAAATGAACAATTTCAGTTGATCGATTACTGCTGCTTGCATTCTGGAGGAAATCCTTGAGGAAACCTCTGACGATCAGCACAATAGTTGTAGATCACGGATCTCTGTCGGAGCCATCTCATTCTGTTTCTTCCCTTTGCATCGAGCCCCTGAGTTTGCCACGCCTGATCATTGTTCACTGAGTTTGTAGATCCACAAGATGAAGATCCAGGCGACCTGACACACCCATTGGCATTGAAATTCCTGTAAGAAACCTGGAATGGCGCATTAGCCCAATCCGTCTTCACACGGCCCCCCTGCGTCGCCCAATCATCAGCATTCCACAAGCTGCAGTACACTCTCATGGCCTGGTTCTTCGGAAAAGCCACCCCACTCGCTTCATAAACTCTGATGGGATTGTTATCCACCAAGAAAATGATTCTCTGAGAATTCCAGAGAATTGTGTAAGTGTGGAAGGAAGCTGTGGGATCAAACCAGAGGCGGAACTGCTGCTCTTTGCCGCCCTTTCCCTGAGCGTAAACGTTGGTGTGAACAGTGTAAGGCTGCCCGGAGGCATTGCCGAGGAACTCGAAATCAATCTCGTCGTGGTTGTCTCCCTGAGAGGATAGATAAAAAGTGGTGACAGTGCCGGCGGAGTTGCCCGGGATGAGTTTGAGCTGCATATCGAATCGGCCGTATAAATACTCGTTCTTGGATTGGAAGCCGGAGCCTGAGAATTTGTCTAGAGATAGAGTGAGAAGTCGGCCGCCTTGGAGAATGTTAGCCCTTGGACCTCCGAAATTGATGTCCACATCTTGGTAGAAATTGCCAGCGGAAGCAGCAGCCACAAGAAGGGATGCAACTGCACAAACCAATATTGCAGAAGCTCTGGACATTTATGCTTAATAGAATTGTATGATTCTTGGAAGAAGAAGAAATGTGTTGATGGAGATGCTCTGGAACAGGGCAGTTTTATAGTTGATGGTTTGCTAGGAGAAATGGCCATTAAAGTTGATCGACCGTGTGGAGGAAGCATCCTAGGGAGGGAAGAAATGAAAGAAAACACAACTGTGAAAAGGGTGGCTACTTACTGGCTAAGTTGCCAACTGCGAAAAGATTACAGCTGGTTCCTATAGTAGCTTCAGAATGAACATTGGATTGAACAGAATAACGCGTTGAGCTTTATGGAAACTTTCAGTTTTTAATACTATTGAATATGGGCATCCATGCCTAAAAAGTAATTTAAGGGTAAGAAGAAAAAACACATTTTTGACGTGTCTTCTTTGATTAATTTAATGTCCAGTTCTGTTTTTGACCATTAGTGACCTTAATTAAGTGGAAAATAAGCATGGGTTTACTTTTCAGTTTCATATTTGACATTGCAGAATTGACTTTACTACTACATATCATTGTGGAACGAGAAAGTATAAAATAGACAAAATTGGACATTGACATAAAAATATGGACTCAGTTTCATAGATTGCATTCGTCAGTAATTCAAAACTTCATTGACTACATTTACATTCCATTCAAGACCACCAACAAAAGCTTGCAAAAACTAAAAAAGGATTGTATAGCTTCCCTGGGGAATACTCTTTTTTGTTTACAATAGCAAACAACAACGTCGTTGAGGCCACAGTTAAGGAGCTGGATCTTTCTTCTTTAAAGAGGGCAATCACCAACATTTCGCCGTATATACACGCACCATCTTCAACACTTCGGCCCCAAGATCAGATCTTCTGTCTGACATCCTCCTCCTCATATACAAATAGCCCATCAACTCATTCCTCCCCCACCAATGGTAACTCTTCACTAATACATCCTAGACATGCCATACTGAACTGCTCCTACTTTCCTACTTGCGGCAGCTGCAGCTACACCGATCCCGTTTAACTGAACCTTCGCCTGCAACAAGTTTGCGTCAACTGCAATCCTGTCATCCACATGCTCCACCTTTGTCCCGGTAGCTCGGGTCATGTAAAATGGGTTGCCATCGATATTGATGGCTATATCTGGGGCAACCCTTGCAGCCATACCACATTGTGGCATTTGTCTCGTTTGAGAACACAAGTTCCTCTCATTTTGCATGGTTGATTTTTCCTGCTTTACTGACGCATTATTACCATGGTAACCGTATGCTGAAGCAATGGCCTGTGGTGGCTGTTGATACATAGGGTTTCTGGCCACTGTCCTAGGATCATAAGCTTCTTTAATAAAACTCCCACTCTCATATGCTCCAACTGGCCCAACCACCTTTCCCGGTTTCGCTGCACACAGAATTTACAGTAATCAGCCAGGCATATTCAACCAGCATCTGAATTCTTTCGAAAGAGGGACAGAAAATCACCTTGAGGGATCCTCTGCTGCGCCTGCAGGGCTCTAGATAGATTGCCAGGAGGCCCTTCAGATTCTCTGGAATTTCTAGAGCTGGCATCTTCCCCATTCTGCCTATCTTTTTGGTTAGGAATTCTGGGCTGCTCTTTATTGAGTGTTACAGCGTTTGAATGTACAACAGTAGACCTAAACAATAAAAGAAAGCAAAACACCTGATACTTATTCTGCAGACCCAAGTCATATAAGCAGCAAATCATAAATGTGCAAAAACATCATTAAAAACAAGGAACACCCGCAGAACAGAAAGCAAAATCTTTCCGATGGACAATCTTACTACTCACAGCCGACTCAATAGAAAAAACAAAAAAAGAAAATAAGGATTAACTTGAAAACCATCCCTTGCTTGGGAAAAGATCCTTTTCCCAATGGCCGAAAACATTCTTCACATAAGATGAATGCAATAGACTACTAAGACGAAAACTTCAACTCTAGGTCATCATGCAAATCTTAAATGCTGGACTCTGTACCATGTTAGGCTCCAAATTATTGCTAGATAATCAGCACATAATTTGTCAAGGGAAATAAGAAGGGCGCAAAGTTACTCAAAGCAATCAGATCACCTGAGCTATAGAGTTGAGTGTGAGAGCGTGTCAAAAGAAATGCATAAGTTGCAACTGAATGGGAGCCAAATGTATATTATATGTATAATTTAGCATGTTTTTTCACCCTTCAGCTATAGTTTAGGAAGAAAACAACTCCAGGCAAAGTTTCACATATTTCCAGATAGCAAACCGAGTAACCATTCACTGAGATCAAGTCTAAGTGCAACCACTATCTAGTCTACAGTACCATGAATGTGAAAACCAGTGCCCAACAAAGATACATTTTAAGCCTTTCTAAGAGCAAAGACCATATCCAACTTCAACTATAGATAATAACCACACCAGTTACCGGCCTATCAACTTCTAATTATAAGCCAAGCTTATAAGCACATAAAAAGTAAGAAGGAAAACTAAATTACAAAGTTTACTTTACCTAGGAAGAGAAACGTGCTTTCTTTCGAACGGGATCACAGCACTGTTCTTGCCACCGTTCTCTTCAAGATGGGCAAACTGCTTTCGAAATTGATCAACCGCACTGCAAGAAAGCAAACACACACAAAAATAAGTGACAACACATGAATAATTCAAGATAAAGATATAGTATTTGCACACAAGAGGGCAAAGGGAAACTCTTTTCACCTTGGGTAGAGAAAATTAGTCCTTTCTACTCCATTCATATAATCTTTCAACAGCTGGGGATGATATTCTAGTATTTCTCTGAATATTAGTTCGCGTACATCCTCCTTTGTAACCCTTCGCCTCTCAAATTCAAACTCCATTTTTGAAATAGGTTGACAAGAAGGTTCCCTTTCAACTTTGCCTAGTCCCTTAAAATAAGGATCAGCCAATGCCTGTCACCATAACCAAGGTGTTAGGATCTGTATTGTTTTTTAATCTAATATCAACGGGTGCAGCAGTCCTACAAAACAAAAACTTCCAAAGAATAAATTGAACCACCATCATAGAATTTTAATTTGTCACAAAATATTTCTGATGGAACAAACGAAATTGATCAGGTAATGCAAAAAAGAAAAGGAAGGCATCCATGGAATGAAGACTAAGTACAAAAATTCAGGTATTGATCCCACATGACACAAGGCAAAGCATAAAGGCCATGACAAACCTCTTCAGCAGTAGGCCTGTCCTTTGGATCAAAAGCAAGTAGTCTCTCTAATAGACGTAATGCTAAAGGATCAGCATTTGGGAACTTCTGGGCAAAAGGTACTGGCTGTTTCTTCCTCATACTTGTAAGATATCTTCTAGCCTTATCATTTCGAACCTGCATCATTACCAAAAGGGCTTAGATTTGATAGTCTGGTTTTTAAACATTCAAGAATCACAACAGGAAACAAAAATATGTTCCAACTTAAGAAAAAGAGAAACAGCTTACTCGAGAGATAGTGTCCATAGAAGGAGTGCCAAGCAGATCAGTCATCAAATCCAGCTGGTGAACAACATTTTTCCCAGGGAAAAGTGGCTTCCCCGTCAGAACCTCTGCAAAAATGCATCCTATACTCCAGATATCAATTGCAGGGGTATACTGCATCAAGATGAAACAAATGAAGAAACAATGGATATCAGCTCTGGTTCTAGCACATATCTCACAACTTAAAGCAATTTGTAGAACACATCTTAAATTGATACAATATTCAAATATATCACGAACTTTCAATACAAATATGAGAAGTTTAAGTACTAGTATTGTACTACAAATCACAAAAATAGGGGTAAATAAACGAAAATTAAAAGGCTTCCACAACTCTGCAACACTATTATATTTATCAAAGCAACTTCAAATATCAATCAATCAGTACAAGTTTCAGAAGAATAACAACCTATTAAGCTGAAAATACATAAGAGATTCCTTCAACTAAGTTACACGGAAGCTATGAAGCTGAAATACTTGTGAACTAAAATGAGGCAATTCCTTCCGGACAGTAGAGAATTCCACTCCAGAAATGAAGAAAAATGCATATAGTCAGTTTCTAACAAGAACATAGAAGCAATAATGCTATCTTAACACAAGCAAAAGACTACAATTCACACAGCTTAGTGGAAGTTCCTTCTTCAGGACATTGAGTGGAATTGCCAATAAAATGATGATGTATCATACCTTGGAGAAAAATGATCCACATAATTCTGGAGCTCTATACCACCTTGTGGCAACATAATCCTGCATTATGAAAACTAGAATTAGAGCAATCAATCCAAAGAAAAAATCAAAACCAACTAATAGTAACAACAAAGAGAATGTAAGATTCAGAAAACATATAATCTCTTTACCGTCCAAAATACTGTTGTAGGTGTGTCATTGAAAGCAACCCTAGCCAACCCAAAATCACAGATTTTGAGTTTGCAATTAGCATTAGCCAGTATATTTTTGGGTTTTAAATCTCGATGATAAACATTAGCTGCAGAGAAAAAAAGAAAAATGTCATGAGTATCAGACACTTCAACTTCTTCATCTATCTCAAGAAGAAGATATGCAGATTAAGTTAATAACAGAAAAGGGTTCAGATGATTACCTGTATGTATATACTTCAACGCCCGAAGTAACTGATATAGAAAAAACTGATAATGTTCCCGAGTCAGATCATCATTAGCCTTGATGACCTGGTGAAGGTCAGACTCCATGAGCTCAAATACAACATAAATATCCTTAAAGTCTCTTCTTGAAGGAGGAAGCATAATGTGTTTAATTTCAACAATGTCTGGGTGACGAAGAAGCCTAAGAAGCTTAATCTCACGGAGAATTCGAGCAGCATCAGATATGTGTTCAAAGATGTCATGAATTTTCTTGATCGCCACTTTTTCACCGGTATGAGTGTCAATTGCTGAGCATACAACACCATAGCTTCCCTTTCCAACAACTTCCTGAATTTTAAACCTGCTTGCGTCACCATATTCAGAGAAAAAATCCATCTCCGTTGAGTTCTGTAAAGTAAAATAAGAGTCAATAAGTAAGAACTAAACATAATGGCCCAAGCCACATCCAGTAAATATTAACCATATGCTGCAGAATAATTATATTTTATTAGCCTGGAACCCCGATCATCATCTGACCATATTATGTCCTGTTGTACCTACCTTTAGTAATTATTTCCACATCTCTCCAGTAAATGAACTCACAGGTGGGAACTGCTACTCAAAATACTAGCAGGGGCTAAATAATTTAACAAAAGATTATCCGTTCTTCTGTATTGACTGATGTTCCATTTATTTAGCCACTAAATAGTTCATGATATACCTAACATATATAACAAAAAGAATAATTCAACATAATGCTCATTTCCAAAGATTTGAGTCACAAACTATAGAAAAACCATGTTTACTTAACAAATAAGTAAGGATCATCACTAACATCAGAGTTTCCACACTGTAAAAACTTCATTCAAGATAGATAAAAAAATCAATTCCCAGTCCAAATCAAATTCTACTCTAGCTACAAGAAATAACATTTTTAACTAAATTAAATTAATGAAGGGAAAGGTAATGCAAAATAAGCGCAAGAAAAAAGAAGGACAAGGAAAACGAAAATTTGTCTTGATTGAAAAATAGACACATACATAAAGAAAGTTCAATCACCAAGAATCTATCTTTCCACGAATCAAAGCATCTAAAATCAATCAGAAGATAAAATCACATTAACCAAGTTGAAAAAAAGAAAAGAAAAGGAGAAAACACAGACTTTGTACAACAGAATCAGGTTCTATTCCCTGAAGTAGAGAAATTAAGAAATGATTCATAAAGATCTCACTAACAGATGCTTACGATGAGAAGAAGGAAAAAAGAAAAAAGGAGAAGCGTTTATTATTCCTGCACAATCATGTATCCCACCGGCCACCCCAGAATACCACTCACCACTCCAGAAGTCTCAAGAAATCGACACAACAATAAAATCACACCAATTCCACAAAACAGCCCAACATAGAATTTAGGGGAAATAAGTTTTAACAATTTAGGGGACATAAGTTTTAACAGTAACCGCATCAACTAAATTTTTTTGTAATTCCACCAATATGAAAAGTGAATTCCAAAATCCAATAGATTTCTCATCATCAATAACTAAAGGGGGGGAAAGAAACTCACTTTCTTCCTATGATCAGGCTGCATCTTATTCAATCCCAATTCCCAAAAACCTCAAAGCAGTCAAAAAGAGTCTCGGTAATTTCGAGTCAAAAACGAAGGAAATCTTCCTAGTAATTCAGCCACATTTGCCCCAACGGCCCCTGCTCCGAATCAAGAAAGACAAATCCCACCTCGTTCGCTTCGAATTATTCAGAAAGAATTTAACAAATTTATCCAATGCCTTCATACACTCAACAATTCTCACTCCAAACCCCAAAAAAACGCCGCACAACTCCTCTTCACCGAACTCGATCAAAATCATAGAAAATCCTTCATACTAGTGATAATTAACAAATCCACCATTGGCCCCAGTAATCAGGAGAACGGTAAAAGGAAAACCCTAAATATCATATGAAAACCCCGACCCCGTCTTTCTGAAAACGCATATATATGGATTTATATATGCATTCACGCAAAGAGATTGCGCGGAATTCAAGAAAACCCTAACAAGAAGGTTGGGGTGGGGGGTTAGAGAGAGATCTGTCGGTGAAGGAAGAAGATAGGGGTTTTAGAGAGAGAAAGCGTACAGGATGGAGAAAATACTGTATTTATAGGGAGAGGAAAGAGCGGTAATTCTTCATATTCGCATATTTTTTTATTTTTACTATTATACGCTTTCTTTTTATTTTTATTTTTAATTAATATACTTTTATATATAATTACAAATTGTATAATTTATTTTGGAAAAAAGATAGTGCTTATCTGACTCTAACTTCTGGTGGGGCATAGTGTCATCCACATGGAAAACAACTAAGCAAGGTTTTTTTTTTTTTTCTTTTTTAATCTTTTTGTTACTTTTTTTTTTTTCTTTTTGTTACTCTTATCTTATGTGAAAATAAATTATATTGGGCAGGTAGAGAAAGTGAAAGAGTAGATTTTATGGTCTTAATATTGTTTGCATGATCACGATTCGTATAGTAAAATCCTACAATTTTAAAATATCAGATGAATATTAGTTTTGATTTTATCCGATCATAAAAAACGTTATTAAAATGATAGAAATATAAGTAATTTTTTTGCAAAATCTTATAAACTTACGATCCATCATATACACAAATCAATCTCACATGGAATTTTAATTCTGTAATCCACGTTATGAATAAGAATAATAAGATATGACTCGTATAGTATGTTTTAGATAATAAGACGAATTTATTGTTATTTAATAGTATGATAAAGAATAATGAGACCTGACTTATATAGTATGCTCTAGATAATAAGACGTATTTATTGTTATTTACTAGTATTTATTAAGGGTTATAATTTTATTTTATTTATTTTTGCCTTTTTTAAACAATTTTATATCATAATTTTTAGGCGTTTATTCTTTCTCTAAAATAATATTTTTTCATTTCTCGATGCAACATTGTTGTTTTCTTACTGAAATGCAAAAGATGATAACCGAGTCTAAACTTTTTAAATTAAGAACTTTTAATTATAGTAAATTGATAAATGTACAAAAGATAGAATCCATACTCTTTTATTATTAGAACAAACAAGAATTATAAAATAAAATATAAAATAAAAACACAAATATGTCGACACTCAAAGCTTAATAATTTAATACTATCAGTACATGTAGGAAATAGAAGTCAAATATTAAGGGCATTATGCATATATACAGCTGCAATTTTAAGTGTCGGTGTCCATTTAAATAAACTTTAAAAGATTTCTTAAATTTTAAATAAAATATATATTATTTAAAAATAAAATAAAATAAAAATGAGTCGGGGCGGGGGTGGTGGGGGGCGGTTGCGTGGCTGTTAATTTGTTTACTACTAATCTGTGTTTGTCACGTTGGATCAGAAAGTGCGACGGAATTTAGGTAAATGAAAGGCATACATGAAGTTGCGTAGCAGTAAGGTTTTTGACGTTTTACTTGTCCTACAAAATCCCACACATACACCCCCCTAATTCTCGACCGAGTAGTAACGATACGCATCTTAACTAATTATCACGACTTTTGAATAGTAAATTATGCGACATGCATTCATTAATCAACAGTATAATATTAATAATTATTATTTTATAAAAATATACTCACTAATGTACGTATGTCACGTCACTTACATTTAATGAATTAGTTGCTACGTCTATTATTACTTTTTTGAACGAACTCAGATTTGATGTTTTTTTCACTTTGAAATTGAGCAGTGATAACATTAATATAGTGAGTGATTCATGTGTCCATTTCAAAAGTGGTGAGTTTGAATTTCATAAAAGTTTCACAACTCCATTGACATTATTATCCCCTTTGAAAATCAACGACAAAAATTAAAAAAATTTATCAAATTACTAAATAAATCTCATAGTTTGATAAAATTATCAAGTGACCACTCAAAATTAAGGTAAGTTATGAGATTCATTTAATAATTTAGACAATTTTGAGACGGTGTTCGTGGTTTATTTACCTTTGATTTCGGTTAAGATTGATTATTTTTTATTATTTAGCATTTTTCTTAAACCAATCTTCGTCTAATTGATTAGGAGTTGATTTGGTCATTTTATCAAAACGAGTCTTGCTAATGTCTGACTATGTCACGGTATATGCCCTAAAATCGAAAAACGTGCTTTTTATCAGTAGTGAAACATAAAAGTCACATCATTTGGTAAACTAAACAAACATTAAAGAATGTTTTGATAATTGTATCAAATAAAAAATCAATAGTGGGTATATAGCTTTTCTTTCTTCTGGAAGCCTTATAATTAACTTCGCGGGGAATGAATCTTTTTATATATTTTGATATTATAAGAAAGCAACTTTTTAAATAAATAAATAAATAATGATAAGAAAGCAACAAATCTGTCTTCCTAAACCTTCTAAACTGTCATTCTCTCCTTAAACAAAAAATGATATTTTTGGTTCTTTTAAACGTATATAAAATTTTCTGATTTATTTACTGATTAATATATAGCCCTTTTTTTTCTTATTTTTCATGTTATTTTTAATAAATACTTGTCTCGAAATGTTTCGCCATCTTATTTATTGGAATCACCGGTCAATAACAGCAAAATGAAGAAAATTATTGAGTCTATCGGATGTATCTTTAAAAAAAAAATAAAATGTAGTCTGTCAATCATAAATCGATAATTCTGATTTTTATTCATTCATGGACCCCCTACATGTACATTTCTTTTTCTCAAAAATAGGACTCTCTCCCCTAAATGTATCTGGTTGCACAATCCTACGTGGTGCAACTTATGCACCAAATAATTTCTCTCAAAATTGACATCAAAAAAACCACTCTTAAATTTAATTAAGGTTCTACCTAAAATAATTGGGCTTATGTGATTGTTGTTGTTTTTTTTTTTTTTTACAAAATTAGTTAATATATAAAGTTGTTAAAGACAAATGACATATTTATATTTATAGTAAAGGAATATATATGCGTGGTCAACAGATTTATTAATTAAATGAAAAGGAAAGCATAAGTAACTTTAGATTTCACGACTCTTAAAATATCAGATATCTTGTCATTTTCATTTCAATCATTCACTTTTTTTGCATAACAAAGAAAAGCATTGCTTACATTACATAGCTTTAAAGTTCTCTACGCCTTGCCATGCTTCGAAATTCAATGAACCAAATGTATATATAATTCAGAGATAAAGAATTGCATTATTTTTTTACTTTTTGATTTAGGAAAATTACAAAAACGTACCCTTGAAGTTTCAAAAAGCAACGAAAGACACCTTTAAATTTGATCTGCCATAACAGGAATCCCTCGTTATGTATTGGTCATATTACGAAACGAACCTTATTACTTCAAATATTAATACAAACAAATTTCTGGGATTTTTTTGTTATACATAACGGTTAGCTAAGAGTGTTTAATTCATAATTTTCTTAAATCAGCTATAAAAAGGTATTTGTTTCTTAATATGATCAAACGTCAAGGGTTTTTTAATGGTCTTTTTAAAAGTTTTTTTAATGGTCTCTTTTAAAAGTTTATAATATGAGTAAGAGCCCCAATCAACTAGGGGGGATGTCTACTTCATACCATTTCTTTTCCTTCTTTACTCAACTTGAGAAGAAGTTCCTTTCTAACAAAAAAAAACAAAAACACTTGAGAAGAAGTAGTTAGCTCTATATATTATAGTACATGTTTAGGCAAAGTCTCTACTCTCTAGTGGCTTAGAAAAAGTATTCATTACTAATTATAATTAAGAATTCATGAGATTAACCAGATGGATATATTATTAAAGATACACTTAGGGGTAGTTTGGCATTTTCTATAATAATTAGTATATAAGGGAAGAGTTTCAAGTGTTTGATAATTGTTGGTAGGTGTGCAATCAAGTTATGTTTCTGGTTTGCTAGAAGAAATTGAGACACAAACATTAAAGGAACATATAAACACCTCTTGAAATATAACCATAATTCAAACACAACCTTTTTTTTTTTTTTTTTTGTATAAATATGAACAATACGAAATACTTAAGGATAGATTGACATATTTTTATATACATATAAATATAGGTGATTCTTTGTTGTATTCATCTATACAGTGTATCTTATCATGTAGGAGGGTAATGAGGATACACTATAAGTGAGAGGATACACGACAAAAACATTTTGACCTTCAATCTCATGCATTTGAGACAGGGAATCTCCAACTCCATATAAAGGATAACGAGACTCTAAAGATTTATTTTCTTTCTTACTTATTATTAGTTTTCAGTGTTGTTCTTTAATTACTCTTTCTTCCAACAAACATTCATTTTTATTTTTTTTTAAATTCTTCACCTATTTACTAATCGATCTCTAGCTTTGCCCTTTTGCTCACTCCTCCGACAATAAACGTATTAAATTGTACTACAAAAATCCCATCCCATAAGTTATTTATTAAAACGAACAAGAAAATACATTTTAACAATTAAAAAAAAAAGAGAAAGAATTGCTTTGGGTTTATTTGCAATTCAATGATCTTGGTGGGGGGTAACTTGTAATTGCAAACCATCAAAATCTTTTGAGCAGTTGCTGGGCATTTGTCAACAGTCCTGGATGGCCCTTAAATCCCACCAATTAATATCACTTTTTTTGGTGTCCACAAAATTAAATGCAATTTTGGATTTTTTTATTATCTATTTAATAATAATAATAATAATATATAAATAAATGAATTTAAAAAAAGGGCATAATAACTTGCTTGTCTTTGTCGTGTAACTAAAACTTGATTGCAACTCCCAACCTTCCTTTTAATAAAATGCCATTTCCATGGCTATATTAATATATAGTAAGAAGAAACCACTCACAATATAAAAGATTAGTCCTGAAAGGCAAATCAACAAAAAGTGAAACATATTGATTTGGACAAATGTCTTATTCCACTTTATAGTTAATTTTATACTCACTGAAATCCACAAATTCAGACAAGGATATTTTAGACTATATATGCTTTTTAACTTCCTTTTTTTTAATTTTTTTTTTTATTATCCTATTATCTATTACATCGAAAGTAACGATAGTGGTGAAAGGAAGAACGAAGTAGGAAGTCTCTTGCAAGGTCCTATCAAACTTGCACTCTAAATAGGCAAAATATGCTTTAATTTTGAATTTTGTAGAGTTGAGCTCAAAGCCCCTAGATCACAAGTAATCAAACTGAACATGTTATAAGCTAACACATATAATAATTTACGGGTTTGAATAGTATTACCATCAAAATTTGTTTGTATTTTTTCAAATTATTGTCAGAGTTTTAGGGATTATTTTGCATATTAGTATACAAATTTCTAGCGTTGTATTCAAATGCATCCACAATATGATATTTATAGTAAGAAAGTGATTTTTCTGATGCGATAATACGTTCTAAATATATTTTTACATTTCATACATGTTCGAGAGTTCAAATCAACTGTATCAAACCAATGAACCAACCAAACTACCCACATTGAATATATATAACAATTTTATATGGGAAAAAAATTATAGTCTCTTTATGGAATCATTTAGTCACTCAATAATAGCTTTTGATGCATTACTAATGCAATTGCATAAGTCATTATTTACTGTTTGAATAGTTCCGTAAATGGATTATAGTCTGACCCTTCTATATGTACCATTTGAAAATTAGATAATTATGAATTAAAATAAACTTTAAAAGAGTTATGTTATCTTGTTACAAGAGTTATGTTTTCTATATATATATATATATTTTTGTTTTTGGTCTTAATAAGATTATCATGTGTCTATCTTCCTAATTTTCGTACGCTTATTAACATATTACATGTATGGTCGTCTCAATAAATCTATAGTATAGTATTTTAAGGGTAATGATATAAGTTAAAAATATATATAATAATTACTTAATCTATACATTATATTGTAAAATTTATTAAAAATAATTGTATCTTTTAAAAATCAGACTATTTTAATGAAATCGTAAGAAATCATAGAGAGTACTATGTTACCAAAAATTAAAATATATATGTGTGTGTACTCTTTTTTTTAAAAAAAAGCAAATTCATTCTCATTGAATTAAGTAACTGATACAATAATGGGCTCCCTAAGAGCACTTGTAGTCATAAATGTGCTTCATGCATAAGTGACCGATCTACTTTCTTGATAATTAAGTCTGAATAGGCTCTAACATAGCGTATAATATCCAATAATATTACATGTATCTCCTTATGAGTTGTCAAGACATCGCGTAATTGATTGACAATTCCAAACTGTCAGTGTGTATCTGAGGTACCGATTCATTCGCAATTGAATATTGCTTCACTAAGGGAAATTTGGAATATTTTTCCACTAAAGGAATGGCCTGCCAATGTTGCATGCGACAAGTAACGTCACACTTTGAATTTTCCCACGTATTCTTCCACTTCTTATTTCGTTGCGCTGTAATCAATCAATTTATTATTTACAAAACCTAACTTTTTACCTAAGTTATTGTCTTTTTTGGGCATGCACAACTATCGTGGTTTAATTCTCATATAAAATCATATCTGAAAATTTGTCTAATGGTTGTATTTTTCTAAGTTGTATAATTTACGTGGAATAATCGCTTGTTTACTAGTTGTACCATAAGTTAACGTATACGATTTTGTACTCATTTCGTTCCAATGAAACAGTCACATATAACTAAACGAAATTATTCTTCTAAGAGAGGGCTAGTGTTTTCATTTTTTATATTTGTGTAACTAATATAATTGTGTGTTGTCGATCATTGATCTATATGTAAAAAGTAAAAGCATGAGTAGAAAAACGTTATGCTTTCCAACCTATAAAATGTATTCTCTCTGTTTTATTGGAAGAGACCACTTTGTAATACTAAAAATGTATTTTAATACAAAATTTTCCTATTGCAATTGGTAGTTTGGATAACTAATAAGGTTTGGCTCGTTTTCATATTTTTTCATAAGAGTGAATTGCCAAAAGTATCACTATACTTTTTCAGAATCTCTCGTTTGGTCACTAAACTTTTTTTTTTCCATAGAAATGTCACCACACTTTCGAAAAGTGGCCAGGAATGTCATTCCGTTAGTTTTTTCCTTTAGAGCTAACGGAATAGTCAACATGTGCATCTCAAATGCTTTTTTTAGGGGTATTTTTGTCTTTTTACTATTCATTTCTTTATTATTATTATTATTATTTTTTCTCTTTTCTTCTTCTTCTCCAATGGTTCAAACCATCTCCTTCATTTTTTTCTTTCTTCTTCTCTAATGGTCTAATGGTTTAGACCAATTTCTCTTCTTCTTTTTTCCCCTTTCTTTTTCTCCGACGGTTCAGACGATCTTCTTTGTCTTTTTCTTCCCGTTCAGACCATCTTCTTCGTGCTCCAGCAACCACCACTTGAAGGAGAAAAAAAAGAGAAATTGGTCTAAACCGTTGGAGAAGAAGAAAGAAAAAAATGAAGAAGATGGTTTGAACCAGCGGATAAGAAGAATGAAGAGAGAAAAAAAATAAAGAAATGAACAGTAAAAAGACAAAAATGCCCTGAAAAAAGCATGTGAGATGCACATGTTAACTATTCCGTTAGCTCTAATGTAAAAAATTAACGGAATAACATTTCTGGCCACTTTTCAAAAGTATAGTGATATTTTTGGTGAAAAAAAAATATTAGTGACCAAATGGGAGATTTGAAAAAGTATTGTGCCATTTTTGGCGGTGCACTATTTTCATAAACATGCTTTTGGAATAGCAAAATCCCTCCACGGATTAAAAAACTGATAGAAAGGAAAAGAAATTTCAATTTTCGGGATTTCATTGTTGATGACTGCAATATTTATCATCGGGGATAATGTTCTTGGCGTCCAGATTGTGCAAACTGTAGAGCGCGTGCCCAATCGCAGACGTCCACGTCACCTCGTTGTACACGTGCCGAAAACTGGAGATGTCCTTCGGTTCGGTGCGGTGCTGAGTCTTTATAGATCGTCGGTTGCACATTTGACGAACCTTTCAACGACCTCCACAGCTTTCGTTTAACCTACGTCACGAGTTTCGCCTACTTCGCCCATTCTTCCCACCGCTTTTAATTGTTTTTTTTCTTTTTTCCTCTTTCACAGAAGACGCACCCGTTTTCTTTAATATTGATTGATGAATTACAGAAAAAAAAAAGGGAATAAACTTAGGAGTCAGTCATTCTAAAAGATAAAAAGGGCATATCTAAAAATGCATTAAGAATAGCGTATAAAATGTTGACAAATACGTGTGTTCGAAGGGTCAGACAGTTAGATCAAGCACATATCGTGTATTAGTTGTAACATATGATGTATCGTGTATTTGTTGTAACATATGATGTATCGTGTACATGGGCATATTCAAGAGGGGTGGGGTGTTCCCGTAACCTTTAAAACCCCCTCATTTACCCTTATTAGGCATTTATATTTAACTATTAAAAAATTTTATGACGTATCAAAAAAAGAATTATTCATATGTTGGACCCTTTAAAAAATTTTAAAATGTATTTTCTGGTTCCGCCACTGATTGTGTATCAAGTTTAACCTCTTTTGTATTGAATTTAGTTGATGTATCGCAGTTATTAACTTAGTTTCTGTATTAAATTTAGTATTTGACGTGTCACTTTTATTTGCTGATGTATTGTGATTGTGTTAAAATAATAAGTATTGCATATAATACATAAGTAGTACATATAGTGAATAAAATATGCACATTAATTTTAGGTTAAAATATATCGTTTAGTAATAAAAATACGCATATTTGATTTCAACTATTGAAATATCATCTTTAAACCGTGGGATGTCTTCTCTAAGAAGTGTAATAGTTTTATATTCAATATGAATTTTGTATACTAATAAAATACTATCATTACTTTGGTGGTCTATATGTCTCTTTGTATTTTAAGAATATACTATTTGTCCATTTATGACTATAATTCTATCCTGATTCATTGAATCTTACATTGCTAAGGTACGAGACTTGGTGTGGGTTTATAGCTACTTGGGAATCCTCTCCTCTTGAGCTGGTTTTTGAGGATGAGTTCTACCCCATGAAGTCGTAACATTGGTATCAAAGACAACCTCATCCTCCTTTCACGCTGCAGAAGGGGTGACCCAAAATTGGGCGACCTACGGCTAGAATGGGCCACTCAAACTGAACTGCTGTGGACGTCGGAACGAAAGCATGGTGGTTTGTCATGATTGATTGAATCTCACATTGTCAATGTATGAGACTTAGCTTGAGTTTATAACCATCTGGGCACCTTCTTCTCTTGCGCTAGTGAATCCACTAGTAGAACCCCCATATATGTGAGGGGAGACACTACATGGACACAATAATTGGGACATAAGATCTGATCCCAACACGCAATAATTGGGACATAGGATCTGATCCTGAGTTCTACCAATGTGGTCGTAATAAATTCATAGGACAAAGCTTTATTAAACCTACTGATCAGATCTTAATTTTTAATTTTTCACCTTGGGCCTTGTCCTCATCCCTGATTTAAGTAGCTAGGCCTAGCACTGAAGAAGTAATCAATCTAGCCCAATGAAATGATCAAATCTGGCCCAGTAAATAGTTCTTCTAAACCTCTACTAACCGTAAAGAAGGCATGACAAGGTAACTTTTTTTAATGAGTTGCACTACTTTCTAGCTTAACTTACGCCATAATTTACTTAAAAAACTTGGTTACGAATGCAGCATAGTTTAATCAAAATTAATGATTTAAAAGTATCGATTCATGTCAGTACCTGGAATGGAATGGTAGTTGGAGCGCTCCATCCGAAATCTAGTTTGGACTTGGCCCAAGATGCTTGAGACACAGAGAATAATAAGGTAAGTTGTGTAACTACATTATAAATTGTGTGAATGACGAAATATAAGGTTCGATATTGTGAAAGAGTTTTGATTGAGAAGATGAGAGGAATTTTTGTATAAGACGAATGAAATATAGAGGATGGGAAAGGAAAAAGAGCCATGGCAAAGATATTGGGAAGGAATTGGGAGTAGTTACAATGATAACGGGTGGATTGGCTAGTTAGTCTATGACAGTCATTACTAGAAGAATTTTCGGTGGTGATTACACGTTACAAAGCAAGGAGGTTGATGAGTGTTGATCGAAGGAAATAGTGAAACGAGAGGATGCCCTATAAATACAAATGTTGGAAGTCCAAACTTGGGAATGTGATTTATTATGAACAAAGTTGTACACACGTACTACGCCTAAAACTAACTTGATTGTCAGCGTGTTTTTGGGGTTAGTACCCATTGTTTGCAAATTGTAGGTCGCTTCCAGACAGAAGTTCCGAATTTCACGAGGGTCACAGTTGGATTGTCTCCTGTCAAAGTGTGTTTCATCAGTAGGGTTGGATTTGCTGATTCTCGGGTCTACCCTCTACAATAATAACTTTATCCGTCTAATTATTTGTGGTATTTGTTTTGAAGAATTGATATTTAAAACTGTTAATCTAAATATATCATATTTGATTCGTATCATCTTTACGTATTATACTCTAAATTATTCATTTATGAATTTGCTTGTTTGCAAATGCATGGACGTCGTCAACTCTACTTTACTCATTTATTCATGGGTACAATTTGTGTCAACACTTTTAATGCTTGAATAAATGTCAAGTCTAACCAATTTGGATCCAATTCGATTCATGTTGTGTTCTTATGACCTTTAATAGATTGTGACATAGTCGCTTTTGGTTGGTAATAAAAGCCAAACGCGCTGCCAAAAAAAAAAAGAAAAAAGAAAAAAAAAGCCAAACAAACAAACAGCTGTTTGACAAAGTCTTCCTCTCTCACGCCTCTCTCTCTCTCTCTCTCTCTCTCTCTCTCTCTCTCTCTCTCTCTCTCTCCTCTCTCTCTCTCTCTCTCTCAAACCCTAATCTTCATCTTGTTTAATCTTCTTCCCACATCTCCCTCTCACGGGAGATGGGAAAATAGATTTCTTTTATGTTATTTTCTTTTTAGTTTATTTTTGTTTTATTCTTAGTGAGAGATCTTGTCTCTCCAAATAAACGGGAGTTTCTCCCCCATATTAATAAATGAGTATTTTATTATTATCAAGTGAAGATTCAGTCGATTGGAAGCTTTCATCAGAAGATTAGTGGCAGATTCGAGATTTGTCCAGCTCGATGGCGATTTTTTGTTGTACTAGATAGATCTATAAGGATTACTACTTGTTTAGATCTGTATATTTTTGATTTAGTTTATTTTCAACTGCTTTTATTTGATTATTATCAGATCCGGTTGTATCACTGATTTTCTCTTGATTAATGAAATATGAAATTGATTATCAAAAAAGATTGTGACATAGTTATTTTTTAAAATATTATTTTTATAATAAGAGTTAAATATCGTTTTTTTTTTCTTTCTTTCTTACATGTCAAGCATTTTAATAGGAAGTCTACCAACGCGTAACTAATAAGCATTTTAGCCTTGGTTTTAGCCGAGTACTAATTTTAGTTTTTTGAAAATTAAAATGTTTTTTAATTAATGGTTATAAGGTTTTTTATTTTATTCTTTTACAAATGTGGGCTTACAAGCAAACCATTAGTGACATGACATCGATTAGGGCGGCAAGAGACAGATTAGTGTCAGATAATTATCATTAGTTTAGTGCCCCGGAAGTAGTACAATGAAACATAAGCATAGTACTCCAATCACCAAATATGGCTAGGACTATTCATTCTACTTCTTCCGTGTCATATAAAGAGTTATATTTATAAAAAAAAAATTTATATTTCAATAAAAAAAAATTCAGTTTTTATTTATATATATTGCATACTCACTCGTAATAAATTATACATTTTTTAACTTATACTCACTCTACTCCATTAAAAAAATCAACTTTCACGCATGTACAATTTTATATGAATATCAACGCACAATACCTAAAATAGTAAATTTAACACAATTTGTTCCATTTATATCCATACTTGTAAGTGTATGTCAATTGTGAAACCGCACCTAATTATATTAAGAAGGGTAAGAGGAGAAAAGAAATTGAAAATAGACTCTTTTATACTAGAACAAAAAATATTCGTGAAAATAAATTTTTTTCATGAAACGAAAGAAGTATTGTATTATTTTAGTGAGCCGGAGAAAGTAATTGCTTCCTAGACGCCGGAAATTGTTGGTTGAGGGAATCTTTGAACATGTACTGATTGCGTACTTACTAATTAAATAAATAAATATTTGCAAAATCTGATTATGACTGAAATCCATAATTTATTAGCCGAAATAATTGGTATCTAAATAATTATGGGAATGAATAGATACTACTAATTTCACTCTCATTATTGTGAGGTGGTATATCCATATATTTCCACAGTTATCAAAGTTAATTACCCAGTTAACTTTTTAATAATTGTGTTGATTGAATCTTATTTTTTTTATATGGGCCCCACCTAAGGACCCGCCTTACAACTTAGAATTCAAACTCCATAATTTCGATCCACATACACAGGGAAGTTCACACGCGAAAACTAAAACCGTGAACTAAGTATCCAACCTAACTGTGGATAAATTAATACTCACATTTTTCTAAAAAGATATCTCATGTATAAAAAAAGGCATTGCCGAACTGTATGCCAGTTAGATAAAGTTTTTGGATAACAACAAAAAAACAAAATAGGAGTGGTAATTGATGTGACGCAAAAATTACAATGAGGGAACGATGCTTCTTCACGGCCCAAAGAACTCTTGAAGACAGTAATTACCCAATTCAAATGAAGCTTTGAAGAACCCAATGGCCCAACTGGAGATGAGCAATTTTAGGGATGAACTAAGTAAGGTTGTTGAGCTTGGCAAAGAGGATGAAACTTGATGATTTCGTACTGCTCCGTTCACCAATTGATGATCAATTCAGAAAAGGAGCGGGGCTTTCCCCCCTGTATAAACTCCGACGATCAAGTCAGTAACATGAAAGAGATAAGCAATATAGAACAAGAGTGCTCAGAAAAATGTAAATGAGAGAGAGAAGAGCTTTTAGAAATGCTAATGAGAATTGCCAGAAATAGCTGATCCCCCCCCCTTTGAATGAGGCTTGTGCCTGAGTATTTATAAACTTACTTTTGATGGTTCCGTTGGGTCCTGAAGACATACGCTCCTTTATTCTTCTTGCAATGATGGTTTTTGCCGCTCCGGGAAAGCTGGCTTTAACTTTGGCTCCTTTATCATCATTGCTCTGCATATATTAAGATAATGGTCCCACCATGATATCTAACTGTTTCGAATATATTATCTCGGATCGGTTTACTCTTCACCGATCTAAGCTTTTATGTGTTTTAGTTATTTACCGACCTGAACTTTAACACTGTTGACCAATCTAACTTCTCCTTAAGCTTTACCGACCTGGGCTTCTCTAGTAGAATTGTACTTTTTCCGACTCAATCTTGACCGACCTGAGTTGATAAGTTTTTACCGATCTAAAATTACCAAGTTGATTTATAATGTTTTCCGACCTTAAGCCTTCATGAGTTT
This sequence comes from Leptodermis oblonga, assembly GCA_016801395.1. NCBI lineage: Eukaryota > Viridiplantae > Streptophyta > Magnoliopsida > Gentianales > Rubiaceae > Leptodermis > Leptodermis oblonga. The sequence goes on from CM028758.1 coordinate 82,947, forward strand.
ATTAAGTCTTTTAGGACCGAGCTGAGCATTTATATCCGATCAAAAGTTATAACAGACAAATTAGGTTTATATGATCTTTCCGACCTGAACATAGATCTGGGCTTCTTTATATATTACTGTTTCTTTGTTGTAACCATTGGGCTAGGCCTAATGGAAATTTCAATTTTATGCACAACAACAAGCCCCCCCAGTATTAGGTTTTTCCGATCTAAAACTTAATACTCCTTGGATTTCCCGAGCTAAGGCTTAGCGTAAAGGATATGAATTTCTAAATATTAATCGAGCTAATTTTCCGAGCTAAGCAACATCCATATTTTATTAAGCCGAATCTGTGACTTTAGGTACTTATTCAGTGTTTATCCGACCTATAAGCAATAATTATAGTACCGATCTAAAGAATTTGAATAGTTTTCGGACAAATACATGCGTACCTTTTACATTACCTTAGATCGGTATTTCGAAGAGGCGGATTAGTCTGGACACGTTTTGTTTATTGTAGCAATCCGATACATCTCCCAAGGTCATTGATGCTCCCGAGGTGCTAATCACAGCCTTTGCGCAGCTTTGCTGCCCTTTTTTGTTTCCTCAAGCCGCTCCAAAAGTGTGTGAGAACAATCAATCAATCGGCACCATTTGCTAATTACTTCCTGAAGGACCAAAAGAAATAAATTCTTCTACTTTCCTGTTGTCAGCCGAAGTCTTCGAGGTTTGCTGGAATCCGAAAGTGTTCTTTCTCCGCTCCGTCGATTTCGTTCGTATTACCACTTTGTCGTCGCCATCATCCCGTCGGCCTCTTTTGTCCTCTTCGTCTGTGAAATGGCTTCAGAAAAAAGTTCGGGTACCGGAGCATCGCATCAGGTTCCGGCTGCAGGTGAGTGTGTTCCTTCCTTGCTTGATTCTTTTTAAATTTTTGCAAATTATACATAAAATTTTATCTGTTATTTATGCATGATTTGTGGTACTGCTTTATGTAGATTCGGCCGTCACCCATGAGTTTAAACCTCAAGATATAGCTTCGGAATAACTAAGTCAGATTTAGAAAAAATTAGGTCAGACAATCATATAAGCCCAAATATCCATATCCGCTTACCAACATCTGTAGAAAGGATAAATAGCGTTTCTGATGAGAACTGGGTCGGTGTTTATGAATATCACTTGAAGTTCGGGCTGAGGTTCCCTGTTCCCGATTTTTTAAATGAGATGATGGATTTTTTGCATATCGGACTGAGCCAGTTAGTTCCTAATGCTTTTAGGTTTTTGATAGGATTTGTGTGCGTATGTGCTGGGGCCGGAATCCGACCCTCGATAGATGTTTTTTCAATTTTACACTGCCCGCTCGTATCCTTATGGCCAGGGGTGGGTAACCTTTCAAAAACGTAGGAATAGCCCTATCCTTCTGACCGACTCCCCGGATACTAACAAAAATTGGAGGGCTAGATATATTATGGTAAAGGCCAATGAAGCAAACTTACCTTGTCGTTGGTCTCAAGTGATACTCCCGGCTGATCAAACCCGAGATATATCTAACCCTGTAGTGCAGTCAGATTATAAAATTTTAAGAAATTATACCTGTACGGTTAAATACTCGGCTAGGTCCCCTTCAGAGGGTCTTCTGGTTTGGGCCGGGCTGAGCCAAGCCCCCGGTGTGAAAGGAGAATGTAAATACCTGTCCCTTGAACTTTTTATTTATGATATCCTCTTCCTTCATAGCTCGGTAATTTTGATTTTTGCATGTTGCTTGTTTTCAGGCAGTCTTGGCGGGTTCGGAAGGAAGAAAAAAGCCAACAAACCTGCCACAGCTTCAGGATCTTCAAAAAGATCGGCTGAGATCGATCTTACAGATGAGGTAGAGGTTACCGATCCACCCAGCTCGGTATTGACGACCCGGGTCACAAAAAAGAACAGGCCGACCCCTGAAGAAATTCAGGCAGCCAAGGCTGCCAAGGCTCCACAAATTCTGTCGGGCCCCCCCGCTGGAGCCGAGCTGCCTAATCCTGATGATTTGTTGGGTCCCGCAGACCCAGTGACCACAGAGAGGGTCATCGTGCTAAGAGATCAAAAGGTGAGACCGATCTCCCTAGCTCGGCCTATTCACCAGGTCGATTTGCCGGAACCACCACCAGAGGATCTTATGCCATTTCAGGAATTGGCGGCCGAGTCTTCTCAATCTTTCGAGGAGATTATCCGAGCTAACGAGAAGCTCCGGGATCATTTGAATGAAGTGGTGGAACAGGAGGCTCGTATAGCCTCGCATATAAAAAAGGTGATTTTCCGAACATGGTTAAAATTTTTTTTTTTTCTGAAATAAAAGGTTACCTGGGACATTACTTTCATACTATCCTTTTATCGGATTTTTGCAGGTCTTGTTTAATTATGCGGCCACAAACAGACGAACAACAGCTTTGGATATATTAGCCCAAAGCTATGAGCTGGAGAGGTCGAAGAATCCGAACAAGGCGTGGAGGAACTGGAGTTGCAGCTGGGGCTCGAGAAAAGCAAGATCTCAGGGCTTGAAGCTGAAAAAACCGGGCTAATGCAGCAAAACCAAGACCTGAGCACTAAGTCCAGCCAACTGGTGACCAAGGTCTAAGGCCTGGAAGCAGAAATAAAGGCCCTGAAAGAAGAAAAGTCTTCCTGGCTGAAGGAGAAAACTGCCTTGGAGAAAGTTGCCGAAGAGGCTACAAAGAAGGCTGCAGCGATGGTCAGTTCGGAAGAGGCTGAAGCATCTCGTCAAGCCGAGCTGAGACTTTTTAAGGAAGGGACCCTTCTGGAGTTGATGAACCGGCGTTTTTTCGAGCTAATCCAGTGTGGGTACACTATATGTTGGGACGAGCTAAAAGGCTCCAGGTCGGCAGAAGGTGCTCCAGAAGACTCCATAGCCCAGTCTTCTTTGCTTCCGGAGGGATGTGATCCTTTCGACTTAGTAGAAGAAATCAAGCAAGAATGCCGAGACATCGGTGTTCCCATTCCAGAAAAGGTCGAAGAGGATCCGGTGGCCAACCCCCAGGAGATAGCGGATGAAGCCTCTTCCCAAGCTCCTCCTTCTTGAGATCGGCCTTCCTTTAGATCGGGCTTGCCCTTCCTTACAGCTGTATGAGGAATGTAGGTAGCATGCCTAGATGCAGTTGCAGTGATGTAATCGGCTTTACACTTTGTAGAATTTTTTCTGATTCTGGTCCCTTTCGAAGAACTCTTGTACTTTTCAGATCGTCCTTGTAACCGAGCTTGATTATCGAAAAAATGATCTTTTCTGTTTTCTTCAAATTTTTACTTCTTTAACTCGAACTGCTTTACTGATAATATTTCCTCAAGTGTGCTGTATTCCAAGTTCGTGGAATCAATCGTCCTTGCAAGTCTTCCAAAATATAACTTCCGGTAGGTCGAGCTTCGATTACTCGATAAGGCCCTTCCCAATTAGAAAATAGCTTGCCTTGTTCTTGTGGTTTGCTGATAGATCGGTTTCGTAAGACTAAATCTCCTGGTACAAAGGCTCGATGTTTGACCCGAGCATCATAGTGTTGCCGAACTAAATTTTTGTAATTTAGTTGATGTACATAGGCCGAGTCCCGAACTTCTTCTATCAGATCCAGGCCGAGCTCCAAGTTTTTCTGATTTTGATTTCTTTCAAAGTGCATAACTCGTGGGGCTCCACTTTGTATTTCTGGGGGGATGACTGCATTGACCCCGAAGGCCAACTCGAAAGGGGTTTTTCCTGTGGCTGATTTAGGCGTGGTTCGGTGGCACCAAAGCACATGGGGCAATTGTTCTACCCAATTTTTCCTTTATCTTCTAGTCTGGATTTCAGCCCGTGCAACAAAGTTCGGTTTGTGAGTTCTACTTGTCCATTTGCTGGAGGATGGGCTACCGATGCGAAACGCTGGGTAATGCCAAGTTTTGAACACAAGGCTGTGAATTCTTTAGATTCGAACTGGGTTCCATTGTCCGAAATAACCGATCTGGGCACACCGAAACGACAAATGACTTGCCTCCAAAGAAACCGAGCTACGGTTCGCCCCGTAATATTGTGTAAGTGCCTCGGCTTCTACCCACTTTGTGAAATAATCTATGGCCACAACAAGGTAATGGCATGAACCGACCTTAGGAAACGGACCCATAAGATATCCCCCACTCTGCGAAAGGCCATGGGGCAATTATCCCCGTAAAGCTGGAGGCCGGCAACTTGTGAATTGTCGCGTTGTGTTGGCAACTGGAACACCGTTGAACATACTCTACTGCTTCTTGGAATAACCGAGGCCAATAAAACCCAGCCCCGATTATTTTTTTAGCCAAATTCCGAGCCCCAATGTGAGACCCGCAATCTCCTTCGTGTACTTCCTTCAGCATGGCCTTTGCTTCTCCCGATCCCAAGCATTTCAGCAAAGGCATCAAGAAAACCTTTTTATACAGGTCTTCCCCAATTATTTGATAGTATTCAGCCTTCTTTTGTATCCGTTGTGCTTCCTTCCGGGATTCTGGTAAAGTGCCATCTTGTAGGTATTGCCATATAGGAAATCTCCAATCCTGTCCTTCACTTATAGACAATATTATTGGTTCAGCTGTACTTCTGTTATGTATTTCTTCTACTAAGACGGTTTTAGTCAGGTGAGAAAAAACCGAAGAAGCTAATTTGGACAAGGCATCATCATTTGTATTTTGCTTCGCGGGACCCGCTCTATAGCCCATTTTTGAAAGAATTTTAGTTGTTGTTGCACCAATGTTAAATACTCCTCCATTTGTCGATCCTTAGCCTTATACTCCCCCAAAATTTGTTTAACCACGAGCTGAGAGTCTGAACAAATTTTTAGATTTTCGACTCCAAATTTTCGAGCTAACTTCAGGCCGGCATCATAGCTTCGTATTCTGCTTCATTATTTGTGGCTGTGAAGCAGAATCGTAAAGCATACGTGTGAATTTCTCCTCCCGGGCTGGTGAGTATGATCCCTGCACCCGATCCGGACTGGCTTGAGGCCCCATCTACGTAGAGGATCCACGCATCGTCACCCTCGGCTATAGCTAAAAGCAGATCGGTTTTTCTCGTCGGGCTAGATATGCTCTCTTGGCTGTCTGGTACTCCTTCAGCTATGAAATCCGCCAACACCTGTCTTTGACTGCTGTGCGGGGCAAAGGTGATGTCATAATCTCCTAATTCAATGGCCCATTTGGTGAGTCGACCTGAAACTCCTGCTTTTTGTAAGATGGCTTTGAGGGGTGCGTCAGTATAAACGGTGACTCCATGCGAGTTGAAATAAGGTCTAAGACGCCGTGTGGAGTGAACTAGAGCCAGGACTAGCTTTTCTAGGCTAGAATAATTTTCTCTGCGGCCTGCAAAACTTTACTAACAAAATAGATGGGTCTCTGGACCCGGTTATCTTCTCGGAGCAAAACCGAGCTAATGACAGATTTGGTAGTAGCTATATACATGTACAATTGTTCCCATGAATAGGCATAGTCAAAGATGGCAAAGAAGCTAAGTATTTTTTTAATTGTTCAAAAGCATTTTGACATTCCGGGGTCCACAAAAACTTATCAGTTTTCTTTAAAATGTTAAAAAATGGTAATGCTCGTTCTGCTGATCGGGCTAAAAACCTATTCAAAGCTGCTAATCTACCCGTTAATTGTTGTACTTCCCGAATTGTCCTAGGCGGGTGCATTTTCAATACAGCTTCTACTTTCTTAGGATTAACCGAGATACCCCCCTCAGAAACCATGTATCCTAAGAACTTTCCTGAAGTGGCTCCAAAAACACATTTTTTTGGATTTAACCTTAATTTATATTGGGCTAGTGTTTCAAGGGTTTCACGTAAATCAGATAAGTAAGCAAGTTCATTTTTACTTTTTACAAGTAAATCATCAATATATGCTTCCATATTTCGACCTAACTGTTTTTTGAAAATTTTATTCACTAAACGTTGAAAAGTAGCTCCAGCATTCTTTAAACCGAAAGGCATGGTTATGAAGCAATATGTACCTTTGTCTGTAATAAAAGATGTTTTTTCTTCATCTTCCTTGGCCATGAAGATTTGATGATATCCCTATATGCATCCAAGAAATTAAGGAATCGAAATCCAGCTATAGCGTCAACCAACACGTCGATCAAAGGCAATGGGAACCAATCTTTGGGGCATGCTTTATTTAAGTCGGTGAAGTCTATGCACATGCGCCATGAACCATCTGGTTTGGAAACTAACACGGGGTTAGCCAACCATTCCGGATAATCTACTTCTCGGATGATACGTACTTCCAACAGGGCGTTGACTTCGATCTCCACATATCTATTACGTTCTCCCCCGAGGTTACGCTTTCGTTGTCGGATCGGCCTATGATTGGGATCAATGGATAACCTGTGTTCAATGATATTTCGAGAAATGCCAGGCATATCCTCCGGTCCCCAAGCAAAAACTTCCGCAAATTCACGCAAAAGGTTAAGCAAATCATATTGTAATTGAGGGGGCAAATCAGCCCCAATTTTTATTACCTTGTTTGGATCGGCCGCGAGGGGAATAATTCTTACCTCGGCCCCTGCTTCAATGGACAGGTCCGAGCCACCTGTTAGATCGGTAATGTTAACGGAGGTCGGCCTGACGGTAGAAGTAATTTTGATTTCAGATCTACGGGGGTCGGTTCCTTCAAGGAAGCCATGTAGCACTGCTTTGCCTGCAAGACATCACAACGAATAGAAGCTACCCCACCTATGGTGGGGAACTTTAAAAGCATGTGTACAGTAGATGCTATGGCCTGGAACTGATTTAGTCCAGGCCGTCCCAAATATACATTGTATGGTGATGGCTCATCAATGACCACGAAGTCTATGGTTTCCGTACGTTTTAGCTGTCCAGCCAGTAACGTGACGGGAATACTCAAGTGTCCCACAGGTATAACATGGTGATTGCCGAAGCCAATCAATGGTGTCCGAACTGGACTTAACTGTGCCTTGTGTAATTGACAACCAGCCAGTGCCTTGGTTGTAATTATATTGCTAGAACTACCCGTGTCTAACAATGTCCTACGTACTTGGTAATTTGAAATGTAGCAATCGATCACTAGTGGATCGTCACAATTGAAAGACAGAAATGTATCTGTGTCATCGAAAGTAATGCCTGTGTCATGGTATCTGATTACGCTTACTAATAGAGTTCCTTTCCGGTTACCTTTTGCGGTTGGCGGTTGAGTCCTTGGCGGTGTCGGGTTGGTCCTGGTCCCTGCTATGGTGTTTACAATCCCTGCTATATTTAGGTCGTTGTTACCCCCAGCATTTGGGGCTCGGAGTCGGATTGGGGACATTCGCGGGCAAGATGACCAGTCTCTCCACATCGGTAGCATCCGTTAGATCGTTCACGGATTGCTGAAGTCACCGGTTTAGGTAGAGGTGCTACTTGTGTATATTGTGGTAGTTTCCCAGCTTGAATTAATTTAGCTATTTCTGCAGCTAAATCACGACAGTCATTAGTATTGTGACCAATGTTTTTATGGTAATTACAATACCTGCCCGGATTGAGCCGATCTGTGGGACCCGTCATGGGTCGAGCTGGGGGCAGCAGCCCTTGACTCTGAATGGCAGCATATATGTCAGCTCGAGGGACTGAGAAGGGCTCGGATACCTGCACAGTGTTTACACTTACCCCGGCCTTTGGAATGGAATAGTGGTATTGGCAAAGTTAATTTCTTTTTCCTCCCGATGTAAGAATTGGGGAAGGAGCTTTCCTCTTACCATATAAATCGGAAAAACTTCTTCCCTTTCCTGTTTTATAGCTGTAGCATCTTCAACAACAGCAAAGTTAACAGCAGTAACCATCATTTCAAAATAAGAATGTGGGGGTCGGATGGCCAATTCAGTAGCTAAAGGTCCTGACCGTAACCCATTAATAAATGATCCCATCATTATTCTATCATCTTTTTCATGACATTGCCTAGACTCTATATTGAACCGATCTAATATGCCTGTAATCCCTCTCCCATTTTTTGTGTTATGTTCATTAAATGTGAAATCGGTTTAGACAATATCTTATTACCCATGAAATTGGCTAAAAACAGGTCACCAAACTGATCTAAAGAATGAATAGAATTTCGGGGCAAAGTACAATACCAATTTATGGCCTGACCTTTAAGTGTCAGATGGAATGTCATGCATCGGTTAGCGTCGGACAGGTTGGCAGCATCCATGACGCTCATGCACTGCATCCAGTGAGCCGTGGGGTCGGTGGTACCGTCATACTTGTCAACCTTACCTAGGCCTCTGTATCCAGGGGGAAATTGTGCCATTTGAATCTCCCATCCAAAAGGATGAGACACGCGAGACGTGGGGGCAGTTCGCCCGATCTGAGTATATCCAGATTCGGGTAGGCCGAGCTGGGGATATCCGGACTGACCTAAGGGGTGTCCCCCCAGGCCGAGGTAATAGTTTCCTAGGCCGGGCCCGGGATAATAATTTGGATTAAGTAAAGGAATATTTTCTAAGGGCGGCTGCATGGCTCGGTTATTGCCTAAACCATAATGCTGAAACATTGCAGGGTTGGCTGTAGTGGTGTATCCGGGGTAATAACAGGGTTGATTCATTTGGCCGATTTGTATGCCATGGCCAGGTTGATTCAATTGACTTACTTGTTGTCCTAAAGTGGGAAAGGGCAGGCCTGACATAAGAGAAACGTTATTGAACTGAGCATTGGGGGCCATAAAGGGATCCGGAAAAGTAAGATTAGCCTGAGTATGAGCTACAGTGGTATAAACAGGTGGTGCCACAGAAGGGTTAGGAGGACCAGCAATATGACTGATTGAAGAAAATTAACTCTCCCAGGTTGTGGAGGACATATAGTAGTAGATTGTGGGGGGAGACTAGACATTAAAGCAGCAGAGGGGTTGGACACAGGGTTGATGATAGCCCTGGGTGGGGGAATGGTTGGGGACCAGTGTAAACCATAGGGGTGTTCTGTGTTAACTGCTTCTGTGGTGGTGGTTGTAAGGGGAGGTTCTGTATTAAGAGTAGAGATGATAGAGCAACATGGTTTATTAAGTGAAATAGTTCTGGAAATAAACGGAAGAACCTATCTTTTTCTGCCTGTTCCTGTTCCGGGGTGAGAGTTTCAACAAGGGTGGTAGTAGTTGGTGGATCAGATGGAGGATTAGAACTGGTGGCAGAAACGGTAGGGACCAAAGCGGTTGTAACGGTGAGCCCATTGAGGTTATCAAAAGAAGAAGCACCATTTCCTGAACGAGTTTGCGTCATGGTTTCAACAAATTTATTTAAATGAGGAAAATTTGATGAAATAATCTGATCAAACGTTCCCCACAGACGGCGCCAGTTGATGTGACGCAAAAATTACAATAAGGGAACGATGCTTCTTCACGGCCCAAAGAACTCTTGAAGACAGTAATTACCCAATTCAAATGAAGCTTTGAAGAACCCAATGGCCCAACTGGAGATGAGCAATTTTAGGGATGAACTAAGTAAGGTTGTTGAGCTTGGCAAAGAGGATGAAACTTGATGATTTCGTACTGCTCCGTTCACCAATTGATGATCAATTCAGAAAAGGAGCGGGGCTTTCCCCCCTGTATAAACTCCGACGATCAAGTCAGTAACATGAAAGAGATAAGCAATATAGAACAAGAGTGCTCAGAAAAATTGTAAATGAGAGAAGAGCTTTTAGAAATGCTAATGAGAATTGCCAGAAATAGCTGATTCCCCCCCTTTGAATGAGGCTTGTGCCTGAGTATTTATAAACTTACTTTTGATGGTTCCGTTGGGTCCTGAAGACATACGCTCCTCTTTATTCTTCTTGCAATGATGGTTTTTGACGCTCCGGGAAAGCTGGCTTTAACTTTGGCTCCTTTATCATCATTGCTCTGCATATATTAAGATAATGGTCCCACCATGATATCTAACTGTTTCGAATATATTATCTCGGATCGGTTTACTCTTCACCGATCTAAGCTTTTATGTGTTTTAGTTATTTACCGACCTGAACTTTAACACTGTTGACCAATCTAACTTCTCCTAAGCTTTTACCGACATGGGCTTCTCTAGTAGAATTGTACTTTTTCCGACTCAATCGTGACCGACCTGAGTTGATAAGTTTTTACCGATCTAAAATTACCAAGTTGATTTATAATGTTTTCCGACCTTAAGCCTTCATGAGTTTATTAAGTCTTTTAGGACCGAGCTGAGCATTTATATCCGATCAAAAGTTATAACAGACAAATTAGGTTTATATGATCTTTCCGACCTGAACATAGATCTGGGCTTCTTTATATATTACTGTTTCTTTGTTGTAACCCATTGGGCTAGACCTAATGGAAATTTCAATTTTATGCACAACAGTAATCATGCTACTTTAGAAGTCACAGGAGCTCAAACCCTCTTGGCCTCCTCTATTATATTTTAAATACAATTTCGTACCAAACCTTCTGAAAACCAGAACCACAAGTTGTGATTCTTGAGAGCGTGAAACCATAGCACGATTGTCCGTTACGGTTTCGGTTTCTGACCGAAACTGTGGTTGTGCCTAGTTTACTCTCTTCCTAACTTAACATTGTTAATATTTTCAATACTAGTTATAATAATTATGATCACTTTCCAAATGAAATGATGTGAACGTAATATAACTCAAATTAAAAAAAGATTACATATATAATTTGCAAATTTTCTTCATATGTGTAAATTAGAAATATAAGAATTTGCCAAATAAATCACTAATAATAAAATAAAAAATTTCGCCATGAAACCAAACAATATTAAACTAGAAAAAGAAAATGTTGGGGAAGAAAAAGACGGGTTTTCGGCGGAGTTTGGAGTTTGTAGTTTGTGCCGCGCGATTCCTTATTAAGACAAGACACGAGTGCTCTTAATAAACTATTGCCATTTAATAGTAATTGTTAAGATTATCTTGTTTCCACCAATCTCAGTTACCCAAATATTCCTAATTTCCAACTACTACGTCTTCTTCGCAAGGAAAATATCCATAATTATATCACGTCCTTTCAAAAAATAATCTCATTTATTTTGAAAAGTGTTTGAATCCGTTTAGTCACGAGTTAATCTTTTATTTTTATGATAATTTTTCACACACTTGAGTTCTTGAACGCAAGATCTATGCACCAAGTGTTTTACCACTTGAAGTATAGATAATTCGTTTTATTCTTCTATTTTTTTAAAAAATTTTTTTACACAATTTACCATAAAACCATTCTTACCACAAATTTTTCTTCAGAATAAAAAAATCGGGACATTTGTAATACTCCTTCTGTCCCGCTCAAAGAGTCAACTTTAGACTACTGTTTTTAATAATACAAAATAGACTCTTTTAGTGCGACCGAGGAAGTAGTTAATATGATATATATATATATATATATATATATTTCCCCCTTCTTTTATTTGATGTGGACATTTTAAATTTTATGTTTCAACTTTTCTTTTTCTCACTTTTACTATGCTCATTAATGTAATTTATAAGAAATAAACAAAATAAAAGCTTATTTTATTATTGTACTAAACTCTTAAAACTCATAACAAATTATACATTCTCAAATCTCAAATGCGAGTACTACATTAAATACAAAATATCAATTTCGAATATTGAGAGTTGTAATAACAGAAAAAAAAGTAATAAATAAATAAGTAAAAATTACTCATTCATCTAATTTTTTTTTTTTTAATCATAAGCTCTATTGAATTTGAAAACAAAAATGTGGTAATTGGTTTTGTTCTTTTTCATTCCAATCCAAAAAATCATCACTTTTTTCATTCAAAATTTTACCTAAAGAAACAATTTCATTTCTACCCAATTTTAAATTCAAAATTTAAAATTCCCTCTAAATATTAATTCACACAAATTAAAAAAATAACATAATCATTACATTTTTTCTTTTCTTTTCTATCTAAATCTCCCAAAAGAAATTTTTTCCAAAAAATATTTCATTCCTAAAACCAAAATTTCCTCAATCCGGTCCCAAAAAGAACGGAGCCCCAAAATTAGTTTTTGTAGTGATTAATTAAAAATAAAATTAAAAATTGAAAAGCTTATAGTTGCTCATATATTGGGCTACCTTCTCAGGCCCAGCCAATCAAATCACGCCCACGTAGTGGTAACTCTGTATTTATCCAAAGAGATAAGGTCAAATTTCTTGTCCCAGCTAAATTATCCATCTCTGTCAACGGACTTCAAACCCAAATTCATTTGCAGCCAAAAATTTCGGCCCCCACCCTCTCGCAGCACATATAAAAATAGGGGTGTCAAACTGAGTCGTGCTTGGGTTATCGAGTTCGAGTTGACAATTTTTCGTCTAGGCACTTCTCAACCCTAACCTTACTTATTTAATTGTTTGTGTCGACTTATTTAACCCACGAACATTTTGGATTCGAGCTGGCGGGTTCCTGTGTCGATATTCTCAACTTTAATCCGTTTATGTCGTCGCGTTAGAAATTTAAATTATTTTGTATTATTTTTGTACACTTTCTATATTTTTAATTTTATTTTATATTTCTAATAGACTTTGAATATTTTTAACATCAGTCTAAACTATAGTTTGAATCACAATATAAAAATACATAAATTGATGTGTATGTTGACATATAAAGCGAAACAATGAAATATTTATTTTGGAGAAATGTTTGGTTCAAATTGTACTCTCTCTGTCACACTCAAAAAGTTCACTTTCAAAAAAAAATATTGTCTCATTTAAAAAATCCACTTTGAGTTTATTTACATTGCATATCCTTACTAATATAACAATGATAGGACCGCCCATTGGAAATAGCCTATGTATATGGGGCTTTTAAGAAGTTGTATAAAAAAGGGTCGGGGAAGGGCTGAGCCGTTAAAGTTATATAAAAACTCCAACACGTGACAAGTTTGGTTCATTGGATAAACGTTTGGTTTGAATTGTAATCGTAAGATGTATTAAAAATATTTTAAAAAATTAATGAAAACTTATTATAAAATGTAAAATGAGATTCAAATATTGATTTGAGCCAACATACCAAACAGGATCTAAACCTTTGAGGTTTGATGCAATCAACCTTACATTACATTTCTATACCAAAACTTCCATTAAAGTGAAAAATTACTAAAAAAATATAGGTAATAAATTTATCCCTAAAATATCATCATTATCAAGATTCACAAATTATTGGTTTTTATGAGTCGTGATTTGTTTCATTATCGTGTATTTATGGTGTTTTAATTTTAACTTAATGTAGTGATTTTATTCTAAATGTAAATTAAACGACATAGCAAATGTAGAATTATGGAAACTGAGAATCTAGTCTAATAAAGCTTCGTATATTCTGTTTTTTTTATGTATAATTATCTCATACTAATGTTTCAATTTTAACAGTATATAGTCGAGTTATTTCTAGGTTTAAATACTTTAAAGCGAGTGTATTTGTTGGTTTGTTTGACACATGTATTTTTCATTCCTCTTGCACATTCGAACACGCGACCCTTTGCTAGAATTGAAAGATTTTAAGCAAAGTTGATTAACCACTTCAACTATTTACTTTTTTTTAAACTTCTTTCTTATAATTAATTATATTGTAGTTTAACATATATATATAAACTATTTTTAAATACATATTATAATAATATATAAACTAATAGTATACTTTTTATATATATTATTAATATAATATAAATAAGCATTACATTAAATTAAATTAAAATTCCGCAAATGATAAAGATGAATTATATTGAATATTCAAGACTTATTTATTTTGTAAAAGTTTCAATGCTTCAAAGTTCAAACTCTGATTTCTCACGATTTATAACAAGGCATCACTCTCTTGATTTAAAAAAAAATAATATATTGAGATATTATTCGTCTTTATATATATTTTTTCACAATTTATTTTTGTATCTTTTATTACATAAATCATTTAATTGTTTAAATGTATGTACTGTCGCAACAGATTTTATTTTATTTTTGTAATTTTAATTATTTATAAATAATTGTGTTATTAATTGAGTCAAAATAAAATAACATTTATAAGTTAAAATTGTTAAATAAACGAAAAAAATTGTTAAATAAACAGAAAAGATTGGAATCGGAACGGGAACCGTGACATACTGGAATTGGAACCGTGACAGAACCGGAATTGGAACCGAAACCGACGGTTCTGGACCCGGCACGGAACCATCCTCCCAAGGTTCTGGTTCCGGTTCCACTGATTCATGAACCGTAACCGGCGGTTCCGGAACCGTGGGCATCCCCAGTATACAATCGAGTTATTTCTAGGAGTTTTTTTTTTTTTTTTTTTACTCTGTTGACTACTAGTCAATCTTTCAAAGCCATATAAAGACATGCATGGCTGTTCATTTTATTTTACATTTAATTTGTACATGTATTTAAACACTTTGTAGTTTTAGCAATAAGTTTGTATTTTCCTCTAGTAAAGTTTTCCAAATATTGAATGATTAACTTAAATACTAAACGGTATAAAATCTCATTATTATAAAATAAGAACAAAAGAAAATGATTCAACAAACAAAAACAGAAAAAATTTAAAACATTAAAATTGCAACACAGTATATTTTAAGAATAAAAAAATCATTACTGTTCTAAAATATAAAATATTTAAATCCATGTTCAAATTATGGTTAAAATAAAGTTGAGGGGCGTGAATGTCATTATTTGCTTTTTAAATGGTTGACTAATGGTTAAATGAGGGTACAAGATATATTTAGTGTAACAAAGGGATGCAAAAGGTGTATAATGAGTAATGATAGACTCAACAACAAATCATAGTAACTTTTGATAGCAACTCATGTGGCATGTATTCATTGGTTACATTTTTATTAATATCACATAATTAGCCAATGAATGCATGTCACATGAGTTGCTATAAAAAAAATTGCTATAATTTATTGTTGAATCTATCATTACTCAAAAGAAACACATAGACAAAAACAAATCAACAAACAAGGGTTCAAATTATAAGCTTTTATTCTATGAGTTATGTTAGCCTATTTGGTTTGTCTTATTTATTTTTATTTTTATAATGTTTAAATTTTGATACGAGTTATTATTATTTCTTAAAAAAAAATCACACAACCATTCATTTTTTCAAAATTATCCATTCAAATTGTAAAATTATTTTCTCACCAAAATAAAAAAATCATAAAGATTTCTTCCAAAATAAATTTTCTTGATAGAAAATTCTCCCACGAAAACCCTAAACAAACAATTCCAAGAGAAATTTTGACACAATAATTAGGAATAAAGCTTTATATATTATGTTTTTCAATTATCCGATACTGATGGTTTAATCTTAACAATATTTAGTTATTTCAACTATGAGTTAGCTTAGCTCTATTTGGTTTGTGTTTTTTTTTTTTAATAATAATTTTTAAAATTTGATAAAAAAATAAGTATTTCTTAAAAAGCCATCTAATAACCATTCATTTTTTAAAATTCTTCATTCAAATTGTAAAATGATTTCTCTCCAAAATATACAATCATAAAAAATTCCTCCAAAAATATTTTTTCTTCATAACATAATTCCCAAGAAAACCCTAAACAAACAATTTTATGAGAAATTTGACACAATAATTAGGACAAAGTATTTTATTATTAAAAAGTCCAAATTTTATCTCCGTTTTGGATAGTTTTGAAATGTGATAAGTATATTGGAAATATAAAAATGTATAATTGAAAAGTATAAATGTGTATTAGAAATTATAAGAAACTAGTATAAAATTTAAATTTGTATAAGCATGTCTTTGAAAACATGATAACGGACATACATCTTTGATTTGAAACCCATAAAATTGCATTTTATAATAATTTTTCATCAATCCTAACACTTTTTTTCATATTTTCATACATTTTTATTTAAAAAAAAAAAAAGTTTAAACCACACTTTGATATCATAGCCCATGAGATATTTTGTCAACCCCATATGTTTACCATCTCATAATATGTAAGTGAGTCCATAATGTGACGTGCGAGCTCCACCATCCACTGTGAGAGTAGACATGAGACGCTGTCTTTCTTATCTATATCTTTCCGTTATAAGATCTCACAATAGTAAGTGGACTCCACCATCCACTATGAGAGTGCCGATATAAAAGACAAAGATAGAATAAATAAGATTGCTTTACCATACCCTGTTTATATCAAGAGGAAAAATAAATGAAAATTCAATTCAAAACCATACAAAAAAAGAGTGTGTAATTGCAAAAATTCCAAAAAAAAGGAAAAGAAAAAAACATAAAAAAGGCATGATGATCCACCATGATTGAATAATGGATACACAATAATTTTGGAGCACATTTAAGTGATTATTTAGTACACCTACTGATACAACTATGAGCAGAGAAGCATGAAGGAAACAATTTGCAGGGAAAGAGAGTAGACTGTGAATGAAGATGGACTAATTTTTCCTTTTTCCCTCCAATCATTCTCCACTGTGTGTTGTGCGTGTTTTCTTTGGGGGACCTTTTCATTTGTGGGTTTCCTTCATCTCTCTCAACCTCCCTCTCTCTCTCTCTTTCATCATCATCGTCATCACTTTCTCTTTCTCTCTCTCTTTTGGTTTTCTGCACAGCTTTTTTTGTTCCCTTTTTTATTTTTTTCTCTCTCTTTGTAGTGAATTCCGGCGGGAGAGGAGGTACAAGGAAGTGAAAGAGTAGAAGTAAACAATTCCTCAACTTCTACGAAACACTCTTCCGTCTTTGCTCTTCTTTCTTCATTAAACTCTCTTTCTCACCGAGTCTTTGGGTTTTCTATTTTCTTTTTGTTTCTTCTCTTTCTCTCTCCCTCTTTTAGCTTTGCTTCTCTGTTTTTTCTGCGGGGGAAGGGACTTTTAGTTCTGAGTTTGGGTGGCCTTACATGAAGGTACTGTCTTCTATTTTCTCTTCTGGGTTTCTTCTTCTATTTTTCTTTCATTCAGTGGGCTTGTTGCAGGGTTTTCATTTATTCTTAATAATTGGAGGTGGGTTTTTATTTATTTATTTATTTATTTTTCTGGGCTGGGATTGATTACGATTATGGAGTTGAAGTTGAGTTAGGGTTAAAGTTTTGATCTTTTGTTCAAATTTAGTGTAACTGGTGCAAGTCTGATCTTTTTCCACTGTATTAATTATTTTACCTTTGTTCGGTAGTTTGTGAGTTCAATATAAGTCAAATTATGCTTGATTGTCGGGAAGTTGAAATCTTTTGGTTGTTTTTGGGGTGTTTTGGTGATGTGTTTTGAGTTTTTGGCTTTGGAATGTTGACCATGAATGATTTGCATTAGGTTGCTCAGTTTGATTTTGTTTCGTAATTTGTTCGTAATTTGCCTTGATTGCTTCTGTTGCATGAGTTTTATTTACTCAAAATTCCGTGTTTCTTGTACATGTTTGCTTGTCGGTTAATTGTCTGATGCAATATTGTGTATGGCAAATGCTAATGGTACATAGATTTATCATCTTTAGGTGTTGATCTTTGTTTGTGCCCTATTGTTAGAGTAGTCTTCAGCAGATGGCTTTGAAGTTGAATGCAATCATTTGAAGTTTTAGGAAATAGCACAAATCAGAAATTTCTTAAAAGCATGAGAATATACCTTCCGAAGATGCAATCTTTACTTTTTAGCACAATAGTAAGGTGGCTAAACCTCTGAGATAGCTGATTCTTTGGAGTTATAGCTTCATCAAGGAGTATTTACTAGAGCAAAAGAAATTGCTTTTTAATTCGTTCTCAAGGTGGATGTTTTTCTAGTCCTTGTTGATGGGCGCTACTTTGTGATATTACCTAACCAACTGTTTTAATGCTCCTTTTGTTGCCTTCTTTTGTTCATTTTCTATTGTTTTGTGCTGTGAAGCTTGCGAAAATATGAGTATTATACAAGATTGAATCCATCTTCATTTGCGAAACTCCGATTCTTTGTTGGGTTGTGTCAACGCCTTGTCAGAAGTTTTATATTCTATGTTAATGAAATCTTAACCTAGAAAACTGTCATTTTTTTTCCCGGTTCTATAGAAAACAAGCATTTGCAAATAAGTTTTGGTTGGGCTTTCCATTAAGATGTGTTTTTTGGTTAGGACTTTGATATGCAAGTTGCTTTTCATAGGAATCTGTGTCCACATGCATGTTATAGCTTTCTTAAAATGTGCAGGCTGTTTAATGTTTCTTGAAACTTGAGTAGTATCCTTCATCATGGTTGAATTCGTTTTGCCTTTTAAAAAAAAGAATTAAGATATGCTTCGTTTCCATGGTTACCATACGAATGAGAATAAAACTATATCTGCAATTATTGCCTTTTCTGGACAAAGCAATACTAGATGAAACTGTTGTAGTATGCTTTGCTTGCTGTGCCTTTTGCATTCTTCACATTAGTTTTTTTATAGCTTGTAAAATTTTCTATTAAGGAAGTGGGCATACACTCAATTAACAATTACCTGCTGAACCTGAGAAGTAAAGTAAAGTAACAATTTCTAAAGATTAATTGACAAATGACTTGCTGAGTACAAGTACTTAATTTTGCTTTATTAAAATATGTGTTTTGTTATTGACGTTTAGTCTATTCTCTAAATCTTTTCAGACTCTGGATTCTTTAATCAATTTGTTTTGTCTATTTTGTGTTTCTAGAAATTGCTTTGATGGAGCAAGCCTCAAGAAGTTCGGCATTAGGTGATTCTGAAGGTGCTTTTTCATTTACTAAATCTTATTGCATACTGGATTCCATTAAATGCCACAAAAGATTTATTTCCTTGTCTCCTTAAAAATTCTTTTTTGTTCGTAGTTCCCCTGAAGATTCCACCTGGCAATATACCTGGAAAGGAAAGCAATGCTTTGAGGATTCCAATTGGTGGTGGTGGCTATCATGCATCAAGTGATGCAAGCTTGTTCTCGAGCTCATTACCTGTCCTCCCTCATGCAAAATGTGAGCTAGATTCTTTTGAGAAATTCTTCTTGGTGCATTGATTTGCTTTTCTAACGCTCTTTTTGTGATCCCTAATGTGCAGTGAACTATACTGATTCTGAGCATTCAGCTGATGATGGGCTGCTTAACTTAAGCAAACATGTTTCAGAAGGCAAGAGTGAAGAAGCTTTTGAAGTTGCTGAAGCTAGTCCAGTTGATAACTTGCTTCCTGGTGATGAAGAGGAGTTGTTAGCTGGTATAATGGATGATTTTGACCTTAATGAGCTGCCTACTCAGCTGGAGGATTTGGATGATGATTTCTTTGGCAGTGGTGGTGGACTAGAAATGGAATCTGAATCCCAAGATGGTATGCTTAATGGTCTGTCGAATTTGAGCTTGTCTGATGGTATGTCTGGGACCAGCACTGGACTTTATGCTGTTCCAAATGGCGCGGGTACTGTTGCTGGAGAACACCCATATGGAGAGCACCCTTCCAGAACATTATTCGTTCGCAATATTAACAGCAATGTGGAGGACTCTGAATTAAAAACTCTCTTTGAGGTACTTCCTCATCTACATTCTTTTGGAACTTCATGCTTTTTGGTTTACATACTTACCACTTGTACTGTTTGTATGTGGGGGCACGGTTTTAGTAGTGTGAGTAATGGAATTCTGGGCATTGGTTTTCATTGCAATTAAATCATGAGTTGTCATAATTCTAAACTAGTCATTTTCTCTGACATGCCACAATCCTTCCCTTTTCCTTTTTGAGATAAGCGCCAATAATTTATCAACCACAGACATTCCTTTTTTTTAAAAAATTAGAACCATCAATGATGTCGTATACAGACTGGAAAATTCAAGATTTTTCTGCATCAAGAAGTAACTAATAAAGTAAAATTAATAATTGAATAATTATAACAAAACACAACAAACTAGCTCTCTGTTTCCAGTTAAGAACTAATCTTAGTACTTAATCCATATTTGGTATAAATTTCAACAAATGCATACTAATTGACACCCACAAAAAAAAAAGAAAAAGAAAAAAAGAACTGTGGAACTAATCAATGGTAGCAGAAGGGCTTACCTTTTCCAAGATTTTTTCATTAAAAGGGTTATGAATACTGGAAATATGATAAGTTGACAAAGATTATGGGATTAAGAGTGAAAAATATGACTCGATTATTTTGTTAACTTGAATTTTACCCCTTATTACTTTTATTTTAGGTGGGGCAAAAATATAAGTACCCTTGAACTTCAATATATATTAAAGGTATATTTGAAAAAGTGAGGTGGGGCAGTACCTTAAAACATATGTCTGCCCCTGCATACTGGTGCATCTGAGGTTGAACACATGTCTAGACCACCTAAAGTGTGTCTTTTCTGATTTTCTTTTCTATTGGGTCTGTCCACACCTTCTTTCTGAAGTTTCACATCTTATTTCTATTCGGGCAGCTCCCTTGAATCCATTAAGTTGTAGGGATCGAGGCTCTTTAATTTTGATGTCATACTTTATGGTCAATGAGGAGTACTGTTTAATTATTTCACTGATCTCTCTGCAGCAATATGGGGATATCAGAACTCTCTATACAGCTTGTAAGCATAGGGGGTTTGTGATGATATCTTACTATGATATCCGAGCTGCTAGAACTGCAATGCGTGCACTACAAAATAAGCCTCTAAGACGAAGAAGATTGGATATTCACTTTTCAATCCCAAAGGTCGGTCACTTGGTTCAGCTTTTCTCTTTTCATCTTGTTCCTTGTAATAATTTATAGGCACTGATAATTATGGCTTATCAACATTTTGTTCTTCATTCAGGACAATCCATCGGAGAAAGATGTTAATCAAGGCACTCTTGTAGTTTTTAATTTGGATGCATCAGTATCCAATGATGACCTTCGTCAAATATTTGGTGCCTATGGGGAAATTAAAGAGGTGGTTAGCCTGATGCAATATTGTTGGGTTCTTCTTGCTGTTATTTTTAATCCTTTTTTCTGTTTCCCTTGAGTGCTTGAATTACATATGTGAAGTGGGATAAATTATGGATATTGTTAACTAATTGCAGATACGAGAAACCCCGCATAAACGGCATCATAAGTTCATTGAGTTTTATGATGTTAGAGCCGCTGAGGCAGCATTAAAGGCATTAAATAGGAGTGACATTGCTGGGAAGCGCATAAAACTTGAACCTAGCCGCCCTGGTGGAGCCCGCCGAAAGTATGAACTGTTTATTCATTTAATTTACCATGTTTTTCTTTCATTTCAAGGATCATTCTGTGGACCCTCTCATGTTGTTTTTCTTGTTCTCTAGCTTGATGCAGCAACTGAGTCAAGAGCTGGAACATGATGAAGCTCGATCTTTACGCCATCAAGTTGGCTCACCAATAGCAAATTCTCCTCCTGGTACATTGAAATAGAATGTTATGATATTATCCTTTAGACTGCTACTCCATTGCAACTATTGGATTGTTATCTGTTATGAGCTATTTTAATTCATGTCCATCTGTTAGGTTGGCCCAATTTTGGGAGTCCAGTTGAACCAAGTCCAGTGCATGGTTTTAGTCAATCAACTGGAATGGGTTCAGTGAACTCCATGAGCGGCAATCACTTACCTGGATTAGCCTCCATTCTTCCAGCCCACATTTCAAACCCTGGAAAGATTGCACCAATTGGGAAAGACTCTGGAAGGGTAAGCCACAAATCAACTGATTATTGATAACAAATTAAGGGATTATGTTTAAGCAATCATTTTACTTTTGAACAGAAATTGAGTTCTAGTCCTGGGCCTGTCTCATCTTTCATTGACTTGAGCTCCAACTCCTCTGGTATTGGAACCCTATCTGGTCCACAGTTTCTTTGGGGAAGTCCTACCATTCAAGCAGAGCGAGCCAATTCTTCTTCTTGGTCAGCATCAGCTCTGGGTCATCCTTATGCTGCCAGTAGACATGGGCAAGGACTTCCATTTTCCAGTCGACAAGGCTCTTTTCTTGCGTCACATCCTCATGTAGGATCTGCTCCATCCGGTATTCCCTTGGAGAGGCGATTTGGTTTCTTACCTGAGTCACCGGAAACATCCTATATGAGTCAAGTTGCATTTGGAGGTGCTGGATTAAGTCCCAACAGAGGGAACCATGTGATGAATGTCGGGGCTCTAAATGTTGGGGTTCCTCTTTCTGGAAGCTTCTCTGAGGCGGGTTCTCCAAGCTCTAGGATGATGTCTTTGTCACGGAATGGACCTGTGTTTTTTGGGAATGGATCCTATGGAGGCACAGCAAATTTTGATGGATTAGCTGAACGTGGTCGAAACAGGAGGGTTGAGAGTGGGAATCAGATGGACAACAAGAAACAATATATGCTTGATTTGGAGAAGATTATGAGTGGGGAAGACACAAGAACTACTTTGATGATAAAGAACATCCCAAACAAGTGAGTGCAACATTTAATATATTTATGATTAATAACTTGATAGTTTTGGGTGGTGATATATTTTCTCATTTTCTGAACTGTAAGGTACACCTCAAAGATGTTACTTGCAGCTATTGATGAAACTCACAAGGGTACCTATGATTTCCTCTACTTGCCTATAGATTTCAAGGTAAGGGTTTTATTTGTTGATGAACCTTTGTGCTTTTCTGCTGTTTTTTCTAATCAGTGTCTTGGTTATCTATTGCTTTGGTGCAGAACAAGTGCAATGTTGGTTATGCCTTTATCAATATGGTGTCGCCTTCGCATATCATCTCCTTCTTTGAGGTTCATATTTCCTACTCACTCTATATGCTTGAATTGTCTATGAATATGCTACTGCCTCCTTTTTTTCTTGGCATTTACCACTTATGTCATACCTACTAATCTGATTAATTTGTTACATTTTAATGTGCTTGTGTCCTATTGCGTTTCTTGGTCATTCTTGGTAAGTTATAGCTTGATATTATTGCATGTCATCCTAAGATGCCTTTGATAGTCATATAGTTAAACTTTGCTGCTGCTCTGATTTCCAGAATGAAACTCACAAGGAAAATATTGGCAGGTTTTCAATGGCATGAAGTGGGAAAAGTTCAACAGTGAAAAAGTTGCTTCCCTGGCATATGCTCGTATCCAGGGAAAGAGTGCACTGGTTAATCACTTCCAGAACTCAAGCTTGATGAATGAAGATAAGAGATGCCGGCCGATTCTCTTTCAGTCAGAGGGTGAAGGCGTAGGTGATCAGGTACGCATGTGTTATTTGTGTAGCATGCAGTTGTAGGATAGACAATGCTAGATTTTCTCTTGAATGTTGAACACTATATGCTGTAATTTGTTTGTGAACTGCTTCATGTTGAATCCCATTTACACTTCTTTATGGAAACATAAAAAGAAAATTTCAGTATTCCTCACACCTCCTATTTTCGAAAGGTTAGAGTATCTATCCGCCTGTATTGGGAGTTATTAGCTGTTGAGGCCATACTTTTTATAATTTCCAGGATAGGAACTAAGGCATTGATGAAGATACCAAATCAGTATCTTTTAAAGCTTCGAGGGTTATGTCTTGAGAAGAATTGATTACAGGTGGATCAAATGAAAATTATTAGTTGCCTTTTATGACATACCTGTTAAAATCCATTGCGTATATACTATCATTTGGCATACGATCTTGACATAGCATTACCATTAGAACATAATATTAAACTTTACCTGTATAGGGATACAGTAAAGGTAGTGGTGGAACTAGAAACTTTTTTGAGGGGGACCCATTGGTACAAAAAGAAAAATTCTGGTATCATTAGATAAAGAAGGTTAGCATTGGCTCGGCCCCCCCTTGGTTCCACTGGTGGGTTAAGGTACCTCAATTGTATCCAAGCATTCCAAGATAATACATAGTTGAGTATGGTGGTCAACCTTAATTCATCCATCCCCCCCAATTGAGATATCATTTCCTGTTATCAGAAAGTATAGGGACCCAATCATTTAATTCCTTGATGAAAATTGTTTTGGCACAGGGAAACAAAATTAGAATAACTGACCGTCTTTTGCCAACTATGTAAAGTCATTTCTTTTTGGGTGCAGGAGTTTTTGCCATCCAGCAATCTGAATATCTGTATCCGACAGCCCGATGGTTCGTATGTGGGTGATTCTCTGGATAGTCCAAAAGGTAACGTAGATGAAAGGCTGGAGAAGTGTTGAATGTGTATGGGAAGTAGCTAACTGTATATTAGAAGCAGCTGTGCAGTAGCTTGGGTGGATTAATAGTTGTGGCAGTGGGTTGATAACTTACGGGGAAGCATTAAAAGTACATAAGGTAAATATTGAAGTCTGATGTCGGATGTTGATTATTTGTATTCATGAAAGTATCCGCTTTTTGGGTGATGGATACTCCATGATACATGAGAAGCGTTGAAAGTGGCAGAAGGAGCATTTGTTCTTCGTAGGTAGAGTAACTAATTGAAAAATTTGTCCTTGGGAGGTGAATAAGGTGAAAGCATTCTACTGCTCGTGCTCGAAGAAGAGTCTTCTGGTGTATGCTTGTGTTCTTCGTTTTGCTTTTGGCGGTTTCCCGGTCTGTTTCTGGCAGTGGTTTTTTTGACTCAACGAAAATGTATACATGTTTATAGAGGTGGGGAGGGGGCTGAGGAATATGGAGATGCAGGCTGTTTGAAAAGTGTATAGATGGGGAGAAAACAGGAACTGCATCTTGGCATGATTTCTGTATGGGATATTCTCAGACAATGTGAAACTTTTGTATTTATAACTTTTTGTGCAGTTAATTGAGGAGGATGCCATTATCTTGATCTGATTGAAACCTGGTTCAATTTCAGAATGGTTCCTAATTCATCCATCATAATTTGGTTTTTTTTTTTTTTTTCTTGCTTTGTGTACAGATATGATAGCCATGTTTTCAAACTGATATAAATTAGAATTCATTATTTTCTAGAGTAAATAACATTTTACCCCCCTCGGGGTTTGTGGAAAATACTAGATAAGCCATGAAGTTTCATGAAACTACCGAGTATCAATATTCCCTCGAATTTTCAAATTCTGGGAAAAATTTGTTGTTCGGCGGTTTGACAAACACTTTTTTACTTTTAGAAACAAAGATACTTCCTTTCACAAACCGTTAGGGAGCCTGACATTGAATTTCCTTTTAAATTTTTTGTCAAATAACAAAAAAAGTTTTGAGTTTTGAGTTCATTTTTTGGATTTACAAAAGATGGTATGTAATTTTACCAAATTAGAAGGGACAATTGTTATATTGTTACTTGGTGAAGGGGGGTGACCATAGTTACACAAAATTTCGAGATTTATTTGGTAGTTTTCAGAGATCCTAGAAGGGTAAATGAGACTTGATTCAGTTTCCTTGTAAGTACCAATGTCCTAGTGGATGGCCAAATTTTGGGCAGAGCAAATAAAATCTTTGATATTTGTGTTAATTTTCAAGATCCAATGGGGATATCAGTAATTATGACAAAATTATATAGGAATATTGATAAGTTTTCAAAAGGACAAATTTTATTGGTATCCACAAAAATTATTTCCATGGAAGGTTTTTGGTCGCTAAACTATTTTTATAAAAATTATCTTACTGCACCACATGGTGTAACAGGTGCACGGAATAATCTACACATACATACAAGGAGAAAGTTTTCAATCACAACAATGCTTTTGGCTGTCCAGGCATGGAATATTTCCAAATTCCTGGTTCTTTTGAGCACATCAAGATGATTACATTCAAACAATATTTTCTCCACAAAGGTAAAAAACATAACCAGCAAGAAAGTAGTAGTGATCCTTCCTTGTCCAAAAATGGCTTCCGTGAGGCTAAACTAGCTAAGTCAGACAGTGAATTCAAAAGGATGAATATGGAGTTCAAAATTTCAAATACAGTCACAGGTTAATTCAGTTGCCACTCTTTAACCTTCATCCAATTCTTGAAAAATGGTTATTGACCTATTAAGGTTCTCATTTCTTCTGTTAAACCCCGGCTGAAGAAGCTTCTCTCAGTTAGTCATTCAGATTTGGAGAGCATCAGCTATTGATCCTGCTAGACTTAGAATTTCAAATGGAGCTTTATCTGCTATCGCTTTCACCGTCTGAGGACATGAATCTGTGATCCAAAAGTATGCGAATGCTTTCTCCGAGACTTTCGAGCAACAAAAGAAAAGAAAAACAAAAAAAATCAGAGGTATGAGTAGATCAATCATATGGAACGAGTACACCAAAAACATGTAATCCATTACCTCCGTTCTTGTGAATAAACCGTTCCCATGAGCGCTTTGGGAAAACACCATGGGTGACATAGGCGCTCACTTTTGCAGCACCATGAGCTGCCAAAACTTTCTGCGCCAATTGAAAAGACACCAGATTGTAAAATGTGGAGCACCAAAATCAGACGCACATCCATAAATGGTAAGACTGTACATGACCAATCATCTAGGCCTAGCCGTATGCTATACCTTGTTATCAAGTACTGCAATTAGTTAGTTACTGGTGTTTCTATACTAAAAGATTGCGCTTCATGGTTTTCAAATGCCACGAAACCAGGCTTCCCCAATTCAAGTTTCAGATTCAGTCACAAGTGTAAGTGTTATGAGGTCCAGAGATTACTGCTTAAAATCATTAATTTTCTTCCCCCTCTTTTACTAGAGAAGCCGTTTAGTACCACAACATGCCTCAACATGAAAAAAATTTCATATTCATTAGTGTGTACAAATGAAAGCCAAGAATTTTAAGAACAGCATAGGAAGACCAGGCAATCAAAGCCTTCCTTTCTTTGGCCTTTCAGTGAAGTGCAAACTTTATGAAGCAAGAGAAGACAATCAATTACCTGGCACTCAATTAGGGTACCTCCAGACTGAACCAAGTCATCAACAATCACAACATGACAGCCTTCAGGATTACCTTCTTTTAACCTGACGATTCTTTTATCGCCCTCACGTACTTTATTGCAAACTACCTGCCATTTAACAATTACAGACCTCCAACATTATAAGGCAAAAAATAAAAATGAAAAGTCAGAAATAAATCAAAACTTTTCTAACACGAAAAGAAGCTGAGGAAAAAAATATAGCTCTATAATTAACCATGGGAAAGTGATCCAATTGCTTGTGGAATCGCTTCCATGCGCCGTCATCTGGAAAGGCAACAACTATCTACAAATAACAGCCATACTAGAGATGAGTTGGTGTGGAAGAATTTATTTATTAGAAAAACTGCACAGATGCGAAATTAGAAATGGTAAATCTAACATAAGACAACAGATCAATCCCCATGCCCCAACAACCTTCTCAGACTCGGGAAGTTGGTGAAGCCTCTGTTTCAACAGCGGTATCCCTGTCTCGAACAAAGGCAAGACATGATCTCCGAAATAAAATCTTTCCTGCAATGAAATATAAAAAAGTTTGGGAGCTGAAGAAGCAAAACTTAACACTTTAAACCTTGCTTGTTCACTTATATTTTTTGTCATGTTGTTTTAACATAATGACATTGATATCACCCCCTTCCCTCACAACATATGGTCCCTATGTCAGCAAAGAAGTGCTCTCCAAGACTTTTCGGATTTGAAAAGATAGACAGAAAACACGCATACACTCAAAAATGAAAACTCAGATGATTGTACACATCAGATAAAAGAAACATATCCTTCATCTTATATACAGGGCAAATAGAAAGAACATTAGTGAAAGGATAGGATAGGGTAAAAAAACGACACGCAATACATCTATGATACCCGGCTATGAGAAAAAGAGTAATTTAGTATACCTGCAAGGCATGTATGTCATAAATGACTAAACTTGTAGGACCACCCCTGGATATAGGAATGTTGGACAAAATTCTAGCCATGGTGAATGCAGTGGCCACATCCCCTTCCTCTTCCATCCTCTCAAAGGAGCCAGTTGGAAAGAAAGGCAACACCAACGAAAAAGAAGCAACAAACAGCCTTGGAAGTGCAAATATGACAGAGAGCTGTTCAAAAATGACTGCAGGGGAGCTGAAAGATGCTAGGAATGCTACATGCTGGCCTCGAATATCTTGAGCATTGTTTATAAAAAGATTTGGAAACCCGTCATCAAAACTCCTGAAAATACATGCACAAAATTTAGAGAAACTCTGTCCGACCGCAATTCCAAGAGAAATTTGTTTGTTTGTCAAATTGTGCTACACTCCCTCTTCCCAGTTCCCATCCCATTTCAAACCTCAGAAAACAAAGCAGAACAAAAATACCAACTATAGAGCAAACACAATCATTCTATTCTTAACACACACAATCAGAAAAGGACCACTCTCGAATGCAATTATCATTCTGTTCTAACATACACAATCAGAAAAAGGGCCACTCTTTAATGCAATTATCATTCTGCTCTAGCATACAAAAAGAAATTACCCACAATTGGCTAAGGATTTTTCCCTTTTGAGGTGAATTCTTAAGCTTCATCTCTCTCTAAAGAATAACAGTACACATTTTACAAATAATACTCAAACATAAAGAAGGGCAATAAAAATAGTCTTTTTCGTAATCAGACACACAAACCCCCCACTAAACGAGGAAAATCGAAGTGAATTTAAAAAGGGTACCTCCAGTTAATTGTTTGGAGCTTAATGAACTCAGACTGAGCAGCGACTTTCCTAGCAAGGTCCTCTGCCTCCACACAGTGATAAAGTAACACCTGCTTCTTCTGCGGCTGCTCCATCTCTTATGCTCTATCACGCACACAACACAAACAAAAACCCAATGGAGTAGAAGACAGAGTGAGACAGTGAGAGTGTAGCTTTGTTCTGGGATGACAAAAATTGTGTCTTCCAAAAGGGTTTTTGTTGAAGTGTTTGTGATATTGCGTAGGCCGGTCTTAACTCTTGCAGAATGGGAATTGTCTACAATGTCCTCTTCGATATTGGAGTAATGCAAAGGTAAATTACTAAAACTCCCAAAACTTATCTAAATCAATCCTTTACGCTTTAATTACCCATCGAATTGTTTAGTTGGTTAATTTTTATCAAATTATATGAGGTTCGTGTGTAATAATTTAATTTAGACAAATTTTAAAAGGAATTTGGAGAATTTTTTGTTACACCAATATATCGTCAGATTGATTAAGAGTTTATTTGGTAATTTCATCGAATCACAAGATTCATTTAGTAATTTAGATATAAAACTCAGGGAAGGTTTGATTACACCAATTTATCCTATTTATAATGTTTTTCTTGGTCTTATTTCTTGGTCCCGTAAAAGAATAATAGTCTTACCCATAAATGTTTGTTATGTTATTAGTTAGCATTTGAGATAGGAGGGTATTTATGTACTAAGAGAAATTTTGCTTTGGATTAGAATACTTAATTTGTTGCTTTGAATTTATCATTAGCATATGGCAATTTCCATGCCATTGTTCTAGGTCCGAAGTCTTCTAATATTGATATCAATAAAACATATTCTCTATTGCACGATAAATATTATTTTAAATGGAATTTTATTTTTGAAAATAAGTGTTATTAAACTATACAACAACATTTTATTTCCAACTGTTCATAATTAAGTTATTTTTATACATAGGATACTCCATATGTTGCGCTAGGAGAGTCAACTTTCGAAAATGTACGATTTCTTATAAATTTCAAGGTACAACATTTAAAATATTTAATTTGACATCATTTGTTTCAATCAAATCCTTAATTTTTAAGTGTGAATTAATAATAAATTACACATATTTATATTAATAATAATAAAAACAATTTTTTAAAAATTTAAAATAAACTCTTTTAGTCCAACTAATAACGAATACGTAAATGTTCAAAACACCACTCATTGTGAAAACGATTTTTTCTTTTCTTTTTTTCCTTCCTTTTTTTGGCTCTTTTGAGTCAAGTCAAGATTACTTTGGGAAGAATAGATGCCTTGTGTTGAAGAATCTTTACTTCTTTGACGGGGTTGGGAAACAAGAGCAAATAATGACTAATAAAATGTATATCTTTCTGTCATGCCCCTGGGTTAAAATAGGGAATAAATTCACAATGAGGGCTACTTTGGGAAATTTAAAGACTTTGTCGCTTTTAATTTCTTTCGCTCTCAACTCTTCACCGTATAAGTGTAGATACAACGGGAAGAGGAAAACATATTTTTGATGATGATAATTTCTGTACTCTGAACTCTTTCTTCTTTAAAAGAATCTATCTTTTTGTGTCATTTCTTCTCATATCCTTTCATTTCTTCTACTTCTCTCTAATTCACAATTCTAGTTTGGAATTTCGGATATATGATCATGACATTTTCAAATAATATGGTTTGATGAATGGTGAATAATGGTGGGATCCTAAAGCAAACGCACCAAACATGGTTCATAGCAAGTAGAAAACACAAAAGATAATGCTTTAATTTCAATCATTAAATTAAACATAGGGATGAGAACGAACACGAACGTTCACGAACAAGTTCGGGATCGACTCGTTAAAAGCTCGGTTCGAGATCGTTTATTTATTAATAAACGAACACGAACAAAATTTTAGGCTCGATTAATAAACGAACAATAAATGAACAAAAGGAAGCTCGGCTCGATTACGTTCGTGAACAGCTCGATAAGAAAAATAAAAGTATATATATATAGAATTCTAAACATATTCACATAAGCAGGATTGGCTTGGTGGAAGCTCCTATGAGCTAAGAGCTAGCTTTTGCCCAGAGCACTGGGGATCGAATCCCTGTCAGTGCATTATTAATTTTTCTTTCTTCTATGTGGGATATCCCACATCGACTTCTTGAAGAGGATGGGAGAGGAAGCTCCTCTATAAAAGCAGAAGGGGAGAGACTAACTTCTTCAATTCTTGGCGGGTCAATAGGATGAATAATGAGTTCTATAATGACCAAAATTGCCTTGTTAAAAATAAACTTTTAAACTCGGTCTGAACTCGTTGTCTCGGACGAGTCAACCGAGTTTGACCAACGAGTTTAACAACACGAGTTCGAGCTCGAGCTCATAAATTTTATACGAGCTCGAGCTCGAGCTCTATTTTTAGGCTCGACTCGAGCTCGAGCTCGAGCTCGAGCCCAAGATAAAGAAGCCGAGCCGAGCTCGAACATAGGTGTGTTCGGGCTCGGCTCGGCTCGATATCACCCCTTAAACACTTCTTATGCTAAACAGAGGCTTTTGTCGGTAATTATATTACAAGTCTCACATTTGCAAGGTTCTGCATTACTACCACTCCAAGTCCAACCTCCTGTATTATTTGGGCCACTTTCAATTGTCAAAATACTCATAGATATGGTGTGCATTTGTCCAGTATTCAGATTGGGCTTGGCCCAATATAGGCTTAGAGCCCAAGTTAATTATAAGGTTAGTTGAGGTGAGAATCTGTCGATGACGGTAATACTGTGTGGATGTTGATGTTAGTAGGACTGGCCACCTCTGACATGATACGAACCCGACACGATATAAGCAGGTTAGAGTTGAGCCTTAGCTGGTTCACGAGTTATTTGGGTCAATCCGAATAATACGAATAATTAAACGGGTAAGGTTAGGGTTGAGAAGTCGACATGTGAACCCATTAATTTGAACCCGATACGAGAAATTAATATTACAGCACGAAAATATGACACGAACACGAAATATTCCCGGGTTAAATGGGTGGACACGAATAACACGAATAATTAAACGGGTAAGGTTAAGGTTGAGGGGTGTCGACACGAGAACCTGCCAACCCGAACCCGATAACCTGAATACGACACGAATTGCCACCCTTAGATGTAAGTACGTGGAAGACGATTCGGGGAAATGAAAGTATAGAAGGACACTTAGGCCTGTTCTTTAAGTTTTGGTTTTGATATCAGTTTTGGTCTCAACAGTAAATTTAATATACTATAATCAGTTTTTATCATTTTTAATATAACTTTTTACTATTCAGCTATATCTTTTTACATTTTTAATATACTTTTTACATTTTAAAATTATTTTTTTCAAACCAAAACTCAACCTAAGGAACAAGAACAGGCTTAATGAATTACAAAAGTGTAAATGATTAGTGGAAGACAGTTGGTGGAAGGCAGGAAACTCAGCTGTGGATGTCGGTTCAAGTAGCGAAGTGAAGTAATAAGCGGCTAGTAGGGTAACTGTTCGACCTTTAAAGGGGAAATTAATATCAAGGAGCCAAATTTGGATGGCACTTACACAAGAAAATTCAAAATGGGGCAAAATGTTGAACTATTTTTCTATAAATACAAAAGAAAACACTAAGTTGAGGTACGCAATTTTTACCGAGAATACTTTGAATTATCAAAGCTCTTATTTACTTTAAAATTATTACACTTAAGTATCAAAGTGGAACATGGGGACATAGCCCCGCTATTCTATATTACCACTGGATTTCAGGAAGCCTTTTCGGAACCCAAGAGGGGAAGAGCCGGAATCTATTAACTACTACGTTAAAGTGTGTTTCATCATATAGAAGAGTTAATATTTTTCAAAGAATATTTCTTCATTTTTTTTGGTTTCTTTAGCCTTTTTTGTTCTTGACTTCTTTCTCTATGAGATCGAAGACCACATTTCACTGAGGAATTATGGATAGATAGGACGTGATTGATTAGGACAAAAACAACAATAGCTACAAGTTGTAAGAAATTTCCATTGGAAGTTGTCAGATGATAAGTTTTTTGGAACCTCTTCAAAATTAAGACCCAGAAATCATTCAAAATATCCCAAGGTTATACACATTGTCATTACCCAAAAAGACAGCATGATTATTAGAAGAATTTAGTAAAAAAAAGATCATTTGGATTAATTGAGACAAATTAATGTATACCAGTGTTTGTTTTGTTAGCCAAGCCTTGAACTTTCTTCGATCCATCGGGTACAGTACGTACTGTTTTGCCTAAATCCCTGTAATTACAGGAAATTAAACGGCGAACTCATGTGACAAGGTAAACATAGGATCACAAGAGCTTTTTATAGGTTTGACAGTAGAACATATCACACTATATAAGTAATTATTATTGTTATTATGTTGCGTCGTGAAAATAAAGTAAACATAAGATTTGAAGAGTTTTTTATAAGTTTGAAAGTAGAACGTGTAAAATAAATAATTTGTCACTATTTACGTAATTGTTATCATTATTATGTTGTGTTGTGAAACATGTAGCTAGCCTGCAAGAATATTGTCACCCTACTCATTAAAATAACATTTTTTTCTTTCTCCTCCATTAGAATAGTCAATTTTGTTACTTTTTTCAGTATTACAAAGCGAACTACTCTTCTAACAGAGAACACAAATTAAAAGCTGTAACAAGGGTCAGGCATATCCAGAATCATACTCGTTTATACATTGACTCGATCATTATCTTTTTTTCAAAACAAGTTATATATAATTGTGAGCATCCCTTTGCACCATAAAATATTTTCTAGATGAATAATGATCACAGGACGTGGATTATATATCTTTATAAAAAATATATATATAATTGTGGTTGATTGATTATTATTATTAATTAGTTAAGATTAGTGAAGGCAGCAGTTACCTGTTCCGAAAAGCATGGGCATTTGATATATAAAGAGTCCAAATCACGAAACTTCTCTTGTGGTTGCTGAGAAAGATCATCATCTTGCCGTACTTACTAACTCCTTAATATATAGCGACACATTTCAGAGAGGGTCTGAAAATATGTATTCTATAAGCTTCTTCCGATGTATACAAAAGTCCAATTACATATAGTGCCATGCCAGCCAAGTTATCACATCACAATCAAAACCTCTTTATGGGAGATTAGGGCCTGTTTGTTTTGATTCTCAAAACATGATTTTGAGAAAAGTTTTAATTTTATAATAATTTTTCATTATTTTTAATATACCTTTTTACATTTTTCAATACACCTTTTTACATTTTTTAATACACCTTTTTACATTCCCAATATAATTTTAATATTATAAAATCAAAATAAATCTCAAAATCATGTTTTGGAAATCATACCCTTTTGTCTGCTCAAACTTTATTTAGTTTGTTGGTCCACTCATAATAAAAGTGGAATTCACATATCACATTATGAGACTCACTTTTTTATTGTTAGAGAACAGATAGAGAAAATATAGTTTAAACAGACAAAAAAATCTCATCAGTATTTATAAAATACTGTGTGTTGTAAATATTTCAAATTGTTATGTTGGGATGAGGATTTTGGACAGAGTATTAGTTAAGGAAAGTATATAAATATTGTTCTTATATATAAAAAGGTCGAAATACAAATATATATATATATATATATATATTACAAATTTCATGAAATTATACAAAACCAACCATGTGACTATAGTTGACCATTAGTTAACTCAGTTCGGTTAACATTATGATTTCTCTTTTTTTCAAAATACCTTTGCCTTTTTAGAAAAGAGGCTTCAAAATAAGGATTGTTTGGTCATTCAACAAAACTTTTTTGACCTAGTTGACAATTCAAATTCAAGGATCATTTTGTTATGTTTAAAACTAATTCCCAATTAACTCATTCATTTTGAGCTTTCGTGAAACTTAAAGTGTATTTATCTAAAATATTCAGTAAAACGATGTAATTTATTTTAAACATGAATACGTAAATATTAATTGGAGAGTGCATGCAATGCCAAAATATTAATTGCATGAGGAAGAAAGTCAGAAGAAGAATAAGTGCAAATGTCTACTACCGTTCTCTCAACCAATTAAACCCTTCTTCCTTCCTCCTCCGTTTTCATTTCACTCTCTGCAACTATAAATCTCTCTGCACCTCTCACTCCTCTCCCCACTCCTTCCATTTATATCTCCTTCCCACTTTCTCTCTCACACACTAGTGATGCTGCTCTGCACACTATCATCTTCGTTCTTCTTATGCGCATTCCTCATCATCTCATCTTACAGATCCGCAACGAAGAAGAAGATGAAGATGATGATGAAGAAAGATCACGAAGGTACGACGCCGACCACGACGTCGTACAACATTTTCCCCAGCGTGGCGAAATGCGTATCGCACGGCCGAGAGTCGCAGAAGCTAGTGTGCGACGTGACCGCGCTTTTAAGATCGGACTCCGCCTTCCCTTACTTCATGCTCGTGGCGTTCGAAGGCGGCAGCGTTTTCAGGGCGTTCCTGTTGCTTCTGTGCTTCCCATTTCTAAGCTTTTTGAGCTCTGAACGAAGACTGAGGGTGATGATTTTCGTTACGTTTTGTGGGATGAGGTTGAAGGACATGGATGTGGTTTCCAGGGCGGTGTTGCCGAAGTTTTATCTTGAAAATCTTAACTTTCGTGTTTTCGAGGTTGTGGATTCGGTGGGATTAAGGTTTGTTTTCACGAGTTTGCCTCGGGTGATGGTTGAAGGGTTCCTTAAAGATTACCTTAATGTTGATGTTGTGAGAGGGACAGAGTTGGATATGGTTGGGAAGAAGTTTTTTACTGGGTTTTTGTCAAGAAGCTCTTCTTCAGGGTTGCTTGTGAAGGATGCTGCTGCGAGGGAGCATTTTGGAGACAAGAAGCCTGATATTGGGATTGGAAGTTTAAGTAATCTTGATGACCTAAAGCTCATCTCCAATTGCAAGGTTTGCTACTCCTTTCGTCTCGCTGAAAGAATCTTTGTTTACGATACTAAACATTCATCCGTTACTTTTCTCTACATTTAGGCCGTTCATAGAAGATTATTGTTTTGTTTATGTTTTTTCTTTGCAAGTTTTGTTTATGTTTTTTCTTTTTATTTGTCCAAATTAATTATTGTTTTGTTGTTACCATGCATGTAATGTAAGTTAACTGACTCGTTAAGGATGATTAATTCTCCCGTTGACTTTTTGTCGACAGGGAAGTGAATACATATGTTATCTTTTTTTCCTTCCTTCTAGGTAGCAGATCAGTAATTGAGGTGAGAAGTATATTTACCCCATAAAACTGACAACCTAATAATATCGTATGCTTGTTCTTTTTTCTTGAAAAAAGTAATTAGGAAGGTAAAATCGTAGGGAAAATGCTACCGCACTTGCTAGAACTTAGAAGACAAAATTACTTGTCTCAAAATAAGTAGTATTTTCTTTTATAAATTATTTCACACAATTAAGAAATTTAGTGAAATTATAAGTTCAATCTTGTATTTGTGTTGAGTAAATAATAAATATGCAGAGTTCACAATTAGCACATACTTAAAAGTTAAAGATATAAATGAAAAAAATAACGTTAAATTAGATAATTTTTGTGTTTTATACATTAATATTAATATTAAATTGTACATTTGCGAGAGTAAACTCTTTCAGTGAAAGAGAGAGAGTAATATGAAAGAAAATGAGGGTAATTTGAGAACAATATGCACAAATTTATCTTGAAATGCTAAAATGTACTTATTTTGAGACAAAATTTAGTAAGAGCAAAATTTAAAAGATAAAACGACACTTATTTCATGACGGCCATAACATATTATGGACTATGATTTTGCCTATTAACACACGTTAAATTTACTTTGCATTTTCATTCTCCTTGTCATCATCACTGTAAATTTGTCTCTTAAACAAAAAACCATCATTTTCTTTACATTTTCACTCTGCCATACCTACTATCGTTGGTGATCACTCTTCTGACCTTACAGGAAGCATACGTGGTTACAGAGGAAGACCGCCAGACATGTCCCGCCACAATAATGCCGAGAGCCAAATACCCAAAGCCCCTGATTTTCCACGACGGCCGGCTAGCTTTCCTCCCAACTCCTCTCGCCACTCTCAAAATGTTCATTTGGCTCCCAATTGGAATAATCCTCGGAATCTTCAGAACAATGGCCGTCGTCCTACTCCCTCACAAGGTCTCATCTTTCTTGCTCAAATCCTCCGGCGTAATGTTCCGGAACCGAACCCACCCCCAAAATCACCACCCCATCTCACAAAAATCCGAAAATCACAAGAAAGGTGTGCTCTACGTTTGTAACCACAGGACACTTTTGGACCCTGTTTTCCTAGCTCTGGCTCTGCAAAAGCCCCTGACGGCGTTAACCTACAGCCTGAGCAGATTCTCCGAGCTAATTGCTCCGATGAGAACGACAAGGCTGAAAAGGGATCGAGCCCAAGACGCGAAAACCATCGAGAATTTACTAAATCAGGGCGATTTGGTCGTTTGCCCTGAAGGTACAACTTGCCGGGAGCCCTATTTGTTGAGGTTTAGTTCGTTGTTCGCGGAATTGACCGATGAAATTGTGCCTGTGGCGGTGAACACGCGTGTGAGCATGTTTTATGGTACAACTGCGAGTGGATTTAAGTGGCTGGACCATCTTTTCTTCGCCATGAATCCTCGGCCTTATTATAGTATCGAGGTTTTGGGGAAGGTGCCCCTGGAGCTCACCGTCGTCGGTGGGAAATCTGGGCAGGAGGTGGCTAACTACGTGCAGAGGAAATTGGCGGATGCGTTGGGGTTTGAGTGTACAAGTTTTACGAGAAGGTACAAGTATTTGATGCTGACCGGAAATGAAGGGCTAGTCAGTGATGATAGTACAAAGAAACCGTAGAAATTGACGTTGTTTTCCGATGTGGGAAGAATATCTATATATAGATATGCGTGTGTATTGATGATTATTAACATGACTAGCTAAATTGTGGAGGATGACAATATTACTATTATATGTGTTGAAAGTTTGCTTCAGTTTTCTTATCTTCTTTTGTGTGTTCATAATAAAGGAAATTTTGCAATTTTTTTTTTGAAACCAAAAAATTTTGCAATTTGAGATAAGATAGGAGTATTACTGTTGATTCCTGATGTGACGTAAAAAATCCGCTTCAGGAATGATGCTTCTTCACAGCCCAATGAATTCTTGTAAATAGCAATTGTCCAATCTAAATGAAGCCTCGCAGAAAAATGAGGAGTAATAAAAGGCCCAATCTTTGGATGAAGCTTTTTAATATGCAGTAGAATGGATCACTTGATTTGGTAATGGTGATGAAGCTTGAGGATTTAGCACTGTTCCGGTGACAACAATGGAAACTGACCAAGAAAAGAGGCGGGGCTTTCCCCCCTGTATAGGCTCCGACGATCAAGTCAGTAATATGAAAGAAATAAACAGTATTGAATGATATCTTTGGGAGAAACAACAATAATCAGAGAGAGTAGCAAGAAATTGTTCATGAAGTACTTGTCTAGAATTCCCCTCTCTTTTTCTTACCTAAAATGAGGCTGGTGCCTGAGTATTTATAAGCCCACTTTGATAGTTCCGTTGGATTGTGATGTCATACGCTCCCACTTATTCTTTTTAATGATACTTTAGCCGTTCCGGGAAAACTGGCTTTAACTTTGGCTCCTTTGTCATCATTGCTCTGCATATATTAAGATAATGGTCCTACCATGATGTCTAACTGTTTCGAATATATTATCTTTATCTCGGATCGGTTTACTCTTTACCGATATAAGCTTTTATGTGTTTTAGTTACTTACCGACCTGAGTTTTAACACTGTTGACCGATCTAACTTCTCTTAAACTTTTACCGACCTGGGCTTCTTGAGTATAGTTACATTTTGACTGACCCATTCTTACCGAGCTGAATTATAAGTTTTACCGATCTAAGATTCACCAATTGTTTTATAATGTTTTCCGACCTAAGCTTTCATGAGTCATTACTGATCTAAGTCTTCATAACCGATCTGATGTTGTAACACAGATTTGTACGATATTTCCGATCTGAGCATGGCTCTAGGCCTCTTTATCTTTTACTGTTTCTTTGTTTTAATTTATTGGGCTAGGCCCAATGGGGATTTCAATTTTATGCACATCAACAAGCCCCCCCAGTATTAGGTTTTACCGATTAAAACTTAATACTCTTTGGGTTTTCCGAGCTAAGACCTAGCGTAAAGGACATCATGAATTTCTAGATATTAATACGAGCCAATTTTCCGAGCCAAGCGTGATTCTATGTTTTAATGAGGCTAAAGATAAAGAGTCATTTATTTGGTGTTCATCCGACCTATAACTTACCGAACAAGACAAATGTGAGTCATGACTGAGAGATCCAGCTTTGAAGAGAATATGGTGTCAGCCAGTGTATAGATTATAATTGTAATACCGATCTAAAGAATTTGAATAGTTTTCGGACAAATAAATGTAACCATAAAGGCGTACCTTTGCGTTACCCTAGATCGGGATTTCGAAGAGGCGGACTTGTCAGAACACGCCTTCTCAAACGATACGACTTCAGAGGTCGTTTATGTTCTTGAAGCATCATTAATGACTACAGCTTTTGGTCTGCCCACGTCTCTTCAATTTCTTCGAGGCTCCTCTATAAAACCGTGAGAACCACAAGCATTTGGCACCATTTGATATTTGCTTTCCTGAAAGAACGAGAGAGACAGAAAGAAAAAGATTTTTTACTTCCCTGCCTACCGCCGGAATCTTCGTACTTCGCCGGAATCCGAAGGTGTCATCTCCCCAATCCGTTGATCTCGTCTGTGTTGTGGCTCCATTGTCACCGTCATTCCGTCACCGCATCTTTTTACCCGTTCGTCTTTTCGCAATGGCCTCCGAAAAGAGTTCGGGTACCGGAGCATCGCGTCAGGCACCGGCAGCAGGTTAGCATCCTTGACCCTTTCTTTTCTGATGATTTATTTTCCGTTCAAATCTGTCTTGTTTGAGCATTTCTGTAGGAGTGATTTGTCCATGATTATTTGAATTGATTGCTGTAGATTCGGCTGCTACACACGAATTTAAACCCGAGGAAATAATTTCACAAATGACTATGGCAGATTTAGTAAGACTTAGGTCGACCCATTATATAGATCCTTCTGTTCCTATTCGTCTACCCGAGCCCGAAGAGAGGATAAATATTGCATCTGAGGGTTGGGTTGGGGTTTATGAGTATCATATTAATTTTGGACTGAGGTTTCCGACCCTAGATCTGTTGAACGAAATGTGTGACTTCCTTAATATCGGGTTGAGCCAACTAGTACCTAATGCCCTTAGGTTTCTGATAGGGTTCACATATGTGTGTTTTGGGGCTGGGGTTCGGCCTACGGTAGACTTGTTTTTTCAATTTTATACTGTTCGTAAATACCCTTATGGCAAATGGTGGGTGACCTTCCAGAAGCGTAGAAATAGCCCTGTACTTATTACCGATTCCCCTGATACCAACAAACAATGGAGGGATAGATTTTTTATGGTGAGGGCTGAGGAAGCGAACCTACCCTGCCGTTGGTCTCAGTTTATTTTACCAGTCGAACAATCCCGAGACAAGTCCGACCCCAGAATTCAATCGGACTATAAGGTGCTAAAAAACTATAGTAGCTCGGCTAAATATTCGGTTAAATTTCCTTCAGAGGATCTTTTGTTTCGGCCGGGCTGAGCCAATCCCCCAATGTAGAAAGTAAATACCTGTTCCTTGAACTCTTTATCATAGTATCCTCACCCTGGCTCGGTAATTTTGATTCATTCATGTTGCTTATTTTCAGGTAGTATCGGCGGGTTCGGAAGGAAGAAAAAAGCCAACAAGCCTGCTGCAGCTTCAGGATCTTCAAAAAGATCGGCTGAGATCGATCTTACAGATGAGGTCGAGGTTGCCGATCCTCACTGCCTAGCATTGGTGACCCGGTCGCAAAGAAGAGCAGGCCGACCCCGGAAGAAATCCAGGCAGCTAAAGCTGCCAAAGCTCCACAAACACTGTCTGGCCCCACTTCTAGAGTTGAGCTGCCAAGTCCGGAAGATCTGTTGGGCCCTGCAGACCCGTGACCAAGGAAAGGGTCCTTTTCCTGAAAGATCAAAAGGATCGACCGTTCTCCTTAGCTCGGCCTATTCACCAGGTTGATTCGTCGGAGCCGCCACCGGAAGACCTTATGCCATTTCAAGAAGTGGCGGCCGAATCTTCTCAATCTTTTGAGGAGATTATCCGAGCTGGGGATAAACTCCGGGATCATTTGAATGAAGCTGTGGCGCATGAGACCCTTATAGCCGCACACATCAAAAAGGTGATTTTCCAAACAAAAGTTTTTCCGAAATAAATGGTTATCTGGGACATCATTTTCGTAATACCCTTGTCTCGGATTTCGGCAGGTATTGTTCAATTATGCGGCCACAAATAGGAGAACGACAGCTTTGGATGTCCTAGCCCAAAGCTATGAAATGGAAAGGTCGAAGAGACCGTTCGAGGCTGTTGAGGATTTAGAGCTTAAGCTGGGGGTCGAACGCAGCAAATATACAAAGCTTGAGGCTGAAAAGATTGGGCTAATGAAGCAAAACCAAGGTCTGCTTTCGAAATCGAGCCAGCTGGAGACTAAGGTCCAGGGTCTGGAAACCGACGTGGATATCCTGAAGAAAAGCGAGGCTGCCCTGCTTAAAGAAAGATCCAACTGGGCGAAAGAAAAAGCTGACCTGGAAAAAGCTGCAGGAGAGGCTAAGAAAGCTGCAGAAGAGGCTACAAAGAAGGCTGCAGCGATGGTTAGCTCGGAAGATGTCGAAGCAGCTCGCCAAGCCGAGCTCAAAACTTTTAAGGAAGGGACCCTGCTGGAGTTGATGAACCGTCGTTTCTTCGAGCTGATCCAGTGCGGGTATACTATATGTTGGGACGAGCTAAAAGGCTCCAGGTCGGCAGAAGGTGCTCCAGAAGACTCCATAGCCCAGAATTCTTTGCTTCCGGAGGAACGCGATCCTTTCGACTTGGTAGAAGAAATCAAGCAAGAATGCCGAGACATCGGTGTTCCAATCCCAGAAAAGGTCGAAGAGGATCCTGTGGCCGACCCCCAGGAGACAACAGATGAAGCCTCTTCTCAAGCTCCTCCTTCATGAAATCGGCCTTCTCTTAGATCGAGCTTGCTCTTCCTTCCAGCTGTGTGAGGAATGTAGGTAGCATGCCTAGATGCAGTTGATGTACTTGGCTTTATACTTAGTAAAATTTTTTCTGATTCTGGTCCCTTTCGAAGAGTTTTTCAGATCGTCTTTGTAACCGAGCTGGATTATTGAATGAAAATGATCTTTTCTGTTTCCTTCAAAGAAATTTCTTCAACTCGAACTGCTTTACTGATAATATTTTCTCAAGTGTGCTGCATTCCAAGTTCGCGGAATCAATCGTCCTTGCAAATCTTCCAAAATATAACTTCCTGTAGGTCGGGCCTCGATTACCCGATAAGGTCCTTCCCAATTAGAAAATAACTTGCCTTGTTCTTGTGGTTTGCTAATAGATCGGTTTCGCAAGACTAAATCTCCTGGTACAAAGGCTCGATGTTTGACCCGAGCATCATAGTGTTGCCGAACTAAATTTTTGTAATTTAGTTGGTGTGCATAAGCTGAGTCTCGAACTTCTTCTATCAGATCCAAGCTGAGCTCCAAGTTTTTCTGGTTTTGATCTCTTTCGAAATGCATAACTCGCGGGGCTCCACTTTGTATTTCTGGGGGAATAACAGCGTTGACCCCGAAGGCCAACTCGAAGGGGGTCTTCCCTGTGGCCGATTTGGGCGTAGTCCGGTGACACCAGAGCACATGGGGCAGCTGTTTTACCCAATTTTTACCTTTATCTTCTAGTCTGGATTTCAGCCCATGCAACAAAGTTCGGTTTGTGAGTTCTACTTGTCCATTTGCTGGAGGATGTGCTACCGATGCAAAACGTTGGGTGATACCAAGTTTTGAACACAAGGCTGTGAATTCCTTAGATTCGAACTGAGTTTCATTGTCCGAAATAACCGATCTGGGTATACCGAAACGACAGATAACTTGCCTCCAAAGAAACCGAGCTATAGTTCGCCCTGTGATATTTGTCAATGCCTCGGCTTCCACCCACTTTGTGAAATAATCTATGGACACAACAAGATAATGGCATGAACCGACCTTAGGAAACGGACCCATAAGATCTATCCCCCATTCTGCAAAAGGCCAAGGGGCAATAATCCCAGTAAAGCTGGAGGCCGGCAACTTGTGAATTGTTGCATTGTGTTGGCAACTGGAACACCGTTGAACATACTCCACTGCTTCTTGGAATAACCGAGGCCAATAAAACCCAGCCCCAATTATTTTCTTGGCCAAATTCCGAGCCCCAATGTGA
Organism: Leptodermis oblonga; assembly: GCA_016801395.1. NCBI lineage: Eukaryota > Viridiplantae > Streptophyta > Magnoliopsida > Gentianales > Rubiaceae > Leptodermis > Leptodermis oblonga. The sequence continues at coordinate 125,720 of CM028758.1, forward strand.
GACCCGCTCTATAGCCCATTTTTGAAACAATTTTAGTTGCTATTGCGCCAATGTTAAATACTCCTCCATTTGTCGATCCTTAGCCTTATACTCCCCCAAAATTTGTTTAACTACAAGCTGGGAGTCTGAACAAATTTTTAGATTTTCGATCCCGAGTTTCCGAGCTAACTTTAGACCGGCTATCATGGCTTCGTATTCTGCTTCATTATTTGTGGCTTTGAAGTGGAATCGTAGGGCATAAGTGTGAATTTCTCCTTCTGGGCTGGTGAGGATGATCCCCGCACCCGATCCGGACTGGCTTGAGGCACCATCCACGTTGAGAGTCATGCGCCGTCACCTTCTGTTTAAAAGCAAATCGGTTTCTTCTGACGGGCTGAATATATTCTCTTGGTTGTTTGGCACTCCTTCAGCTATGAAATCTGCCAACACCTGTCCTTTGACTGTTGTGGTGCAAAGGTGATGCCATATTCCCCTAATTCGATGGCCCATTTAGCAAGTCGACCTGAGACTCCTGCCTTTTGTAAGATGGCTTTAAGGGATGTATCGGTATAAACGGTAACTCCATGAGAATTGAAATAAGGTCGGAGACGCCGAGTAGTTTGAACTAAAGCAAAGACCAGCTTTTCTAAGCTAGAATAGTTCTTTTCAGCTGCCTGCAAAACTTTGCTAACAAAATAGAGGGGTCTTTGAACCCGGTTATCTTCTCTAAATAAAATCGAGCTAATTACAGATGTAGTAGTGGCTATGTATATGTATAATTGTTCTCCATAAATAGGTATGGCAAAGAATCGTTCAAGAGTAATTTGTTCAGCCGACCGGCTAAAAACCGATCTAAAACTGTTATTCTTCCCGTTAACGGTGGTACTTGACTAATTGACTTAGGCGGATGTATTTGTAATTAACCGAGATACCCCCTTTGAAACCACGTAACCTTAGAATTTTCCCGAAGTAGCCCCAAAAACACATTTTTTCGGATTTATCCTTAATTGATATTGAACAAGATCTTCTAGTGTTTTCGTAAGTCAAGCAAACAGGCAGTGTCATTTTTACTTTTAACAAGCAACTAATCAATATATGCTTCCATGTTCCGTCCTAACTGATTTTTGGAGATCTTACCAAATGCTGAAATGTAATTAAGCATAGTAATAAAGCAATAAGTACCTTTTATCCGTGATGAAAGATGTTTTCTCATCATCCTTTTTAGCCATGAAGATCTGATGATAGCCTTTGTAAGCATCTTAATAAGTTTTTGTATGACCTTGACTCTGGTGAGTTATCCGGTCAAATGCTATCCCTTCCTGTGTCTCAGCCAACTGCTTAGCCTTTCTTATGATTTGTCTCGGCCATATACCCAATCCTGCCTACGTTTGTCTCAGCTAACATATTGACGTTGCCCCTGGTTTGCCCTGATCAACGTATTGATCCTGTACATGGTTTGTCCCGTCCAATGTATTGACCCTGTTCCTGGTTTGCCCTGGTCAACGTATTGATCCTGTACATGGTTTGTTCCGTCCAATGTATTGTACTTGCCTATGTAACATTGCCTTGCCTGTTTAATGTTAACAAATAGGAGCCATCCCATACATGATAGACAAAACATATGCAAAATTGAACCCATGGCTTAAGAACGGTTTGAGCCTTCCAAGGTATACATGGTAAGGTGATCACATGATTCCTGTAAGTAGTAGCTGGCCAGCTATCATGGTTACTGGTATAATACTCAACCGTCCTGTGAGTATAACATGGTGATTGCCGAAGCCAATCAATGGTGTCCGAACTGGACTTAGCTGTGCCTTGTGTAATTGACAACCAGCCAGTGCCTTGGTTGTAATTATATTGTTAGAACTACCCGTGTCTAACAATGTCCCACGTTCTTTGAAAGCGGTTCCAAACCGTGTCTTTCAGTAATAATGAAAATCATGATGTGAAAGCGGTTCCAAACCGTGTCTTTCAGTAATAATGAAAATCATGATGTGAAAGCGGTTCCCAACCGTGTCTTTCGCAATACATACTGAACATAGTAACTTGAGCATCTAAGATATTTTATCGTCCTATAGACCGTACCTGATGGCCTCCATGTCCTACTCAGAGTGTCTAACCTGACTTCATGATTTGAATGCGTGTCCCGGGGTCGTCCCTTAGATCGTCAACTGATGGGGGATTTATCCTCCAGGTCGTCCACTGATGGGGTTGTCTACTAATCCAGGTCGTCCACTAGTGGGTTTTGCCTTTTGGGGTCATCCACCGCTGGGGTCTACCCTCTAGGTCGTCTTCTGCTGGGTCGGCTTCTACGGTCATCCTTTGCTGGATCGATCTCCAAGGTCATCTTCTGCTGGATCGGTCTTTGAAGTCATCCTCTGCTAGATCGGTCTTTGAATTCATCCTCTAGAATGTCTTTCTGATTGCCATTCTTTCATTTCTCGATATTCATGCGCAACACAGAACAAGAAATGCAACAAGAGTTATAGTATACAACCAATAAACAAGAGACACATGGTATACAGTTTCAGGACATATTTTTAATTTTTTCAGAAGATGCCCTCTGAAGCGTGCTCGTTCTAAAATGTTAACAACCAGATAGATGCACATGGTATGCTGCTTGGAAGCGGTTCAAAAACCAGGCCTTCCCAGATGTACATGGTATGCTGCTTGGAAGCGGTTCAAAAACCAGGCCTTCCCAGATGTATATGATATGATATCGATTCATTGATGCTAACCAAATTTATATTTCTATGTGTCAGTTAAGAAATTAATTGTCCCAAAAAACTGTACCTAATTGGAGAATTATTTCCTTAGTGCAAACTGTTATTCTGAAAGAAGAAGCATCCGTTCCCGAACTTCTTGCGTCATGACTTCAACAAATTTCTTTGATTGTGAAGAAAATTTGATGAAGAAAATCGATCAAATCGTCCCCACAGACGGCGCCAGTTGATGTGACGTAAAAAATCCGCTTCAGGAATGATGCTTCTTCACAGCCCAATGAATTCTTGTAAATAGCAATTGTCCAATCCAAATGAAGCCTCGCAGGAAAATGAGGAGTAATAAAAGGCCCAATCTTTGGATGAAGCTTTTTAATATGCAGTAGAATGGATCACTTGATTTGGTAATGGTGATGAAGCTTGAGGATTTAGCACTGTTCCGGTGACAACAATGGAAACTGACCAAGAAAAGAGGCGGGGCTTTCCCCCCTGTATAGGCTCCGACGATCAAGTCAGTAATATGAAAGAAATAAACAGTATTGAATGATATCTTTGGGAGAAACAACAATAATCAGAGAGAGTAGCAAGAAATTGTTCATGAAGTACTTGTCTAGAATTCCCCTCTCTTTTTCTTACCTAAAATGAGGCTGGTGCCTGAGTATTTATAAGCCCACTTTGATAGTTCCGTTGGATTGTGATGTCATACGCTCCCACTTATTCTTTTTAATGATACTTTAGCCGTTCCGGGAAAACTGGCTTTAACTTTGGCTCCTTTGTCATCATTGCTCTGCATATATTAAGATAATGGTCCTACCATGATGTCTAACTGTTTCGAATATATTATCTTTATCTCGGATCGGTTTACTCTTTACCGATATAAGCTTTTATGTGTTTTAGTTATTTACCGACCTGAGTTTTAACACTGTTGACCGATCTAACTTCTCTTAAACTTTTACCGACCTGGGCTTCTTGAGTATAGTTACATTTTGACTGACCCATTCTTACCCATTCTTACCGAGCTGAATTATAAGTTTTACCGATCTAAGATTCACCAATTGTTTTATAATGTTTTCCGACCTAAGCTTTCATGAGTCATTACTGATCTAAGTCTTCATAACCGATCTGATGTTGTAACACAGATTTGTACGATATTTTCGATCTGAGCATGGCTCTAGGCCTCTTTATCTTTTACTGTTTCTTTGTTTTAATTTATTGGGCTAGGCCCAATGGGGATTTCAATTTTATGCACATCAATTCCTTTCTTTGTGCGCGTGTTTGTGGAACTATAGGCCTGTTTGATATCACGTTTTCAAAACGTGTTTTGAAATCACTTTTGTTTTATAATAGTTTTTCATCATTTCCAATAAACCTTTTTACATTTTTAATAATTTTTTTTATATTTCTAACACACCTTTTACATTCCCAACACACTTTTAATATTATAAAATCAAAAGTAATTTCAAAACACGGCTTGAATCACGATACCAAACAGGCCCATATATGCTAATCACACAAGTATGTACAATGCAATGCATCATTTATGTCATGTGGAAAAGAGAAATGCTTCCAACACACCTTTCAAGGTATTAATCTCACGTTTGATGGAGACGATTTCATAGCTTATAAGGGATATAACTCATGCTTATATTATCAATTAAATTTTTAAAAGATAAAATGGTGTAACTTTAGTGTTACTGCCAAGGGCATTCTCCAAATTTCACAATACAAATTTTGTACCTAATTTAAACCAAGTGAGAGCATGACTTTTTGTACCTAATCTAAATCAAATGGCAAAAATAAAAGGAGGAGTTTTGTTGGGGGAGGGAGAATCAATAGCAATCCCCTTCTCTATCCCCTCAAATGTTAGATTGATTATTGAGCTTGTCTTAAATACGTGGACTAATTCATTAAAAATTTTCATAAGAATTAAATTATATGATATTTATTCATTGATCAATTATTAATAATTATTTTATGAAAGTTTAGCCAATAAGTATATATCACATGCTATAAAAAATTATAACAAGTTATGATAAATTAGTTAATATATTATTATCTTTCCTCTAAATACATGCCTAACAATTATATGGGTAGTATGAAACATAAAGACCCAAAACTAAGAAATGATAATTGGGCCTTATCAACATTTGTTAGGCACCCTGGCCCGATCCTTTTCATGGGAAAATAAGAAATGATATTGGGCCTAGGTTTTGGCCCACAACTGACCCAATCTAGCTCTATCTTGTTCTCAAAATAATACTATCATAGATTCATAATGTTTGTAATAAGTTGAGTGGCAATTAGTTTTAAGTGTCCCGATTTGTATAGATTTGTGATTTGTTTGTTGACATTTCTCAATTTTACTTTGTCTGTTTCATTATTTGTTGATTTATTTAATCCGCTGACCTTTCAAGGCTCAATTTAACTTGTTTATTTCAAGTATTAATATTATATTATAAATTATTCGTGTCTAAATTTACGGGTTTGAGTTTTCTTGTTCCCATGTCAACACCTCTAGCTATAATTTTATATGGGTGCAATTAACATCATCCTAAATTTATCACACAAAGATAAATTTCCTCCATTTTATATTTCTCGTGTTCTTATTAGTATAAATTTCCTCCAAGTTGCCGGGACGTCGCCGCCGTCCTATGCAGGCTACAAGAAACCGATTACAGTAATTGACTAAAACTAAGAATGAATTAAAATAATTAAAGGCTGCAGAGACCAGAAATGGGTGCATGTGAGCGAAGAATCCGGTGACCGGCCGTTATACTCTGACTGTGTTTATTTTCTTCTTCTTCTTCTTAGAAACTAAATTTCATTAATAGCATTGGAAATTGTCACGAAATTCAAAAGTGTGAGGTACCGAACCTCGTTCTGTTCTGACCCTGAGTTGATTTGTTCCTTTGGTAATTTTTAATTTTTTGGTCAGAATTAATCAACAATGTTCATGATTCACGAAGGGCAGCCTCTTTTTTTGAAGGAAAAAATCCGTAAAGTCCGGGTACATGATTTATTATTAAAAATGATAGTGAGACTAAATTTATTAACTAAAACGTAGGAATATATATACATATATATAAAAGTGATGATACACAAATTTAAAATTTATAGTAAATTCATAACGTGACACACATGAAATCAATATTTCAAATAACACGATCAAATAATTACTCCTATGTTATAACTATATTAGTTACTAAATATTTCTATACTCAAATCATTTTCCATATTTTATTAGCTATTGTGTGACACTAACAACTACATCCACACACTTCTATGTTTTGGTTTTAATAAAAGAGTTCAATTTTAATTTTTTTTACAATTTTAACTATTACTAATATAATTATGTGTGATTACAACCTATATTTAAAAAAAAGTAAAGATATGAATAAAACAAATGATATCAAATTAGTTATTTCAAGTATTGTATTTTAAAATTTCGTAAATTATTGTGTATCTTTTAAACTGGGCACTTCTTCTAGTAGAAGTCACATACACAGGTTGTTCTTTGAATGATGTTCAATAATAACTAAATAATAATGATGTAGACTAAAGTAGTCAATTACTGGAACTTGGAAACTCTTATTTTTCGTACGTACTATTATCTAGACGATTAAAAATATACTCCCTCCGTCCCATTCAAAGAGTCTTGTTTGTAATACTGAAAATCCTGTTTGTAATACTGTTTTCAGTATTACAAACAAAACTCTTTGAATGGGACGGAGGGAGTAGATTTTTTCATCTAGATGGAAGTGTATTACTATGTTTTATGAATTTTCATACAACATTTAAAATTAATAATTGATTATTGTTATTTTTAAGTATAAATTAATTACACACCATATATACATAATCATATTATATTAAATGTGCTATACATAAAAAGTAAAAGAAAAAAAAAGAAAAAAAAGACTTTTTCATCGAAACAATTTATTTATTTATTTTTAAAATCATAACTCTCAATTATAATTTAGAGGAGGGTACATTATAATATCTTGTAATTATTGAACGTTGATATATACTAATTATTCGTGCTCTTGTTCTTCTTGTTAGGGTGAGGAATTCATACAAAGTAAAGAAAGTCTCTAATTATTTATGTTATTGATCATAAATATTAGGGTTATCCACAACAAACAGATTAGAGGTGGAGTCAAAAAGCTACAATTATGTTCAAAGAAAATGTTCAAATCAAGACTTTGATCATTTAAAATAATCGAAGTGGCCATTCCCATCTCCCCTATAAAACTCACCATTTTTGTAATAATCTTCTCATCAAAATATCAATCCTTGCATTTTCTTTTTTCTCTCTCGATCGATCAACTACAATGGCTTCTTTCTTGAAATCCCTCCGCAACTTCTTCAAAAAAGATCCATCCCTCGTGTCACCAAATCCTAGTGTGACCAAATGTTCCTTGTATGACAGAGGATCCGAAACCCTAGTTTGCGACATCAATGCCTTACTAAGGTCACAATCTCCCTTCCCATTTTTCATGCTTGTTGCATATGAAGGGGGAAGCATTTTGAGGGCTTTCTTGCTACTTTCGTCATGGCCTTTTCTTTGGCTTTTGAGCTACGAACTCAAACTTAAAGTGATGATTTTCATCGCTTTCTGTGGGCTAAGGTTGAGAGACATGCAAAAAGTTGCAAGGGCTGTTTTGCCTAAGTTTTACCTTGAGAATCTGAACCCTCATGTTTATGAGATTTTTGCTTCCACTGGTTCTAGGATGGTGTTTACAAGCTTGCCTATGGTAATGGTTGATGGCTTTGTGAAGGAATATCTGAGTGTTGAAACAGTGAAGGGGACTGAGTTGCAAACCCTAGGCCAGTTCTTCACTGGTTTTGTCTCTAGCTCAGGGTTGCTTGTGAAGCACGCAGCTCTCAAGGAATTTTGTGGAGAAAATATCCCTGATGTTGGTATTGGATGTTACAATCTTGATGACGACTTGAAATTGATATCCCTTTGCAAGGTAAATCATGTACACCCTAGCTAGGTCTCACAATTTTACTATGAAGACGTAGAAAATTATGAATTATGGTATCACGGCTTAAACTATCGTTAGTTTGAACATCTTTTTGCATTTTATAGTGATGATTCATTTTTTTTCTTTCAATGTAACTTTTTACATTTTAGATACCTTCTAGTACTTCTTATGTTCTCTAATGGATGTTGTTTAATTAAACTTTAACTTTTTGTTCTCAAATAATTACCATTTTACAAATTTCAATTTTAAAAGTTCCAATTTTAATATATTTTACAAAACTAGTAATATTTTAATGATCTTTCTTCATATTCCAAATAAGTGTCTGAATCTTCATCTTCAAGAAGAAGAAGTAAGTGTTATTAGACTCATTCCTTAATTAATAAGCGTGAACTTTCTTTCAAACGACACTTACTAGAGAGCATATTGAGTCAGTATTTTTAAAATTAATCCAAAGTTTCAACCACACTTACGCGTCGCCATCATACATTTCCTCATATTATAGATCTTAAATTCTCAATCTTGCATGCATCAATTTTTGCAGGAAGCATATGTAGTTGGCAAAGAAGATATCAAGAAGCCAATGCTTCGGACAAAATATCCCAAAGCCCTAATCTTCCACGACGGAAGGCTAGCATTCTTCCCAACCCCTCTTGCGACGCTCAACATGTTCCTATGGCTTCCGTTCGGGCTATTATTAGCAATCATCCGACTTTCCGTCGGCGCCCTAATTCCTTTCTTGCCGTGCAAGGCAATCATCACTATATACACTTTGTCCGGCATGGAAATGAAGCTCAACGTCAGAAACCCTAGAAATAATAAAAACCCTTCCCAAAACGAGAAAGGCGTTCTCTACGTCTGCAACCACCGCAACAACGCCGATCCCGCATTTCTCATCCTGGCATTGAACAACCAGAACAGACGGCGGCCTCTGACTTCCGTAGTTTACGGCGTGAGCAAAATTTTCCAGATAATAACACCGTTAAGGCTGGTGAGTTTGTCGAGGAAGGATAGGACAAAAGACGCCGAGAAAATTCAAAAACTCCTGGGGCAAGGCGACCTGGTGATGTTCCCGGAAGGAACTACTTGCAGGGAACCCTACGTTTTGAGGTTCAGCTCTTTGTTCGCGGAGTTGACCGACGACATAGTTCCGGTGGCCGTGAATTTGGAGGTCGGGATGTTTTACGGGGCGACGGCTTCCGGGTTTTTCAAGGTTCTGGATGGGCTGTTCTTGGCGATGAACCCTAGGATTTACTACAGCGTTGAGGTTCTTGAAAAGGTGCCTAAAGAACACACAGTCGGAGGTGGGAGATCGAACCACGAGGTGGCGACTAATATACAGAAGAAACTAGCGCAGGAATTAGGGTTTGAATGCAGTAATCTGAGGAGGAAGGATAAATATATGATCCTGGCTGGAACTGATGGAGTGATCCAGCAGTAATTTATGATCAATCTTGAAGAATCAACAATAAGGTTGAATTAGAAGGATTCAATTAAGTATAACTCAATGTTTGGCTTGGAAACATGGAATAAAGGAATTGTAACATTAATATTGTTTTTTTTTGGATTTTTTTTTCTTCTTAGAAGTGTTTCTACTTTGTTTGAAATAAATTAGTTATAATAAGCTTTGAGAGGCAATTTTGTATTGGAAATGATTGTTAACGTACAATTATTGTTTTTCTTTTCTTCTATTTAATGCTTCGTTTCTTTTTTTCTTTTTAATATTATTTATAATAAATACCATATTTCGTAAGAGTAATGATACATTTCTCAAATAATCTTGTCAACTTTCTAAACTCTAGTTAGGTGTCATGCATTTATTGGTCAATAATGTAGTATTAATAATTATTTATAAAAGTGTAGCCAATAAATACATGACACTTCACTTGAGTTAAAAAAGTTGAGAAGATTATTTAAGGAGTGTATCATTACTCATTTCGTAATTCAACCTGACCCAACATATTACAGTTCAAAATCTGATCCATAACCCATATGATCTGACTCAACTTAACAGGTTATTTATGGGACGGGTTGGATTACAAGTCAATTTGGCATGCCTAGAAAATCTAAATTAGACGTACCGTTGCATAATATTTGCTGTCTCTCACATGCATTTGTCTCCAATTAATATATATATATATATGTATATATGTATTTGTATATATATAAATATGTATATATGTATTTGTATTTGTACGTTATTCACCATGTTTTTGTGTGAGTTGTAAAATAATACAAAATTAGTTGTCCAAATTTAAAATACTAATCATCGTGGTCAACCTTTTTGTTGCCTCCAACGTAAAATCGATTCCCTTATTTCCTTGACCCGTTTACTCTTCTCCCCCATCCCCTTCTCTCTCACAGCCACACAAAGCATTGTTGAAGTTGAAGGTGCAGAAAAATGGGATTTTTCTTGAGGGAAAAATCCATCAAAATCCCTCCTAGTGTGACCAATTGTACATTAAATGGCAGGGAGTCACAAACAGTGGTTTGTGACATTGGGGCATTGCTAATATGCCGAAATTTCGAATTCTTTCCATACTTCATGTTGGTTGCATTTGAAGGTGGCAGTTTGTTGAGGGCATTCTTGTTGCTTTTATCGTTTCCTTTGTTGTGGGTTTTGGATTTCGAGAGCCAATTAAGGGTTATGATCTTCATCTCCTTCTGTGGGCTGAGGTTGAAAGACGTGGATGTTGTCGCAAGGGCTGTTTTGCCTAAGTTTTATCTTGAAAATCTCAATCTTTCAGTCTATGATCAATTGTTTCATGAATCTGCAGCAGCTGGCAAAAGGCTGGTTTTCACTAGTGGTTTTTTTCCCGCGAGTTATGGTGGAAAGTTTTCTAGAGAGTTATCTTTATTTTCGTGTGGATACCGTTAGAGGAACCGAGTTGCACACTGTTGGACAATTCTTCACTGGATTCTTGTCAAGCTCTGGATTGCTGGTGAAGCATAAAGCTCTTGAAGAATTTTGTGGTGAAAATTTGCCACATATTGGCATAGCAAGTGAGAACGATCACGAGAAGGTATGCCTCTCGATCTATTCTCTGACACATAATGCTTCTTAATTAATTTGTTTTTGCAAGGAGTTAATATTAAATTAGTGATCAAATTATGTTTTTTTTAAAAAATATTAATTGTGTGATTGGCTACCCTTTTTATTAAAATAGAAATGAAAATACAAATAAAACCATCACGGTTTACAATTAACGGTATTTGGTATAATCTTCAAGTGCATTTCGCTTAAAGTAATACTCATTATAATTGTTTAGTGATTCTTCGAGCACATGCACATGTTTAAGCTATGAAAAGGATTATACAATTAATATTCTTAGTAAATTTTACAAATTATAATTTTCCACTTGTTGACCATATATATCATTCTTAGTACGTAGTAATTAAATGTGACAAGTAAATTTAGAAAGTGTCCCCCATTTTGTTCTTCACAGTGTAGAATGACATTTATTTTGAAACTTTATAAAAATAAAAACTCCTTAAAATGACACTTAATTAATTATCATGAAATGAGAGATTTACATAAATATTTTAAAATTTATTTTTCAACTAATATTGCAGGAAGCCTATATTGTTAGCAATGATGACCTTGAAAATAGTACCACCACATTAGCAATGCAACGGAAGCGTTATCCAAAGCCCTTAATCTTCCACGATGGAAGGCTAGCCTTCTTTCCCACCCCTCTTGCATCTCTAAAAATGTTCATATGGCTTCCTTTCGGGATCATTCTAGCAGCATTCAGAATCTTAATTATTGCTTTCTTGCCTTACAAGTTATCTGCATTCTTAATTACATGCACGGGGGGTAAACTCGTCTTCAAAATTAGCAACTCTTCTTCATCATCACCACCAGCACCGGATCGTAAACACCGAAAAGGCGGCGTTCTGTACGTTTGCAACCACAGGACTCTTGCTGATCCTGGAGTTCTCATGGCGGTGCTGGATAAACCTAATTTGACCGCGGTATCTTACGGCGTCAGTAAATTTTCCGAGCTGATAGCGCCCCTCAAGACTGTCAGTTTAAAAAGGGACAGAATCAAAGATGCCGAAACAATACAATGATTGTTGAATGAGGGTGATTTAGTAATTTTCCCCGAAGGAACGACTTGCAGGGAGCGTTACCTTCTGCGATTCAGCTCTTTGTTCACGGAATTAACGGATGAGATTGTGCCTGTGGCGATCCAAACAGATGTGAGCATGTTTTATGGTACAACTGCCAGTGGATTCAAATGTTTGGATCCAATTTATTTGGCTTTGAATCCTAGGGCTGAATTTGGTGTCCAAGTTCTTGATAAGTTGCCTAAGGAAATGACTTTTCTGGTGGAAAATCTAGCCATGAAGTGGCTAACTTTGTACAGAAAAAGGTGGCTGATGCTTTGGGATTTGAGTGTACTAATCTTACAAGGAAGGACAAGTACATGGTGCTTGTTGGAAATGAGGGACTGGTGAAGGAAGTTAATACTAATTAATTAAGTAGATTTTATTGCTTTATTTGTAAGAGTGCGACATTATGAGATTAGATCTTTTGTCTACTTTACACATATTTTTTCTGTCTATCTTTTCACATCATGATACTCAGTTCTCTAGTTATCGGGGGATAATAGGCATGAAAGATAATTATATAGTAGACAGAAGATCTCGAGGAGTGTGAGTTGTACCACGTACGTACTTGGAAGATTTGGAGTATTGTTATTTCCTGAATTTACAGCTTATTCAATGTCTTGATTTGTAGAATTTCAGTCATTTTCTCTATAATCTCAGGTCGGAAAGATTTTTATTTACTAGCTTTCCTAATTTCATCATGTTTAAATATAGGTTAATTAAACTTGTAATTGCTAAGATGAGCACCTTGTAAAGTTGGAAAAAATTACATCTCGGTCTTTGAGATCGAGGGTTTAATTACAATCTTGTCCCTTCTGTAGGAGTCGAAATATTATTTAATTTAAAGTAAATTTTAGGACCTATATGTTACTGTGTAAAGTTTAGATACTTCAATGTAATTTTATTGGATAATATTATGGTTCTTATAATATTAAAAAAAAACATGGGTGATCCCTCTAAGAAGTAAGAGTAAAACCAGGTTGAAGTTCCTAAACTTTACACTAAAGTAAATTAGAAGTACATGTTCTTACAATTTACCTGAAATTAACCTATGGAAGACCATATTAGACCGTTTCTTTCGATTTTTTTTTTCTTTTCGGGTGGTTCTTTTACCTATAGGAAAACTATATAAAAAAAAAAAATCGAAATAATATAATTGAAATTAAATCCAAAAAACCATCGCAAACATTGTTAAGGGCAGCTTAGCATTAGTGGTTTCTACGGTATTATCCATCCTCTTTTACTCACCGGCCTATTTTTTACTAAAGGTTTGAGTTTTGATTTTTGAAAAATAATTTTATAATGTAAAAAATGTATTAAAAATGTATAACTAAATAGTAAAAATTTATATTGAAAATGATGAAAATTAATTATAATATATTAAAATTATTGTTGAAACAAAAACAAAAACTTAAACAAAAACGTAAAAAACAAGCCCGTAGCTTACACTATCACACGAAAAAGTGTTGAGAGAAGATGTACTAATGCGGGCTTTTCCTCCTCCCAGTCTATTGAACGAACAAAAATAGACAAACAAAACTAGGCAGTGACCACCAAATAGGCCTAAATCAGCTGGGATGGGCTTTCTATTTTTCCAATAAGGACAAGGAGGCTTCATTTTTATTTTATTTTATTTTTTAAAACCACTTTCTCAGGTTGGCCCAAGGGAATTAATGACCTGATTTTTTTTTTAATTTGTTTTTAGCGATATGATAATGAGTGATGATCGTGAGAGGGAAGTTAAGTGGCGTAGTCGGACAATTTTATTCTGAGCGAGTTATATTAGTTAGTGCAATTTAAGAAAATATATAACGAAAACCAGTCATCAATGCTATTACTAAGGGGAAATTGAGGGTTGTAGGGCTTTCAGACTCCTCTATACCCCTGTTATCTACGCCACTCGTGCAAGTGTAAAATGAATAATAATACATGCATGAGTTAAATGACAAAATTAATTAAGTTTTTTTTTTCTTAGAAATAATTTCATAAATTTTTTCATATTTTGGTTAAAAACATCCAGCAACGATTGAAACTAGAAGACGATTGCGACATACACCACAATTACAATTCATGGTACAACATTTAGGGCATGTTCTTTAAGTTTTGGTTTCAACAGTAAATTTAATATATTATAATCAGTTTACATAATTTTCAATACAACTTTTTACTATTAAACTATACTTTTTTACATTTCAAATACACTTTTTACATTATAAAATTATTTTCCAAAACCTGTTTTAAAAACTGTTTTCAAACCCATAAAAAAGAACGAGCCCCTAAGCATAAGTTGCCCGTCAAGACAAATTAATCCAGCAAACATGAGCTACCATCAAGTATATAAGGAAGGTTAAAGGTAGGTCTATAGATAATCCGTATGAAATTAAGGCACATTAATTTAAAAAAAAAGGCTTACGTTGGAATCTACATAATCGATCCAACATTAATTTGTTACCTTATTATCCATTTAATACCGGTCTAAAATTGTATAAACTTGGCCGTTTGACACTCCTAAATTCACATCGATCAAATGATAGTAGGGTTCACCAGCCCGTTAACAATTTTTGCATGATCATTCGAAACTGCCAATTAATTAATTAATTAATAAATGCCACTTTTGACCCAAACTTTCAATTCGGATGAACGAGAACAACGTATATTAGCTTACATTTTAATATTCAGCGGTTAAGTTTGGACAATAACGTAACATAAACGTTTTTAGTGTTTCAATTTTTATTTATAAAAAATATATATTTTAAAAATGTGTTTAGAGAAAAATTTGTAAAAGTCTTTGATATTTTTAAAACACGTTTCTTAAAAGACAAATAAATATTTTATAATTATGTTTACAGATATTAATTATAATGTTATTGCATACCTCACTTCCTCCACGTCCACCCCATCCACACAAACACAGAGAAAGAAACACCTACACCCACCCACCCCCCCGTTTTATATTATTTTCTTTTATGAAATTCAAAATTTTAATTCACTTATTATTATTTTTTCTTTTTTTAAAAACAGCCGATTAAGTGGTGGATGGATTTGGCGACTCTAATTATTAATAGCTTCTCAAAATACTCAAAGGGACGAACATAATTATCGAACCTCATTACAATACACGTGGACGGAAGAAATAATACACTTAGGGTGTATTTGGCTCATGGGAATGAAAATTGGAGAATGTGCGTCTGTTTCTTAAGATTCAAATTCCTATGTTGGGTATGTACAAAAATCTAGTAATAATTTAAACAATTATATTATTTAAAAGACAATTCAAGATTTATTTAACGAATGATTTATCCATTTCCGAATGTAAGATACCCCTCGTTTCCATTTACATTCCCTTTCCCATGCGTGAAACGCACCCTCTTAATTATTGTATTAGGGTGATAACGTTAGAAAATTGTAATTAAGGATGGGATGGGAGGTTATGTTGGAAGGTCACATGAAGTGTTGCGAAGGAACAATGGTTGGTGAGGTGTGAGAGTAATTGAGTGTTAGGTCGTCAATGTTGAGCATGGACTCTCATCTTATTTATTGCTTGTCTACACATACACACAGTGGGCTTTTTTCTTCACTTCCTTTTTCCATTATTTATTGTTATTGTCAAAATTAATTTAGTCAACGCCTCAACGGTGAGGTTTTTCTTTAAGAGGCGTTTATTTTGGAAACGGGGAAATGAAATAATAGGAAAATTAACTCGTTGAACATTTATTAGTTTGAGAAATTAGAAATGATTATAAGGGTAAATACACAATTACCCCCCTGTAGTTTCGGAAACTTATGTATCACCCCATAAAGCTACCATGAACCCCCCTTAACTTTTGTGAACTATGTAAAGTGGACAAAAATAACCAAAATATCTCCAAAATGTCCTTATTCTAGTTGTGAATTATAGTGTAGATGCGGGGGTATTTTGGTCATTTTTGACCACTTTACATAGTTCACGAAAGTTAAGGGGGGTGCATGGTAGTTTTTTAAACCATAAGGGGGTGATGCATAAGTTTTCAAAATCACAGGGGGGTAATTGTGTATTTACCCTTTTAATTAGGGTTGATAATTTTTGACACGAGATGATATAAATGAGTTGGGATTGAGTCTTGATGGATTCGTGGGGTATATAGGTCGACCCGAATAATTATGAGGGTAAGATTAGGGTTTAGAATGTTAACACGTGAACACATCAAGCCCGAATCTGACACTAGTAGTTTATATTATAACACAAAAACACTACACAACCCTACACGAAACCGAAATGTTCAAAGGTAAATGAGTCAGCACGAATAATTAAATGGATAATGTTAGGGTTGAGGGGTGTCGACGCGGGAAACACGTTAGCGCGAACCTCATAACTCGAACACAGTATGAATTGTCTCCCTTAGAAATAATATTAGTTGTTTGTCACAATTCTTCCCATTTCCATGCCCATAGGGTCCTTACTTTACAATTCGGCCCAACACATACTCACATAATTAGAAATGGATCAAATCCGTCTAGAACCATTGGTTCAAAAAATTTCATTTCCATTTTATTCTAACATACCATCAAATCGTACTCATTCACATTCTAGTGACTCAAAAGAAACGACATCTTAGTTCGTAAAGGATCTTAACACAATAGCTAATTTGGTGCATAAAATTTCATGCTCGGATAAAATAGACGCAGAAGGTACAATCATCGCGCTACTAAATGGTAATTACCATTCCAAAATGAACAACAGATGTCAATAATCTCTCTTTGATCAAACTTAATTGTACGTTTCCAAAAAAAGAGTAAAAGAATATACATGGAGGTAGGCCTAATTGAATCTGCAATTATAGAGGAGAGATTGAACGTAGAATTCATTCATTTATTACCACAGTTATCAGATGGAAGTAGACATAAAAACTTTGAAAAACCAAAAAACAACAAATTTAACCATTTTTCCTCTCTCTCGTGGATTCCAAAGTGTCAAAAGGCGATCGAAATTGATGAATAGTAGTTGGAGGGGGAGGAGCTCAAATGCTCCATAAGACATGACATGCTCACGCATTCCAACAAATTCATTCATTTTTACACGCTCTGGATTGATATAATAATATTCACGCCTTCATGACCGTAGACTCTTGTCAATTTTCAAACCTTTCATACACGAACCCAAAATCTGCGTGTCAATTTTTCAAAACACAAAACCTACAATTCGGTCACCAACAATTTACCTAACCATGTTCATCTGTGTGTTACTTGGTCACCCCCCCTCCTCTTTTCCCTGACCAAAAAAAAAAAAAAACAATAAAAACTTCATGTTGACTGCACTTTTTGACCACAAGCATGTCGATGTGTCTTAAGGTATGTGATATATGACCGATACAGAGTGAAAAACAAAAACAAATAACGAGTTTAGATCTTTTTTTGCTGTTTATCGTGTATTAATCTTGTAATATAAATTTTAAACCGGTACTAATATAGAGCTCTACTAAATTACTAATTTATCACAATTTTATTGATTAATGAATACATACCATATCACTCGTATTACAAAATTGTGATAATTAGTTAAAATGTGTATCATTGATCATTTTAAAATAACGATTTACCTTTAAAACACCTACTCTATTTCTTATGGAGGTTGATACAGAAAATTTAAGCTAGAAAAATAATAAAATTGGACTTTTAGGGCGGCAATTAATGCCACCGGTGTGTGTAACCAGAACTGCATGGTCAACTTTCCTCCCCTGCATCCTTTTATTGCTTTGCCACTATAAATTCCTCCCCATCTCATCCCTTTTTCCTCCTCCTCAGCTTACCTTTCATTGCATATTTATTTTGTTATCCTCATTTTTTTGCCTGACTGAAACTCATCATGGTTTTTTTCCCTATGGTTCTGCTGAAATTAGCAGACTATTTTTTGTACAAGGTTCTTGCAAATTCATGTTACAAAGCTGCAACAAAGGTTAGGAATCATAGGATTTTCCAAAGGAGTCCTTCTAGTTCCTCCTTGAAATCTTCCCCCCAAATACAACAACTGCCACTATTCCCTAGTGTCACAAAATGTTGTCATGATCAAAACATCAGAGGGTTACAAACTGTTGTTTGTGACATCAATGGCTGCTTAATCAGATCCCAACATTCTTTCTTCCCTTTCTTCATGCTGGTTGCCTTTGAGGGTGGTGGGATTTTCAGGGCTTTCATGCTGCTTTTGTCTTCCCCTGTTTTGTGGGTTCTGAACTATGAACTCAAACTCAGAGTCATGATCTTCATCACATTTTGTGGGCTGAGGGTGAAAGATATGGACAGTGTCATGAGGGCTGTTCTTCCAAAGTTCTACCTTGAGAATCTCAACTTTCATGTTTATCAGATTTTGGCTTCAGCTGGGAAAAGACTAGTCTTTACAAGCTTGCCCAGAGTCATGGTAGAAGGTTTTCTTAAAGAATATCTCAGTGTTGATTCTGTTAAAGGCGCAGAGTTGCAGACAAAGGGGAAATTCTACACCGGTTTCTTGGCTCCTTCTGGAATGCTTGTGAAGCATAAAGCTTTGAAAGAATTTTGTGGAGAAAAAAGGCCTGATCTTGGCATTGGAAACACTACCATTAATGATCATCTCTTTATCTCCCAATGCAAGGTATATATATCTATATATCTTCTCTGTTTTTGGTTGATCTTTCTGCTGTTTTTCTTCGTTTTCATTGTTTTTGTTCCTGTTTTGGTTTTTCCAAAACACGTTTTCAAAACCACTCCATAACGAGCATGCCCTTATTCTGTTTTCTTGTGAATTTTGTTTTTTTCAATAGGAAGGTTATGTTGTGAGCAAAGAAGACAGCAAACCATCACCAAATTCAGTAATGCCAAGGGAGGAATATCCAAAGCCATTAGTATTCCATGATGGAAGGCTAGCTTTCCTCCCAACTCCAATGGCAACTCTGGGCATGTTCATGTGGATCCCTTTTGGGATTTTCCTTGCAATCTTCAGGCTTCTTGTTGGGATTTGTTTACCTTACAAATTAGCCATTATTTTGGGCACAGCAAGTGGAGTTAGCCTAGAAATGAAGGGCACCCAAAGAAACCATTCTTCAAAAACATCCCAAATTGGCAAAGGAGTCCTCTATGTCTGCTCCCACAGGACACTTCTTGACCCTGTTTTCCTCAGCACAACTTTGAGAAAACCACTCACAGCGGTGACCTACAGCCTTAGCAAAATATCTGAATTTCTATCTCCAATTAGGACAGTGAGGCTCACAAGGGACAGAAAAATAGATGGTGAAACAATGGAAAAGCTCTTGTCTGAAGGTGACTTGGTGGTTTGCCCTGAAGGGACAACATGCAGGGAGCCCTATCTCTTGAGGTTCAGCTCATTGTTTGCAGAATTGACTGAGGAAATTGTCCCAGTGGCAATCAACACAAATGTGACCATGTTTTATGGGACAACTGCAAGTGGGCTCAAGTGTTTGGATCCAATTTTCTTCCTGATGAACCCTAGGCCTCACTACAGTGTTCATGTTCTGGGGAAAGTGCCTAAGGAGCTCACTGTTGCTGGTGGGAAATCCAGCCATGAAGTTGCAAACTACATTCAGAAACAACTGGCTGGTGCTTTGGGATTTGAGTGCACCACTTTGACCAGGAGGGACAAGTATTTGATGCTGGCTGGAAATGAAGGAGTTGTTGCAGATCCAAGAAAGAAAAATTAGGACAACAAAACAACCCAAGTAGCTATATATATGTATATTCTTGAAGCACTTTCATTTTTACTATGATTTATCCCTACTACTAGCTAGTAGTATGATTTTTTTCCCCTAGTGTCAAAGTTCTATTATTTCATCATTTATAAAATTTTTAAATTGTTTCAGCCAATTTTATCTTGTAACTCATAAACAATAGTTATGTCCATTGTTCACCCTGCTGCCTGGAGTTTAGTTATTCTAGACTATATACAGTTCTGTATTCATGAGCTTGATACTTTTTTGAACTCCCACGCATTATGATTGGTTGTTCAAAACTATCATCTGCGTACTCTACATTTTGTACACCAACGTAAGGTTCATTATGTTCATTGGCCAAATTTGGCTTTTGCCCCACTGATAATAGGCTGTTATTGATGAAAAAAAAGAAAAATAGTTGTGCCGCCCACTGAACCTTTTAATGGGACCGAGAGAGTAGTACAAAAACGAAATCTTCAAGACATTTTGCAGGATGCATATATAAAGGTCAAAACATGAGGAAATTTGTTGCCATAAACAGAATCCATGCATGATTAGGCTTACCCACTGAGTTCATACCATTTCAGGAAGCAATTAATAAGGAAGGATGGGCGTTCTGTAAACTTGTGTTTGCTGAAGGAATAATCAACGCAGGTTTAAATATTCCAGTCTGTCTTGCACTGGAAGCATTGATTGATGAAGATCAATGACTTTTTTTTAGTGGGAAAATGGAGAAGCTAAACGTAGGAATAGAATGAATATAGAAATTGATAACGTACATCAAAGCTGGAACTGGAATTAAAGTACATAGTAGAATATGCGTCCCCGGCGGCCGGTGCCGGCGCCATTTTTATCAGTGAATAGATTTGTTGTTAATCTATTCTATAGTTGAGGGTGAATGGGTGATGATCGGTCTCTGAAAACTGTCCTTTTTTTTTTGGGTTCTTTTCCTAGGTGCATCTCTTCTTCTGCATTTAAAAGCTTGGCTGCCGCATATATAAACAATGCTTAGCCAACCAAAATTGTAATGAAACTTTCAGTTTTTTTTTTTTTTTTTTTTTTTTTTAAGAAATAACACTTGTAATTTTGAATTTAAAAGTGATGCTTTTGATAATTAATCTTATAATTTTGAGGTGATTAGTTTATTTTTAAAAAGTAGCCACCATGCTTTAATGCTGATGTAACGGACACTAGGTTTAATGCTCTTGTAACGGACACCCAATCGTTAAATCAGTAATAGTTTGTCATCAACTCCTCTATTGAATAATAGATATCCTCTTAATTACGTGTAACTCTTGCTAATTTTTTGTATTGGGTAACCAAACCCAATCAAAATTCACTTTTAGACACATAAGTAGCAATTCAATTTTGGAATTATTGTAAATTATATCTTACAAACTCATAATCCACTTAACTTTTTTATTAGAATCAAAGACTTTTCTTTTCTTTTGTTTTTTTTTTTTTTGAAATTAAAGATTTTTCGATTGAAACCGAAGTATATGCCTAACCCTTTCTATTTCAAAGGTTCTTATCAGTCTCGATCTACAACCAATTCCCAAAAATGAAAGGGAAAGAAAGAAAAAAGCAATGGAAAGGAAGGAAGTCTCTTACGTCGAGATGGGTGCACATAATCATTGGGATATGATGATGAGTTGACTTATCAACTGTTCTGTACTGTACTACTATATCCTTCATTCAATTCAATGTTTTCTGCGAATTAAATTGTGACGGCAAGTTGAGAAGACGTTTGATTTGAGTATCTAAAATGATAATTAAAATAAAACTCATCAGATTGGAAGAAAAATGACTCATTGCTAGTTACAAGTGCTTTGAAGTACGCAATAGATTTGGTAATAATATTATAAACATGATTTTTTATATGTAGAATAACAATGGTAATTGTTTTTGTTTGGGTGTCACCATAGTTTGCAAAATTATATTCCGGATAATAGGATTTTACGATTCTACAATTCTAAAATACTAAATGGATCATATCTCCAATTCTATTCGATCCTAAAACCCTTTATTAAGATGTTTTAAATAAGAGTAATTTTTATAATTTTCTTGTAATATTGCGCATGCACATTTCATGTAGTATGTTACGCTCATATGATCAGATCCTATCGATTCTGGTTTCACACCCAAATCGATCCTACGTGAGATCTCGATCCTACAAACTATGAGTTTTACTACATTATGAAAAATTATTAGATACATTCGATCCAGTGGCGGAGCCAGGCCCCTAATGTCAGGAGGGGCAAAATATTTCGGCCAATAATATTTTTTTAATGATATAATAAAGTATTAAAATTTTATATTGGCAATCTCAACTTTGCCCCAAGTTTGTAAAATTTCTGGTGGGTCAATTATTCAAAAACTCCTAAATTTTACATTATTTTTTATATAATAAGTGTATTTATGAAAAAATGAGGTAGGGTAATTATACGTGGCTCCGCCACTGATTCGATCATCTATAAAAATATAGTGTAGCAAACTAATAACGGATCAGTATTCATATTTCTAGGCTCTTTACGTGTATATCAGTTTTTCACTTTACCTCCTGAACGTGTCTGAATTCATCATCTACTTACGTGTCCATCTATATTATTATTAACTACACGAAATAGTAATACAACTGTTGCAAACGGGCAACTAGTCAAAATCCAATAATAAAGATGTTAATTACGCAAATGAATACCGAGCGTATACACTAAACACTTCTTTAATTTTTGACCCAAAAAAAAATAGGGATTAGTATTCAACGACATAGCATATGTGATTATTCATCTTTTTCAAAAACATTGCATATATTGGCTTCATTACTGATTTTAGGAATTATTTCATGTGACCGATTCACAAAACCTTCTCACTTTTCAATTCATAATCCCCAAATAATTTAGGGTTTTTAATTGTCTAGAAAAATATGCAAAAGCTGTATCCGGCTAGTTTGACAGTATGCGTATTGAGTTTAGTCCGAAAAGTATCACGTGAATATTGTGAAAACACTCGTATCATTTTCGCATATGATGTATTGTTGTTGAAATATCACGTATCGAGTTTAACCTATGATAGGTATTGCGTCTTGACTTTAGCATCTTATGCATCACGTGGTGAATTTATCATGTATCAATTGAGTTCAGCTATTACTCTTTAATAAAAACACGTGTAGCAAATTTAATTGTAATGAGTATATCATTAATGACTATCATTCGATCGGACATGAGACACCTCCAACAACTATTGGTCATAGTTATAAAATTACTTGCTAAACACAATAGTGATGATGGGTTCGAGTATCATGAGTAGCAAAATCGATCTGTACATAGTACTTGCATGTGGAGCGGAGTTTATTTTGTGTTTCTTTGAACTACCACCAAAAAAATAATTTATAACGAAACTCAATTTCAACACGTTAAAAATAACCCTCACTCAATATATTTAAACCTCAAAAAATTTCTAAAATTTGTCTCCAAAGATTTAAATAAATAAAAAAAAAACGCAGGCCAATTTAAAAGTTTTAACAAAATAGTGGGCTACATTGGCCCAGTGCCAGAGTTTGATTATTTGAAGTGGCACACCATTGCAGCCCATATCTACAGCAGATTAATTGGCTCTAGGCCCGTTCCATTCATTCAACGAAATCTAATAAAGAGAAGGAGCTTCAGTTGAGACCAGGCTTCTTTTTCTTTTTCAATTTTTCCTTTTTTTTTTTGTTTTTGTTTTTGTTTGTGAAAACTGTATGATTTTTTTATTCAGAACGCGGTAAAGAAGTGGGTTACAATGGTGGAACTGACTTCCATTGGGCGTGGGACGGACGAGTATTAAATGAGTATTAAGTTAATGAATAATGGATACCCATTACATATTCAATTAATGGTCTTAATTCAAATGGGTGATGGATACCCATGGGTACTCATAATACCCATTGTACAAATGTAAATGGTTATTTAATAGCTTTTATGATGGGTACCCAACGAATACCCATAATGGGTAGCCATAATAAGCTGTCTATAATATTTGAAATTATTTACTAATAAATTTTTTTCAAATTTTTTAAATTTCATTTTAATTCTTTTAATCTATTTTAAAATTTGTATATATTGTATACTTTTATATTTAATCGTATATAGTTTTTTTTGGTCTAAACAATATTTTAATTTTTTTTTATATTTATATAAAACCCATGCCTCGCTCTTGCACCCACCCTTGACCTCGACCGTGACCACACCCCTGACCCTGGGACCTGAACCCCGACACCGCTCTCGACCCCGACCCAAGGCCCGAACCCCGACCCGAGGCCCGAACCAGACTTGGGACCCGGACCAATATTGAATTAGTATTTATAAGTGGATAATTTAAAAATATTATAATATAATAAATGAGAAAAAAAGGCAAATTGTAGGCCACGAAAAAAAAAAGTCTTTCTTTTAAGTTCAACAAAACTGGGTCCAATAAAATAGGTGAGCTGTTAAGTTTTTGTTTATACTGTTAATGGTAGTTTTGGATAGGTATTTTTGGTACCCATGATGAGCGAATTTTAGGGTACCCACTGGATTATCCTAAACCCACCCATTATTTTTTTAACCCATACCCACCCAAACCAACATGTTTTTTAATGAGTATTTTTGGTTTAAAATCCAATGAGCTTGGGCGGGTTTTGGGCTTATGGGTTATTTTTGACACCCCTAGGCGTGGCCAATGTCGTTGGCTTTACCATATTATGCTATCATATGAGTTTTAATGTTGTGCTGCCTTTTGACCTTCCCCGATTGCGGCTCTTAGTTGGACTATGACCTGGATGAGCAATCCAAAGGTTGATCTATCCTCTATGGTGGTTTGTTGCATTGATGACAATATGTGCGTCCCCTCCCGCCCCATGCAACGTGAGGCGGCGTCGCACTGCTTGGCTGAGGGCCTTCCTTGGTACCAGGGCCTCCGCAATTTGGGAATTGTTTTGTGAGGCCGAAGATCCAGGTTCCAGTATACGAATAGCAGGCTATCCCCACTGAGCATGAGTTGCAGATGGTGTTTAATCCGGCATCAAAGAATATGTTGGTGCCAACGGATGGGTCTCCTTGATGTGGGGAGCCGAGGATGAGACCAGGCTTCTAGGATTCACTTTTTCTTGTTACATGTTAAGATCATCATTATTTTATAAAAACATTGCATCTATTTTTTAATGCGATAAAAATATGTAATCTTGATTTTCTCTTTCAGTCACACTTTTATAAAAAATCTAAATTTATATCACTAAATTATTGCTTTATGCATAACAAAATGTGTGCAGACATGGAACAATTTCGCAAAAATTATAGAGATTTATTTGGACACAACATAAAATTTTGGGTGACAGGATTGTTATAGAGTTATCTAGTCAAAAGATAAAATATAAGGAATAAAATGAAGATTTGCCTCACATCTCAAGATAATAAAATGGTAATCTCTTCGGATGGAACAAGTAACTTACCTTAAATAAATAGAATTATAGAAGCGTCAACATCAAACATAAAATTTAACGAAAACTCTCTTTCAAACTGCTCCATTTGGACATAAAAATAGTAGGAACAAAAAGGACCAAATTAGACCACAACTCTACCACTCGATCGGATAGATATCTACAATTATCCTGTCAATTTCCTTTTTTAATTTTTTTTATTCGTTTATGCAACAATATCTACAATTAAAATTTTGTTTTTCTTCCCTTTAAACTCATCTCTTTTCCCCAACATCTATCCATTCCCATCTTTTAGGATAATGGAGGATTTAAATATAATTATAAGTATTTGTGTTTATATTTGATAATTCTTATAATTTTGTATTATGGAGTTTGGATAATGAAAAAGGAAGGAGATTGTTATCAGCAGGTCACCTTTTACTATTTGTAGGCCACTTTTTAAAATTTTTATACGTGAATTTACATTTTTGCCATTTATAGTTTCTAACTTTATAAAAAAATTACCCAACTTTTTTAAATCTATGAAAATCGCCTGGACTGGGCGATTTTCTCTGGGAAAATCGCCTGGCCGGGGTGATTTTCTCTGGAAAAATCGCCCAGTCCAGGCGAAAATCGCCCAGTCTAGGCGATTTTAGGCGATTTTCCCAGAGAAAATCGGTGTCCTGTGGCGATTTTCCCTAAAAAAAACGCCATAATACGGCTTTTTTTCAGATTTTCTCGGTCATTTGTCGAAAAATCATTTTTCCGGCGAACGACCACTAAATTTTTGAAAAATCGATTTTTTTTAGGGAAAATCGCTTGGTCAGGGCGATTTTCCCAGAAAAAATCGCCTTGGGAAATCGCCTGGTCTGGGCGATTTTCCCTGAGTTAAAAAAGTTGGGTAAATTTTTTTGGAGATTGTTATCAGCAGGTCACCTTTTACTATTCGTAGGCCACTTTTTAAAATTTTTATACTTGAATTTACATTTTTGCCCTTTATAGTTTCTAACTTTATAAAAAAATTACCCAACTTTTTTAAATCTATGAAAATCGCCTGGACTGGGCGATTTTCTCAGGCGATTTTATCTAGGAAAATCGCCTGTACTAGGCGATTTTATCTAGGAAAATCGCCTAGTATGGGCGATTTTCCCAGATAAAATCGCCCCGGCCAGGCGATTTTCTCAGAGAAAATCGGTGTCCTGTGGCGATTTTCCCTAAAAAAAACGCCACAAGACG
Source organism: Leptodermis oblonga (assembly GCA_016801395.1). Classification (NCBI taxonomy): domain Eukaryota; kingdom Viridiplantae; phylum Streptophyta; class Magnoliopsida; order Gentianales; family Rubiaceae; genus Leptodermis; species Leptodermis oblonga. The sequence goes on from CM028758.1 coordinate 151,860, forward strand.
GCGTTTTTTTCAGATTTTCCCGGTCATTCGTCGGAAAATCATTTTTCCGACGAACGACCACTAAATTTTTGAAAAATCGATTTTTTTTAGGGAAAATCGCCTGGCCTAGGCGATTTTATTTGGGGAAATCGCTTGGTCTGGGCGATTTTCCCAGAAAAAATCGCCTTGGGAAAATCGCCTGGTCTGGGCGATTTTCCCTGAGTTAAAAAAGTTGGGTAAATTTTTTTTTTAAAGTTAGAAACTATCAAGGGTATATTTGTCTTTTCACCACTTAAAATTTTAAAAAGTGTCCTGTGTTTAGTAAAATGGTACCTGCAAATAACATGCCCCATTTTTTTTTTAAAGTTAGAAACTATCAAGGATATATTTGTCTTTTCACCATTTAAAATTTTAAAAAGTGTCATGTATTTAGTAAAATGGTACCTGCAAATAACATGCCCCAAAAGGAATAATTATATCCACAATGCAATAGTTCTGTTTAGGCAATAAACGTGTGAACATGGTTAGCCTTGTCCCCACTTTAATTCACATCTCCATCTGTGATTCTTGAGTTGTACCACATGTATCTATCGGCACGTTCTTTTTTATTATTTTGAAAACATGTTTTTGAAAAATAATTTTATAATATAAAAATTATATTTAAAATGTAAAATTATATAATTAAATAATAAAAAATTATATTAAAAATAATAAAAATTAATTATAATATACTATATGTGAATTCATCCGTAATTAGTTTACATCCATAATATATGCAAGATGTATGTATTAATGTGCAATGTTACAGTTTTTTTTTTTTCCTTTTCCTTTAACTCACAAAGCCACACTACTTTTTCATTTATGACAATCGGGTTGCGAAAAGAGAACTCATACTCCAAAAGTGGAAGCTAGTATTCTAATTTTTGTTGTGGTAACTAATTTCATCGCGCAATAGTATTGTTTATACGCCTTGTTCATGAGAATTTGGGAATTTCCATGTTGTGGTATAACGGTCTTCTTCATTTGAATTGGCTGTAGCGGCCCCTTTGTTGAGTCGTCTATTATGCTGTTGAGATAGACATTTCGCAGATATGATTTGGTGAGAATTTTCTCTATTTCTTAACTCACGATATGTACCTTGGGCTTAGCCCAACTGGTACATCTCCCTTGTTTAAGAGCAAGGGGATCAGGAGGTCTTGGAATCAAATTTCAGGCATGCTAGTGAAATGAATGCTCATGTTAGAGCAAAGCAACAACAAAGTATGAGGAGTCTCCCCGATGAACTTATCCCATTTCCCAATGACCACCATTAATTTGATTCAAAAAAAAAAAAAAACTCACAATATTGTATCCATTGCATGCAATACCACTATCACCTCATACAACATGAGATAAAATTTAGAAACTTTGTTGGAAATTAACAATGTAATACTTCAAAACATAATATTTCCAACTATAAATTAGAAACATGATATCCCTTCTTGGACCAACATCTATATATAGTACTATAGCATGACAAATTTTATATCATGCTAATAACTTGAATATGTAGCCAATAATAAAAATGGTCAAATTTGTTCTCTTTACAAAGTCTTTAATTAAAAATCCCTACTTTAATATTTTTCTTCACATATCTAAAAACAAAAAAAAAACCTATAAATCTTGGAGAAAAAAGAAAAAAGAAGGAATGAAGAATTAATAGTTTCTTGAAGAATTATTATGTGCTTCACATAGATGCTGGACCTCCATGCCCAATGCATCATCCACTGTCCGATCATGCCATCCATTTCTCATGCCTTGATTCAACCGTTGGATGAACCCTGGCTTTTCCATCTCGCAGTAATTCAAGAATCGTGCCACGGCCTTCGGATTCTTGCTCTTCCAGCAATGTTCATCCACCTCCGACGACCCAAAACTCGGCATCCCACCGGAAATCGCCAATTTGCTAACATATTCAACAATGCCGTCTACAAGATTTGATGGGGCATTGCCCGATCCATCCCAGAGCCATAAACGAACCATCCCATGATGCATTGCCACAAACATGGCGCGCTTGAAATCGATTTCATCCAGAATTGAAGGGCTAATACGAATCACGAACTGATCATGGGCTTCCCCGGAGTCAACGATGACCGGTTGACTGAGATTCCGGCTAGACAACCGGAGGGTGACTTGACTGACCTGTTTCTTGGGGTAGGTGATGTTCATATTATCCGGGTAGAGGAAATTCTCCACGAATTTGCTTGCGGCGAGGAGTAATCGGGAAGCTCCATCGTTGGATACGTAGAAAAGATCGAAACGCCTTCCTGCTGGGCTGTCACCGGTGGCTTCGTTGATGATGGATATGGAGAATCCCTTGGATGCTTCATGATTAGCCCAAATGGAAATTATCCCAATGGATAAAACCAAAGCGATCCGGAGAAGAATCCCAAAACTATTCGACGATGAGTTAATTCTGGCGTTGCTGTCCGCCGGCTCAGAAATTTGGGCGCCGGCGGTGGAAGAGGAGGATAGGAGAGGTTGGAGGAGTGGTTGGTTCAGGTTGTCCTCCTCCATCATTGTTTGCAGTGAAGAAGTAGACATGTCAAAAAGGTCCCATATTTATTTGGGATCATCCAAAACAGGGGTGAATAATGAAGAAATTTTTTTTGGCGGCATTTCCAGGTTAAAAGTTTATTGATTTTTTTTTTTCTTTTTTTGGGGATTTCTTGTGGTTAAAAGGGAAAAGATGAAATCCTTTCATGAATATGTAGAGCCAAAAGCGAGAAAATGATGATGTTTTTAGGCAGGGTGGGATCAAGCAAGAACAGAGCATAATGATGAATGGCTTGAAAAACGGATGCAAAGTCGGCTAAAAAATTGATCTTTCCTAATCCCACTTGCCAATTCTTTAATGCCATGTACACGTTGAATTCTTAAGTTTCATAATTCGGCCGAATGAATCTTACACGCCACTAATTGTACAATGATTAAGCTGTATATACCATACTAATTTGTGACCTTTTCTTTTAGTTTTGAAGATTCTTAAATTATCCCAAAAGGGGGGAAAAAAAAAAAAACCAAAAATTTTCAGTTGGGAGCTTGTGAAGAAAACAAGATAATGTAAGAACTTAGAAGAGACATTTGGAATGAGTATGAGCCCATCTGGATGGATGAGTCTTGATTTTCTCAGTTATTCTTCTAAGTTTACCCTTTGAAAATGAAAGAAATGGAAGTTTTTTTTTAGTTTTATTTTTTGACCTTATAACAATTATGGAATGGTTGATAAGGACATCCATTTCTATAATTATTGTTTGCTCATGAGGGATGGTTTTGTGGTCCTTAAAAACCATGCAACCAGTGGGGTTGTCAGCCTGTGATTCGGGTTACTAACATGGATGATGGTGCAACTTCAACATGGAGTTGTCCCAAGTAGATTTGTGACTTATTTCATACCTCATCCGTTTCATTAGAAGAGTCCACTTTGTATTACTGTTCAATTGACAAAAAGAGTTCGAGAGAATCAAATGTAGTTCTTGCTTTCATCCCCAAAAGCAGAAAAAAAAGAAGAAGAAAAAAATTCTTGGCTTAGACATCAAGCAAGAGGGTTTAGAATTTATGTAGATAATGATTTTATGACAAAATATTTCTTATTACAAACCTTTTTATTATTATATACTCTTAGATTATAGTGGAGGGGACAAGAGAAATTAAACCTTGAATCTTATTATTCTTTGGGTACTATCACTATGTCAAAGTCTTTTTTCCATAAACTATGTGGAGAATTTTCAGGTGAATTTTTCTATTTTTTTTCACTTGCTGATTCAGAGAGCACCATGGATGGCCTCTTTGCTCCCATGGATTAAAGTCTAGTTAGTCTATATTAGCTTTCTTTCTTTTACTTTATTTTACATTTCCCTTTTGTTAGTTCTATTGTTATTAAGGAATATCACCATTCACTGCATCTTTGATCTCTCTTATCTTGACCACACAACCTTTATTCCTGAAATTCTAATTTTTTTCCAGAATTTCTTTTTTTTGTCTCATCTCATAGAAAAACCATGTTTTAAAAATAGTTTTATGTTCTATGTCTACAATAGAGTCTCAATGAAGTCTTTGACATCAAGAAGAATTTCAAGGATTAGCCTTTTGGCCTTCAAATTATGTAGTGGACTGGAAGAGAGCGATACATTCTAAGGATATATCATACTATGTGCATGATCAAGACTCAAGAGTGAAGATCTTCATTCATATTTTGACCTCTCATAAGACACAGAAAGAAAAAGATCAAGAAAGAAACAAATGGAAAACTTGAAGCTTCTACCAATACCAAAAATTCAGCAGCTTGCTTCTTTCTTACATCTACATTACATACTTTTCCATCAGTAAGGTGTCAATAAGGCCATTGTACTTGAGCCCTCTTACCCCTTTTCAACCTACAATTCACTCAACTCAACTGTCCACACTGAGCTATCTTTCAAAAACTTTAGGACGTCAAACTTTCATCTGCGCGCCGAAAAGATAGCAATGTTAGGCTTAGCAGAGAAACTAAGATGTGAGTGTATGAGATGCTGTACGACAGAGTTGCCCTTGAACTAGTTGGAGTTATAGGTCCAGCGCCGTAAACTCTTGATCCACTTGAATTGGTAGTATTCAAAATTGAGGAGCTTGTGCTGTAAACAAAGATCATAGACATTCAGAATTCATCCTCAATTCCATTACTATCATGGCAAAACCAAAGGATACAGGGTATTCAATTTACCTAGTGGATTGATAATGACATGATCCAGAACCTGCAATTCACAGTAATATTCGAAATCAGGATAGAAGGAAAGGTTAGAAAAGGAGCAACATCTGAAAACAGTTCTGAAGAGGGATTTCTTTTTTTGTATTTGATTGCAGAAACAGAAAGATACCTACTTGGATCAGTGTTGGTAGGAACAGCAGTGCCACCGAAATTACAACTATTTGGGATCGGATTCCTCTGATAGTAGCTGTTGAAAGCATAAGAAGCGTGATCATGGACAGTGTTTGGATTGTAGCAGTTTCCACCTGGTTGGATGGCTGCACAATTTGCTCCTCCATAACCACAAGCGTAGTCTATAGCAACCTGTAATGCAATTGGCACAGCCGATGGACTTGCAATGCACCAGCTTGCACTTGAAGACAGTGGGGATGTCGTGGTAGTAGTTGCCGGTGTTAGTGATGGATTCATTGGATTAGTTTCAGCAGCTGAGTCTGGATTCGAAACAGTTGGATTCAACGTTGGATTTGTTGCAGTGGGGTTTGCTGGATTTGTTGTTGGAAGTGTTGTAATAGGAGTAGTAATGTCCCTCTCTGTTGTGAAGATTGACAAAAGAGCGCGGAATTTGTTATGCACTTCCATTTCTGTGTTCGTGGCGATTGCTGCGGAATAAAAACAGATTGAATCAGTTTATTTATCTGTATTACTGTAAACAGTAGTTTTTTTTTTTTTGGCAATGTAAATGAGTTATCTTTAACAAATCTTTGAATTGAGCTTCCAGAGGCAGAAAGATTCAATTTTTGAGTTTCAAGATCTCAAAAGCTATTAGTAAAGAAGCAATACTGCCTAGAAGAGCCAATAGAACCACCACAATTCAAGGTTTGAAGAAGGGATCATGGGGGCATGCTGCAAAGTTGCAAAGAGAGAAAATTTAATATTTTCAAGTGAGCCATGATATGACCTTTGAATGCATTAACATGCTCTCTTTTTTTTCAAAAGCAATGCACCATTAGAAAGCAATTCCATTCACTTATGAACATAAGAAAACACTGAATATTCACTCATCCATGGCTCAAGAAAGAATCTCTTATAACTTAAAAGAACAACAACCCTTTACAGTTTAAACAAGAATTATACAAAAAAGCATAATAATTCTTGGAAAATCACCTGAAATGAGTAAATGACTAGTCATGAGTTGGATGAATGCAAGACAACTAACAATCCTTGTAACCATTCTCCCTAAGTTTCTAACCTCTTCCTCTTCTTCTTCTTGTAGTTGTTCTGTTTCCTCTGCAACTAACTTTTCTTGAAGAAAACAGGGAAGAAAAATTAGAACCCTATTTGTAGATGTTTTTGAAGGAGTAGGAAAGAATTTGGGATAAGTAGTAAGGGAGAAAAGGAGAAGCAGAAGAAGGGGTGAAAATTTTAGACATGAGGTGGGAGGGAGGGAGCAAGAGAATAAAAGTTGCACAAAAAAGTTGGGAGGGAGGTGGAAGGAGGAGAAGAAAAGAGAGGTAAAGAATTATTTGGAATTTATTTGTGTTGTTTTGGTTCAAGTAGTGATGATAGTAATGATGACTTTGATATGTTCACTCAATCTTTTTTGCTTCCAACTTTTTTAAACTATAATTCATAGCCATAGGACTCAAATCTTTTTATAGCCAACTGTGGGGAATATGGAAAACATAGTTATTCCACTCTTTCTTCCAAACTTGTACTTATCGTGGGCTCGTCACGATTCAATTCAAGAAATGTTATTCATAATCACTTTTCATATGTTACGTTTACAATTTATAAAAATTTAACCTAAGTATAGATACCGCATCACTGGCTGGAAAAAATTATTATCTAAATTTATAGTTATGAATATAATTACTCAAATGTCTTATTACCAATACTGAGATTCCCAAATTTGTCCACTTCTTCTCTACCTTGGGCTTTCTTTTTCATCTTATGGTGTGCAAAAAGGGGTGCAAACTTGTTTCTTGCTAATCTTTTAAAGATTCTTATTTATCTTCTTATCTATGTGGGCATAACACCAATCTTTTTCCTAAAGATACAGTAACAAGTGTAAATTTTAATTTCCACCCCATTAGGATTCGTTAGGGTATGGTTAAACCATCTTGTCAAGATTTTCCATTAGGGTTGGAGATGATATACTTTCAGTGTCCCAATAGACGAGTCTTCTTTGAAGAATATAAACTCGATGTTCTCACTCCGAAGTATAAACACAGAAGTTTGTGTTCAAATTCACTGGAGTTGCGGCTACAATTGTGCTGGAAAGGGACAAGCATAATTTTGTGGAAAGTAAATCAAACTGGTGAACGTTTGTGTTTTAAACTTTAAAGTGGATTTGCATATCCAGAAATTCCAAGTCTAAAGCCCCCTAAACATGAACTTTTGACCAATGGATACCAGAAATTTCAATCAAACAATATAAAATATTGGTTTTTCTGGGCTCCTTTAGATTGTTGCAAGTAAAGTTACTTGGTGTTTGTTGTCCAAATGGCCTAATTTTAAATTTGAAGAATGTTTTAGACAAAGACCACCAAATGTTGTGGTTGATGATCAATGATCATGGCTAGTGATTCTGGTGCACTATAATACCATACTGCTTCCTTCTACCCCACCATCTCTTGTTCACGCATGTTCTTTAAGTTTTGATTTTGGTCTCAGTTTTGGTCTCAACAGTAAATTAATATATTATAATCAGTTTTTATCATTTTCAATACAATTTTTTACTATTCAGCTATATTTTTTTTATATTTTCAATACACTTTTTACATTATAAAACTATTTTTTCCAAACAAAAACTCAACCCAACCAAAAAGGATGAACGGTAAATTACCAAACTCCTCTAAATTTATTTAAATTACTTATAGAGCTCTAAATTTATTCAAATTACAAGGATGATGGGCTTGAGGGAGGAAATGAAAGAAGTTGGGCATCACATGCATAGTCTTGTAAATTTACACGCTAAATAGGTAGTGTTGGGTATTTCCTCAAATTTCTAATACAATAAGTATTGGGCCAGGTAATTTGAGCCCAGTAGGGTTAGCCTTTTTTTAATTATAAATAGGTGATATTTATAATAGAATAGGTCATGCTAGATAGAGTGCATCCACCCAGGAGGGGTGTAGTGAGAAAGGCCTTCGAGCAAGTGAGAGATATGGTGCCGTCGTGAGTTCATAAGAGACGATGAAGATTCCTGCTTATGTCTCCGACGTTGACATTGGTAAGTCGTTGTGAAGTCATAGGAAATGATCGATGTTCATGCCTATGCTTCCGATGGAGATGCTGTTGTAGGTAGGTTGTTCTGAGGCCATAAGAGATGCGTGTTCCTGCTTATGCCTTCAACGACAAGATGAAAAATGGGGAGTGATAATAGAATAGAGGCCGAGAGACATTGTAAACTCTTCTATTGTTTGATTCCCATATATGAAGAAGTAGTCAATAGTTCTGTAGAGTAGATCTGTTGAGATCGAACTACGTTAAATTGTGTTGTGTTGTGCTTTTCTTTTCTGTTTTTCAATTCTGCTGCAGTGTTCTTGTTAGAATATCTCTTCCAACAAGTGGTTCAAAGATCCTGAGGAATGTTTATTACTAACAGGTAGAAGATGTAAGAATAAACCAAGAGTTCATTTGATAACTTGGATAATTATCGAGACTTAGGAATTCGCAAGTGCCTGTGTGTTTTTGTGTTTATGTCACAAATATCGAGACTTGGACATTGGGTTAAACCATAGTTGTTTTGGGTGAAATATAGTTTACTCTTGAGATTTTAAACCAGGGATAGTTATTCTCTATTGTAAAATATGTAGGGGTGTCAATTGGGCGGGTTCGGCGGATTATGGGTTGGGTCAATTTTGACCCGCATTTAACGGGTCATGACCCAACCTGACCCGTTGACAAACAGGTCAAGTATGGGTTGGGTTATGTTCGGATTGGGTTATAACCCGCTTAAACGGCGGGTCAATTTGTTTGACCCAATGGGTCAAATTTACTTGACCCAACGGATTATAACCCGCTCAACTCGTAGTTTAATCCGCAAATTAATATTTTTAAAAAAAAATTTCCAATACTTTTAAACCCTATGCCTTCCACCACCCACCCACCCCCTCCCCCATCTACGGACCTACCCACCCACCCCCGCACTCTAGTCCTCAGTTCCCTTCCAAACCCGTACCCCCAAAACAATTAGTTAAATATATTAATCTATATATAATATATATACGTATATATTGGATATATATATATATATACACGTATATACTTTATATATATTTACGTATATAATATATATGGTTAAAATTATTTAATGTAATTTTATTTTAAGATATTATTTAAAATGATTTTATATGAGTAAATTAGGTGATCGAGTCATGACTAAACGGGTTGACCCGTTTAACCCGACAGCTTAACCCGTTTAATTCGACGGGTCAATTCGTTTAATCCGACTGGTCGACCCATTTAACTCGACGGGTCGACCCATTTTCCCTAACGGGTCAACCCCTTTACCCAACGGGTTGCCCCATTTAATTTGATGGGTCGACCCATTTAATTCAACCGGCCAACCCATTTAACCCGACGAGTCAACCCGTTTAATTCAACGGGTCAACTCGTTTAACCTGTCGGGTCGACCCGTTTAATTCAACGGGTCAACCTATTTAATTCAATGGGTCAACCCGTTTAACTCAATGGGTTGACCTATTTAATTCAATGGGTCAACCCGTTTAACTCAACGGGTCAACCTATAGTTAAACGGGTTGACCTATTTAATTCAATGGGTCAACCCGTTTAACTCAACGGGTCGACCTATTTAATCTGACCAACTGATCCATTTAACCTGGCAGGCTGACCCGTTTAACTCGACGGGTCAAGCCATTTAACTTGACAAGTCAAACTTTTTTGACACTTAATTATTACTTAAAATTAATATCTTTTAAATTAATTTTCTATAAAAATATTTATTATAACGCATGAATACGCGAGTGAATAAATATATATAAATAAATATGTATATATAATATTTCAATTTATAAAAATAAAATGAATTATTTTATTTGTTAGTCACGTGGCATAATATATATTTGTCTTAAAAAACTATATATATACCACGACACACACACGCACAAAAACCACGACACACACCCCCACCTAGACACACACCCCCACCTAGACACACACAAACCACAACATGCACACCCCTAGACACACACTCTCAGACACAGAGAACTCAAATTAGCATGTGACCCGCGGGTCAGATTTGCATTAATGCAGTCTGACCCGCACGGGTCAGTCATTAACAAAAAAACAAATGGGTTGGGCGGGTTGTGAAAAAAAGGCAACCCGCGGGTTGATTCTTACCCGACCCAACCCAACCTGCTAAGTCCGGGTTAAAATTCAACCTGTGACCCATTCGATCCGTAACCCGTTCAACCCAACCCAACGGATTAAAAAGACAGGCGGGTTGGGTCGGGTTGATGGGTCACGGGTTAATTTGTCAGGCCTAAAAATATGACCACTAATCCTCCTGTGGTTTAGGATTGAATTATCCAACCAACTACAAATATGAAAATGAACAGTATGTACCTTAGATTGACTTGGTATAAAGTGAGATTTGAAATTATAACATTGAAAGATATGAGAAATACAACGTTTTTAAATATTGATTTGATTGCTGAAATACAATGTAGTCCAAAATTATAAGAGACAAACTGTATTTCATCCTAGTTTTATTTTAGTCCAGACTAGAAACAACTGCACAAAGGAATCATATGAAAACAGAAAATAGTCAACTAGAACATGACAAAGAATGGTGCAAACTGCAAATCTTGATTGTTGCATTTGAGGCTAAGAATCAGAATGATTGGAATTCCTTATCCATTTGCAGGTCAGCCATTGCTAAACATTTTTGTTAGAAAACCATGCTTCAGAAAGCTAAATTCTACTTCTTTTGATTGCTAAAAAAAACGTTGAAGATCAAATGTTAAAATGTTCTTGCTCTTACATTCCAACATCACCCTCTATTTCAAAGTTCATCTCAGACCATCCACACCTTTCCATGCTGGAAACCAAATGCTCCACCATGAAAGACCTCAAAATCATCCATGCCCAACTCATCAAAACAGGGCTCATCAGGGACAAGATTGCAGCCAGTAGGGTTTTAGCATTTTGTGCCACATCTCCTGCTTCTGATATGAACTATGCGTACTTGGTTTTCAGTCAAATTGATAGTCGAAATCTTTTCATATGGGACACCATTATCAGGGGATTCTCCCAGAGCTCAGTCCCGCAGGTTGCAATTTCCATCTTCATTGAGATGTTGGAAAGTTCCCTAGTTGAGCCTGAAAGGCTTACTTATCCTTCAGTTTTCAAGGCTTACACTCAGCTTGGATTGGCTGCAGAGGGAGCCCAACTTCATGGGAGGATTGTGAAATTAGGACTTGAATTTGATCCCTTTATTCGGAATGCCATGTTGAACATGTACGTGAATTCTGGGTTTTTGAATGAAGCTTGGAAACTGTTTGATGAAGATGAGGCTGAGGATGTTGTAGGCTGGAATTCAATGATTTCAGGTTTGGCTAAATGTGGGGAAATTGATGATGCGCGGGAACTGTTCGACAAAATGCCGGTAAGAAATGATGTTTCTTGGAATTGTATGATAAGTGGTTGTGTGAAGAATGGGAAATGGATGGAGGCATTGGATATTTTCAACGAAATGCAAGAGCAAAGATTTGACCCAAGTGAGTATACTGTGGTGAGTTTACTGAATGCTTCTGCATTCTTAGGAGCACTAGAACAAGGAAAATGGATTCATGAATACATCACGAAAACGGAAAGTATCAAGATGAATGGGATAGTGATAACTGCACTGATTAACATGTACTGCAAGTGTGGCGAAATTGAGATGGCTCGTCGAGTGTTTCAAACTGCTCGAGAGAAAGGACTATCCTGTTGGAACTCGATGATTTTCGGGTTAGGTATTAATGGATTTGGCTATGAAGCTATCGATTTATTCTCCAGGCTCCAATCCTCAGAATTTGAACCAGATTGTGTTAGTTTTTTGAGCGTTTTAACCGCCTGCAATCACTCAGGCTTAGTTGATGAAGCAAGAACCTATTTCACATTAATGAAAGACGCATATGAGATTGAGCCCACAATTCAGCATTTTGGATGCATTGTTGATACGTTAGGACGAGCAGGACTCCTTGAAGAAGCAGAGGAGCTAATAAATAACATGCCAATTAATCCTAATTCTTCTATATGGGGATCACTGTTATCAGCTGCTCGCAGCCACGGAAACTTTGAGATGGCACAAAGGGCTGCTGAGCATTTGGTTGAGCTGGATCAAGATGACAGCAGCGGTTATTTGTTAATGTCCAACGCTTATGCAGCGTCAGGTCATTTCGAGAAAGCAATGCGAGAAAGGAGTTCAATGAAGGAGAAGGATATAAAGAAGCAGCCAGGCTGTAGCTCAGTTGAAGTGGATGGGGAAGTTCATGAATTTGTTGCTGGTGGAGTGTTGCACGAACGAGCGAATGAAATATACTCTTTGCTGCACTAAATTTTGCAAACTGTTCCAAGTTGACAAAATTTTATATATACTGAGGTAGATCTTGATAAATATTCTCTCTGAATTTGACACTTCTATGAATACCCTTGTGCATTTTTCTAGTTGTGAAGTATCCTACTTTGATCTTAAAAACTACCTGCATAGGTTCATGGCTTGATTTGAATGGGAGTACAAGACTATGGAGAATTCAGGTGTGATGCAATGCCTTTTGTATTCCAACACAATCATTGGTTTCATGTCCAATTCTCATTTGCAAGGAAGTTAGCCGAAGGGATGATCGCCTGTCAAAATCACCAAGCCTTATCGCTGTTTCACTGACTTGGACAGAATATGACATGGTAATTTGGACAGGCGATCCCTTCTGGGGAGCTCAGTTTATCAAATGAAGGTGACAATAGTATAGAAAAAGCTGCTTTACACAAGTAGCTCTCCATTTGTACTATATACAGGGCTGAATAAGAGAATGAAGGGAATTATTTCCAAAGGTATCACTTTGTTTTCAATTGGATGCCTTTCAGAAGGGTTGTAAATGAAAATTTAGCTCAACTGGAATAGATTAAGGGACAATCACCATATCTGTTGTGGAAGGCAATTGACATGAGAGAAAAATTGGTTGAAAAGTAGGCAGCAGAAAAAAAATGATTATTGAAAAATATGAATCTTATTATTGATTCTACTTAACCATCTCCTAATCAGTATTCATTCTTTTGGGTTCTATTAATTGATTTATCTTGAAATCAATGGAAATGTCTCCTACTTAAAGGCCATTCTGTAAATGCAGGTACCCCATTCTATCAATTTCTCCTAAACAAGGCAAAGAAAGCAGGGTAATCCATGGCAGGGGCAGCAGACCTTACACCTCAAGTTGCATCCTCCAATGGCAACAAGGAACACTGTTCAGATTTAGATGGAGGCAATAACCACAGGCTTGTCACTCCTACTTTGCCTTTGCCGAAGGCAATGAAGTCGCTTTCCTCATCCGGGGATGGAGAGGCCATACGCAGGCCTCGTGGGAGGCCGGCAGGATCCAAGAACAAGCCTAAGCCACCTATCATCATCACCAGGGACAGCGCCAATGCACTCAGGGCGCACGCGATGGAGGTGAACTCAGGCTGCGATGTGAGTGAGAGCCTGGTGAGCTTTGCCAGGAGAAAACAGCGCGGAATCTGCGTGCTCAGCGCGACAGGCTGCGTTACAAATGTGACATTGCGCCAGCCTGCTTCATCAGGTGCAATCGTGACACTTCATGGCCGGTTTGAGATACTTTCCTTGCTGGGATCGGTGTTGCCTCCACCAGCACCACAGGGAGTTGCAGGGCTCACAATCTATCTTGCAGGGCCTCAGGGGCAGGTTGTGGGTGGGGGCGTGGTTGGCGCGCTCATCGCCTCGGGCCCTGTGGTGATCATGGCTGCAACTTTCATGAATGCAACTTTCGATCGGTTGCCATTGGATGATGATGAAGTGGTTGCCAATGCAGCTCAGAACCAGCAGTACCAAAACAACAGGCAAAGACACCATGTTGATGCTTCGGAAATCTATGGACTGCCACAGAATCTGATCACTAATGGCACTTCGCCTCCTGAAATGTACTCTTGGGCACCAGGGCGCACCCTGTCAAAGTCCTAGATTGCTGAAAAGGATAAGCCAAGCGAAGAAGCTATGAGAAAAATAGTAAAAAAAACATCAGCATTATCTCATTTTAATACGAACTATTTGTTTCATATAAAACAGTGTATTGTATTCCTTTGGCTCTTTCAAACTATGTATTCCTATACTTGCACAAATGATCAACGATCAAAATAATTGAAATTCATATTCCTGAAGAATACCTCAAATTAAATTTGGATTTTCATATGAGAACTTGAGGAGCCAGTTTCATAATGTGCAAGTTCTTGATAACTTAAGCTTTCCAGAGAAAAAGATTTTATCTTTATGCAAAAAATGAAGTCCAATTTCACCTCTCTGTAAACATCTGTTCGCACCAAAGGAATTGTGGCAAAACGTTCACTGAGAAAATGCTTGACAGAAGACTTTTGTTTGAGGTTTTAGTACTTTTGTTTTGTCCCTCTGTTTCCAGAGCATGTAAGATCTACTGCTTGTAGAGAAATGGTCATAATTAGTTGCTTTTACTGTTCTTTGTCTTGATGGGGGGCGGCTTCGGTGCAGGTTCCGGTTAGAGTTGCAGGCGGGCTACTTTTCGAGCTTTTAGGACAGTCAGTGGGAGATCCTTTGGTTGAAGAAGATGAGGTCCCTATTCGTTTCCATTGATTTTGTTTTTGTTCTAGTTCTGTTTTTGGTTTGTACGATAAATTTAAGAAATAGTCGGTTTTTTTTTTTTTTCTTTTTTCTTTCAGTAAGATGCAGAGTCTCATGCACAGTTATAAAAATATACATCACCAGATAATAAGAACTCTAAGGCTCTGTTTGATTCTCATGGAATTGAGGTATGGAAATGGAATAATTGGACCCTCAATTTCCATTTTTGTGTTTGTTTGTATAATAATGGTAAGAAATGAAATTGAATTTCAATTCCGAATACCTCCAATTCTACAAGTCTAATTCTATATTATGAATTGTGTGTGTTTGTGTATGATTTTTTTTTTTAAATTTTTAAGTTTGTCCCCCCTCGCCGTATCACCCCACCCCCTATATAACCAACCCCCAACCTTCCGTATTCCCCCCACCCACCTCACTCCCTACAAAGAAAAAAATTTACCTAGGCCCCATGCACTTCAATTTTAAAATTAATTAATTTTTTCAAGTTTCAATTTTAGTTTTTTCACTTTTTAAAATAATAAATAAAATGATTTTACTTATTTTATTTAAGAAAATATAAATTATTTTCATTGGGAATGGGAGGTAGATATTGGGGGTAGAAAGGGGGAGGTAGAGAAAACTCTACCTGGGTAAAGGAGAGAAATGGTGGGCCATTTTTGGTTTTTATTTTTATTTTTTTGACTTTTTGTTTTTGTTTGTTTGGCCCAGATATTTTATTTGAAGAAAGATCTAAATTTATTGCAAAAAATTATGATAGTAGTTCATTATATAAATGGAACATTGACTCAAAATCCGAATATGAAATACTCAATACACTTCAAGAAATGGGGATGGCAAGAATGGCTTATAAAGCAAAAACTAATGTTGAAGAATCTCATATTGCTGTTTGTCTAATTTCAGGTTTCACGGGCCAACTAAAAGGTTGGTGGGATAATGCTTTAACTACACCTGAAGTTGGATGAGGATAATAATTCCTAGTTGGTACGGATTGCCATTTTCTATCATCGGATCTATTTGAGTATCTATTGGGCTTTCTATAGATCTTAGTGAGTTCTAATGGAGTTTCACTATCAAACTGGTTTTCTACAATATTTATTTAATTTTCTACTTCATTTTCAGAGGAAGATTGAGACTCTGAAGAACTTAAAGAGTCATTGTCTGTATGTGGAGTGGTTTGAGTAAAGACAGCAATATGCTTTGAAGAGCTTGGATCTGGAATCTTTGGAACCTTTGGAGTTAAACATAATTTCTTTTCAAATTCTCTCAATAAAGCTGATACTTGAAAAAATGGTTTTGCAAATTCAACTGGAAATTTTTCTTTTGTTTTTATTGAATCCATTTTTGTAGAAATTAAATCAACTTGTTGAGCAATTGTATGAAGAATTTGATTTTCAAAATTATATATTTTTAAAGTTATATTATATATATATATATCTATATATTTTTGCAACAAAGTTATTATCATTACAATATTTTTACTAGCTTAAAAAAATATAGGATGAAAAAAATTAAATAAACAGAAAAAATAATTTTAAAAAAAACTGAAGAAAGAACACGGAACAAAAACAGTTTTAAAATATGCAAAATATGATAATTTATATTTTCTTAAATAAAATAATTAATACAATTTTATTTATAATTTTTGAAACTAGAAAATTAAAACTAAAGTTGTAGAAATTTTGGGATTTTTCTTTCGGTGGCTGAAAGTGTGTGTGTGTGTGGGTGGGGGGGGGGGGGGGGGGGGGGGGGGGTGCGGCTAGCGGCAAAGGAAGGAAGTTGTGGGGTTTTCGGGTTGGGGTGAGGGTAATTTTTTTTTTATTTAAATTTTATGGTCATTTTAAAGTTATTTGGAAAAAAATAAAATAAATTAAAACGTGTCGATTTACATCGTGTCTCGAACTCGATTGAACCTTTCGATTCGGTTGGTGGGACACTCCTATTATTAATAACAAGGGAAAAAAAAGAAATATGACTATTTTACCATTATAAATGAATTCTAATTCTATATAAAATTTTAACTATCCAAACAAAAAAATTAAAATTGCAATTCAATTTAGACATAATTCTATCACACTACGAAACAAAGGAATTCAAGTGGATGTACAATTTTCAATTCCAAAATTCAATTCTATAGAATTCCAATCCCAATTCAATTCTAATTCCATTTAACCAAACGGACCCTAAGGCTCCTGTGGAGGTATATTATTCTCAGATGGAAACAACTATCTCATTATGAGCTTAAGACCAATTAAGATCTTGAAAAAGCTATTCCGATACTCTCTCTTCGTCCCACTAAAATAGTCATGGTTCTAATGCTCGGAGGGAGTACCCGGGATAAATGGACTATAGGCATGATGGAGGGGCCTGTTTGCCCTGAGCATAGCCATGAACATTGGTACAAGATTCAGTTGCTGGCCCTCCAGGGCCATTGTATTCCAAGTTGATGTTCTCAAGTTTCACATTCTCACATGGCACCACTTTGCTGCATTGGAAAGATACTGCAACTTTTGAACTGGATGTGCCTTGAATGTTGCTGTAAGTGACGTTGTTGATCTGCACTTTTGAGATTGACTGGCCACCACCCTGTTCATATAGAGGAAATGCCATTATTAGTAATCCCTAAGCTTGACTCGATTCGACTCGACTCTTAAGTTTACATTTTTATTTGGTCTATAACATTCCATCGAATTAAAACAGTTATAGTTAAGCACATAACTGTCCAATCAAGTGCATTTTTTAAAACAAAAATCAGTTGGACCCCACACTACTACAAAATGGACTTTCTATGGCGGTGTTTTAACGGCGGAAAAACCAAAACCGCCATTAAAAAGAAAGTACGGACTTTCTATGGCGGTTCTATATAAAACCGCCGTAGAAAAGGACTTTCTACGGCAGTTAGAAGTAAACCCGCCGTTGAAAGTAGGAATTTTTACGGCGGTTGTAAAAAGTCCTACTTTCTACGGCGGTTTTCAAAACCCGCCGTAACCGCCGTAGAAAGTCCCTTTTCTACGGCGGTTTTAGAAAACCACCGTAAAAAGTCCCTTTCTAGACGGTTGTATTTCTAACCGCCATATAATTAATAAATATGATGAATTTTTCTATAAATATTGATAAATAGTATAATACATATTTATTATTAAATTTAAAAAAAATTTGGGGGTTAATTTACAAAAATAGAAAAGCTAGAAATCAATAGGAATAGAGGAACGGGCGGGAATTCACAATTACGGGCTTTCTACGGCGGATTTATTAAAACCGCCGTAGAAATGGACTTTCTACGGCGGTTGTAATTGAAACCGCCATAGAAAGTAACTTTCTATGGCGGTTGTAATTAAAACCGCCATAGAAACTTGATTTTGTTTGAATTTTTAGGGTTTCCCTTTGTTTCCATCTCCAACCAGCCACGGCTTCCCCATGTTTCCATCTCCAGCAAACCGAAGCATTCTCTCGTTGCCGACGCCCATCCTCTTTCCGTTGGTTTTCTCTTGTCTTTCCCCGAAGTCGTTCTTCCGGTAGCGTTGATAACAAGATCCGCTGTCACTCAACTCCGGATATGGTTTCTTAATCGGCCATCACCCACCACTTGGAGTTAATCCCCCATCATAATTTCACCACAATCGGTCCTTGTTGTGGGCTTCAAATCATAAAAAAGGTAATATAAAATAGTTTCAACTTTATTTAAGCTTTACAAATTTTATTGTTACTTGATTATTGTGATTGGCCTAGGGTTTATTATTAGTGTTAAATTCGGGTTTGGTGAGATGATGAATGATTAAATTCGGGTTTGATTAGTGTTCTATCGGTGATTATTGTATTGTTCTTACTGTTAATGATTAAATTAATTCGAATTTGATGGATGCACGCAAAATTTTTTTTGAAGTTTGGTGGTTGTTCGGTTTATTAGCATGGAAGTTTTTGATATATATATTTTGAATAAAGTTGAAATATATATATATATATATATATCAAAACCTTTCTAAGGTTGTTCCTACTGTTTTTAATATATATTTTTTGAATGTAAAGAAAAAAATGAAATATTAAATTTTTTTTTTACAAATTTTTTAACTTTCTACGGCGGTTATCTTCAAAACCGCCGTAGAAAGCCAACTTTCTACGGCGGTTCCTAAGCGAACCGCCATAGAAAGTTCGGACTTTCTACGGCGGTTTTGAAAAAAACCGCCGTAGAAAGTCCGAACTTTCTATGGCGGTTCACAACCGCCGTAGAAAGTCCGTAAACTTTCTATGGCTGCCGGATAGATGGCGGTTCAAAAATGCCAAAAACCGCCGTTAAAAGCCCTAAAAAACCGTCATTAAAAGTCCTTTTTGTAGTAGTGCCATGAGATTTTTTTGTTTACCCTTTCACAATAGGAAAGTGGATTCCACTACATCACATGTGGGTCCTACCCTCTATTGTGAGAGGTATCTCGAACAAACACAAGAGTTGATCTCTTATTGAACACATAATATGATAAGTTGTTAGCGACCACTTAGAAAACATTTTGTTAAGAATTGGCGTACCCCTGTGCGGCAAGTTGGGCAATAATCTTGATCGATAAAGATGGGGTTGTTAACATTATTCATCGTAAGGTCTCGGAAAATGACGCCAGAGACCATCCCGGTAAAAGAAGACGAAAATGTTTTGATCCTCACGCCATTCAGGGTGTAGCTGAAATTGGAGTTAACAACGTTTATGCCCTGAACTTGTTCGTACGACTGGTTTTTCCCGAGGCTACCGATGCTGATTCCGTGGCCCGGGCCGCAGTGAACGTTGAAAATGTCAACGGTCTTGGTTCCAGAAACCATGGAAATACAGTCGTCGCCGGTTTCGATGTTCGCCTAGGATCTCTTGATGTTTGTTGAGTTTCCCATGCGGATTCCGTCGGTGTTGGGACTATCCGCCGGAGCAGTCAGCGTGACGGAGGTGATGTTTACGTTTTGCGATGAAAAGAGGCTGATGTGGCTGTTTTTGCTGTTGATTGATCGTATGTGTCGAATCACTGAATTGGTTATGAAGTCGAATCCCAAAGTCTGATGCAATATGTCAAAGAAGAAAAGATTAACGAAATTGTTATACGCAGTAACCGTTTTACTATTCGCAGTAACATTCCTCTATGAAAATACAAAAATGCCCCTGGCCTAAAATAAAAAAGAAAAAGAAGAAAACCGGGTACTGTTCTGTTCACGCAAGGGTGCACAGTACCCGGTTAGAAAAAAAACTGAAGAAATACCGCCGGTCTCCCCGTAACTGTTTTACTAAACGCAGTAACATTCCCCTGTAAAAAGTCCGAATTACCCGAGTACGATCCATATTATACTATAAGTAAACACTATATTTATTTTTTTACTTTAAATTAGTTTGCATAAATTCTCTATATACCCCTTCATTATAATTTTCGGGAAAAAAACCTATTAAGAGGGGATTTTTTTCCCGGATCTGCGATTATCCGGACGTTTTTTTTCTGTTTCTGCAACATTTCGGCCGGGGAGATTGTCTCCCAGGACGGAATTCCGGGAAAATACCGCCGACCGCCGGCGGTATTTCTGGGAAAATACCGCCGGCCGCCGGCGGTATTTTGGCCGGAAATACCGTCGCCGGCAGTATTTTGGCCGGAAAATATCGCCGGCGACCGGCGGTATTTCTTCACTTTTTTTTTAACCGGGTACTGTTCACGCACGGGTGAACAGTACCGGTTTTCTTCTTTTTGGCCAAGGGCATTTTTGTCTTTTTATAGGGGAATGTTACTGCGAATAGTAAAACGGTTACTGCGTTTAGTATGCCTCGAGATTAATTGTGGCCAAATGTTATCATTTTGTGTGTAAAAGGGATAAAAATGTAATTTCATCATGTGAATAAATGACGATCAATTTTGATTTTGAGAGAAATATAAGAAATAGAAAACATTTTGGTCATTAACTTTTTATGAAATTTGATTTTAACTCTGAAAGTTTTAGCAAATTATATAGAGTTTACACCAAAGTAAAAGGATCGCTACAGAAGTTATTGAAACTTTGAGGGTTAATATTTGTAATTTGACAAAATATTAAACACCAAATTGTGATTTGCATTGCTATCTATACAATAAAGAAAATCTTGATTGAATTGAATATATTGATTACTGTTTTGCTCCCATTCCCCATTTACAAAAGAATTGTGTTGTGTGAGTCGAATCCCATATTATTTTCAACGTAATAATTATTAATTTACTCAAATCTTATTTAATATCACAATCGCATACTTATTTTAGTGAACTTTATATATAAACACTTTTACTCATAATACCCACCATGTAAAAAGTTAAATCATGAAATCTTAGACTTTTTAAAACCAATATTAAAACCAGTAATCGGACATTTTCTTAACTTTTTTCCACATTCTGCTACAAATAAAAGAAAACAAAAAGTAGGCTTACCGCGGGAAGAAGCTTGCAGTTAGGGTTTTTGGTGCAATCGTTATATTTCCAAGCAGAAGCTCCTTGACCATCCAAGACCCCTCCTCCTTCCACGCGCAGACCATCAACGTTACGAAAGCCGATCCAGGTACCAATGTTGAGGAAATGTTGAGGAAATGTGGGAGCCACGAGTGTGCCTTCCAAGGCAAACGATACTTTCGAGTGGCATGGCCCGGCGAAGATGACCGAGCTCAACTTGTAGGTGCCTCTTGGAACCCACAGTCTACTAAGATATCCTTTGCTCCATCCACACGTATCATTCCATGCTCTTAAGAATGCCTTCACCAAATTAAACACAACATTTCAATTCAACTGAGTTCATTTTTTTTAAATTTTTTTTTTTTTTTGAATCAACACTATTGTACTGAGGGCAGGGGATATGGGGAGGGGAATAACGAAATTAGGGAGCCGCCTGCAGAGTCTTGTCAACCCGTGCTCTAAATAGGCAGAACTGACAGAGGTAGGAATCAAACCCCTGATCTTTGGGTGACTCACTATGCGTCACAACCGTTGGAGTACTGGCTCGTTCCTAGTTTCATTTTTGCATAACTAAAATTAATATATGATGCTTTGTCTGTTAGGTAAATTACTAAAAACCCCTTATAAGGTCTCTACAAGTTATCAAGCTGACCTTGAGGTTTAAGAAAATTATTTATTGGACACTGAGTTTTATTAAAACCAAATCCTTCTTTGATTTGCAAGAAAGAAAAAAGAAAAAACAAAATAGGCATATTAGGTAGTTTTCTGAATCTCAGAGTTCATTTAGTAATTTGGACAAACTTCAGGGGCATTCCGGTTATTTAATTACCCTTATCATTTTAAGGAGGGTAAATTTAAAAATACCATCAAAATTTGATGAAACATAAACAAAATATCCTTCAAAATTTTGAAAACATCAAAATCCATACATACCTCCTGAATTTGTATGAAATTTCTAGAATATCTTATTTGGAGAATTTTTCCATTTCACACAAATTCAAAAGTGATTTGATGTTTTCTAAATCGATCCTTTTAAAACTTACCTTTCTAACAAACGACAACGTTAGAAATGAAACTCTTTTCGGAAAAAGTAATAAAAGTCAGAAAATAAATTAGTGACCTGGCTGTCATCGGTATGTCCATCACCTCTTGCACCATAATGATTTACGTTGAAGATTTGAGGAAGTGGATCTGCGTCGACGTCAGCAATGGCGGTGCTCCAAAATAATAAGGAAATGATGACGACACTTGAAGCCATATTCATCTTCATGATATTCTTCAGTTTTTTCAGGTAATAAACAAAAAAGAAATTGTTAATTTCCTTCGTTCTCTTCTTCTCTTGCATATGTATAATGTGTGTATATATATATATATATATATAAAATAACCTATGAATATATATATGTTAAGGTTAATTTAGCACGTTTAAGGTTGGAAAATCACCAGTCGTTGCATAATTAAGGAAGGAAATTTAATTACCTTACATACTGGATCATCATTACGTAAATATATTCGTATAAAGGAAAATGGTACATATATATATATATATATAAATTTTTCCAGAAACTTTATTACAATAATATCAGATGAAATATATCGAATTGTAAAATTTGGAACATAAATTTTAGGTTATATCACTTTATTGGTCCCTTAAGTTGTAATATTGTTTTTATTTGGTCTCTTAAGTAGAAATTGTTTCATTTTGATCCCATCACTTGAAAAATTATTTCAAAATGATCCAAAATGCAAATTCTGATAATATTTGAGTTATTTTTGTCTAATAAGTGAGTTATTTCAAGTTAAATTAAGGGAGAAAAATGATTCAACATATATTTTTATCATTTTTTTTTGTCTGTATTAATATGTAAATTTACATATTAATACAAATATGTAAATTTACATATTAAGAAATTTAAATTTCTTAAACAAAGTAAATTTCTTGCCAAAGTGATGAAAGAAATAAGGGGCTGATGTGCATAAAATTGAAATCCCCATTGGGCCTAGCCCAATGAATTAAAACAAAGAAACAGTAAAAGATAAAGAAGCCCAGATCCATGTTCAGGTCGGAAAAATCGTACAAACCAAGTCTGTCATAATTCTAGATCGGATATGAAGGCTTAGCTCGGTCCTGAAGGCTTAATAAGCTCGTAAAGGCTTAGGTCGGAAAAGGTTATATATTAACTTGAGAACCTTAGATCGGTAAAACCCAGCTCGGAAAGATTGGTTTAGGAAAAGTATAATTCTACTTAAGAAGGCCAGGTCGGTAAAAGCTTAGAAAAGTTAGATCAGTCGACATTGATAAAGCTCAGGTCGGTAAGTAACTAAAACACGAGAAAGCTCAGATCGGTAAAGAGTAAACCGGTCTGAGATAAAGATAATATTGACAAAACAGTTAGACATCATGGTAGGACCACAAATTTAATATATATACAGGAACAATGATGACAAAGGAGCCATGATAAAGCCATTATTCCGGGAACGGCAAAAATCATCATTGCAAGAAGAATAAAGAGGAGCGTATGTCTTCAAGACCCAACGGAACCATCAAGAGTAAACTTATAAATACTCAGGCACAAGCCTCATTCCGGTAAGTTCCAATAATCAATTCCTGGCAATTCTCACAAGCACTTCTATTCTCTTTCATTTACAATTTCTTTGAAAGCCCTTGTTCATTATTATTATTCTCTTACATATTACTGACTTGATCGTCGGAGCCTATACAGGGGGGAAAGCCCCGCGCCTTTTCTGGATTGATCATCAATTGGTGAACGGAGCAGTGCAAAATCATCAAGCTTCATCCTCTTTGCCAAGCTTAGCAACCCTACTTAGTTCATCCCTCAAATTGCTCATCCCAAGTTGGGCCATTTTGTTCCTCAAAGCTTCATTTGGATTGGGCTATTACTGTCTTCAAGAATTCATTGGGCCGCGAAGAAGCATCGTTCCATCATTGTAATTTTTGCGTCACATCAGGGGCCATATTTACTTATTTTAATGGGGCATGTTATTTGTAGGTACCATTTTACTAAACACAAGACACTTTTTAAAATTTTAAGTGGTGAAAAGACAAATATACCCTTGATAGTTTCTAACTTAATTAAAAAAAAAAAAATTTACCCAACTTTTTTAACTCAGGGAAAATCGCCCAGACCAGGCGATTTTCCCAGAGAAAATCGCTTGGCCTGGGCAAATTTATCTGGGAAAATCGCCTAGGCAAGGCGATTTTTTCTGGGAAAATTGCTTGGTCTGGGCGATTTTCCCATATAAAATCGTCCAGGCCAGGCGATTTTCCCTAAAAAAATCGATTTTTCGAAAATTTAGTGGTCGTTCATAGGGAAAAACGATTTTCCGACGAATGATCGGGAAAACTTGAAAAAAACGCCGTCCTGTGGCGTTTTTTTTAGGGAAAATCGCCACAGGACACCGATTTTCTCTGGGAAAATCGCCTCGTACAGGCGATTTTCCCAGAGAAAATAGCCCAGTCCAGGCGATTTTCCTGGAGTTAAAAAAGTTGGGTAATTTTTTTATAAAGTTAGAAACTATAAAGGGCAAAAATGTAAATTCACGTATAAAAATTTTAAAAAGTGACCTACGAATAGTAAAAGGTGGCCTGTTGATAACAATTCCGATTTTAATTATGATTGGTCTTTTACGATGGTATGAAATCCTTAAACGTAATGCATATCTTGGAGGAAGTATTATTTCCTGAAAAAAAAAAAAAAAAAAAGAGGAATGAAGAAAATGCGATTTAACAATCCACTCTTCAAATGAGTAAGCCAATGAATTTATATTCTTGATAACTTGAGCCTTTCAAAGGAAACAAGATCAGAAGAGTATCAACTCTCAGGTACCTTACTTTAATTTCAACCTTGCTTTGACCTCATTATGAGCTAAGACTAAGATCTTAATAAGGTATTCTAATACTCTCTTCGTCCCACTAAAATAGTCATGGTTCTATTACCCGGAGGGAGTAATCGGATAAATATTATAGGCATGATGGCGGGGCCTGTTTGCCTTCTGC
This sequence comes from Leptodermis oblonga, assembly GCA_016801395.1. Lineage (NCBI taxonomy): Eukaryota > Viridiplantae > Streptophyta > Magnoliopsida > Gentianales > Rubiaceae > Leptodermis > Leptodermis oblonga. Next base: position 176,861 of record CM028758.1, read on the forward strand.
ATTGCCATGAACATTTGCACAAGAGGCAGTTGCTGGCCCTTCAGGGCCATTGTATTTCAAGTTGATGTTCTCAAGTTTTACATTCTCACATGGCACCACTTTGCTGCATTGGAAAGATACCGCAACTTGTGAGCTTGATGTGCCTTGAATGTTGCTGTATGTGACATTGTTGATTTGGACTTTTGAGATTGACTTGTCACCACCCTGTTCATATAGAGGAAATGCCATTAGTAGTAATCCCTAAACTCGACTCTTAAGTTTACGTTTTTATTTGGTCCGTAACATCTTATCAATCAAATTAAAAACAGTTATCGTGAAGCATGTGACTGTCCGATCAATGGCATTTTTTGGAAGAAAAAACTGCAGATATTTTCTCACACTATTGGTTGGACTCCATGAAATTTTTTGTCGATCCTACATTTGTCTTTCTTGTTTACTATTCTATAATAAGAAAGTGGACCCCATTGTGTGACCTGCGGGTCCCAACTTTCATATATTTATATATATTTGGAAAATTTAGAAAGCATTCTGTTAAGAATTGGCGTACCCCTGGGCTGCAAGAAGGGCAATAATCTTGATCGATAAAGATGGGGTTGTTAACATCTTTCATCTTAAGGTCTCGGAAAACGACTTCGGAGGCCATCCCCGGAAAAGAAGACGACCACGTTTTGATCCTCACGCCATTCTGGGTGTTGCTAAAATTGGAGTTAACAACGTTTATGCCCTGAACTTGTTCGTCCGGCTGGTATTTCCCGAGGCTTCCGATGCTGACTCCATGGCCCGGGCCGCAGTGAACTTCGGAGATGTTGACGTTTTTGGTTCCCGACACCATGGAAATACAGTCGTCGCCGGTTCCGATGTTCGCCCTGGATATCTTGATGTTGGTTGAATTTCCGATGCGGATTCCGTCTGTGTTGGGGCTGTCCGCCGGAGCAGTCAGTGTGACGGAGGTGATGTCTACGTTTTCGGATGCAAAGATGTTGATATGGCTGTTTTTGCTGTTAATTGATCGAATGTTCCGTATCACTGAATTGGTTATGAACTCGAGTCTCATAGTCTGATACAATCAATCAAAAGAGAAGAACATTAGTCATAACCAAATATCATTCCGCGTATTAGGTGGTACAAGTGTCATTTCACATTCATAAAGGATAAAAATATAATTTCATTATGTGAACGTGAAAGGATATATAGTATCGATCACTCGATACAGATGACCATATATAGCATTGCTATCTAAACAATAAAGAAAATTATTGTTCGGCTTCCATTCTTCATTTATAAAAAAATTGTATTGCGAGAATCGCATTTCAGGTCATTTCTGAGGTGATAATTTTTAACGCACTCAAATCTTATTTAATAAGTCAGAATTATGTACGGTATTTTCTTGGAGTATTAATGGTGATGGTGCATTTACTGAAAAAACAAAAATGTTGACTTATTTTAACAAACTATAGATACCATTCGTTGACCATTAATAACGGTCATGAAGAAAGTTACAAACTTTTTTTCATTTTTTTAAAATACAAAACGATGTTGTTTATTGTCTCATGAATTAAAAAACATTAACATCAATACTCTAATTCTTTTTTGCCCTTTAGAACCAAAAACATAAAAATCAATAGCGGCATTTTTCTCTTTTTTTTTAATTCCATCACCGATAAAAGAAAATGAAAAGTAGACTTACTGCGGGAAGAAGCTTGCACTTAGGGTTCTTGGTGCAATCGTTATACTTCCAAGCAGAAGCTCCTTGACCATCCAACACCCCTCCTCCTTCCACGCTCAACCCATCAACGTAACGAAAGCCGATCCAAGTATCAATGTTGAGGAACTGTGATGAAGATGTGGGAGCCATGAGTGTGCCTTCAACGGCGAACGATACTTTTAGATGGCATGGCCCGACGAATGTGAGCGAGCGCAACATGTAGGTGCCCTTTGGAATCCACAGTCTGCTATGGTCTCCTTTGCTCCATCCACACGAATCGTTCCATGCTCTTAAGAATGCCTTCACCAAATTAAACAAAGCATTTCAATTTAATTGAGTTTCATTTTTGCATACCAACAAGATTTACTATAGGATGCTTTGTCTGTTGAGTAAATTACTAAAAATCCCTTATAAGGTTCGTACAAATTATCGAGCTGACCTTGAGGTTTGAGAAAATTATTTATTTGACCCTGAGTTTTGTTAAAGCCAAATCCTTCCTTGATTTGCAAGAAAAATTGACCAAATAGGTCTATCTGGTAATATTTTTTTGAATTTCAAGGTTCATGTAGTAATTTGGACAAACTTAAGGGGTTTCGGTTATTTACCCTTGCCATTTTAAGGAGGGTAAATTTAAAAATACCACCAAAATTTGATAAAACATAAAAAACATCCTTCAAAATTTTGAAAACATCAAAATTCATATATATCTCCTTGATTTACATGAAATTTCCAGAATATCTTTTGGGGGCATTTTCGTCCCAAACTTAAAGACAATTTTGCAATTTCACACAAATTCAAAAGTGATTCGACGTTTTCCTGATCCTTTCGAAACTTGCCATTTTAACAAAAATAAACGAAGACGATGTTAGAAATCAAACTCTTTCAGAAAAATATAATAAAACTCAGAAATTATATCTGTCTCTGACGAGTGAATAAATAACTGACCTTGCTGTCATCTGTACGTCCATCAGCTCTTGCACCATAGCTCTTTACGTTGAAGATTTGAGGAGGTGAATCTGGGTCGACGTCAGCAATGGCGCCGGTGCTCCAAAATAATAAGGAAATGATGACGACACTTGAAGCCATATTCATCTTCATGATATTCTTCTGCTTTTTCAGGTAAGAAACAAAAAAGAAACAGTTAGTTTCCTTCGTTCTCTTCTTCTCTTCTCTTGCATATATATATATATATATATATATATATGTTAAGTTAATTTAGTACGTTTAAGGTTAGAAAATCGTCGGTTGTTGCAAGTTTTCAATACACTTTAAGTTTGCATAATTAAGGAAGGAAATTTCCATCGACCGTTTAATACTATATGTATGTCTTAAATAATTACCTTACATATTGAATCATCATTACGTATTCATATTCGTACAAATTAAGAAAAATTTCCAGAAACTTTATTACAATAATATCAGATAAAATATATATCGAATTGTAAAATTAGGAACATAAATTTTTGGTTAAATCACTTTTTTGGTACCTTAAGTTGTAATGTTGTCTTTATTTGGTTCTTTTAAGTTGAAAGTGTTTCATTTTTATCCCGTAACTTGAAAATTTATTTCAAAATGGTCCTAAGATCCAAATTCTGATAATATTTCAGTTATTTTTGACTAACAAGTGAGTTATTTAAAGTTAAATTAAGGGAGAAAATTGATTTAACATATATTTTTATCATTTTTTGTTGGTATTAATGTGTGTGAATCTTATAGGTTAACCGAAAATAGTTAAACTATTCTCAAAATTTCGATTAATTTGAAGACCATTTTGAAATAGATTTTTAAGTTAACGGACCAAAAAATAATTTCAAATTAAAGGACCGAATAGAAACAACATCCTAAGTTATGAACCAATGGAGTTATTTAACCTAAAATTTATTAGACGCGACATTAATTACTGTGAGATTTTATTACAAATTTTCATAGAGTAGATCATCACTCTTTAAAAATTGGAGAAACTTTGAAAGAATGAGGTAGAGATGACGTCCTATTATGACTTATATTTAACAAGTCACAAATCAAAATTACTATTGTTAGGATCAATTATGCGTTTTTCCAATTCTTATTAAACCCCCTACATCCTGTACGATAAGCATTTTACATTTTCGACGTAGCCTTTTAATTTGTATTTTCAAAATAGAAATGTTAATGAAATCACTAATCAGGTGAAACTCCTTTTTTTTTTTTTTTTTTTTTTTTCCCGAGAATGAGGCTTTAAACATAGAGAAATTATTTCATTCATCCGATGCGCGGCATATATATTTACTGTGCATCATGTATTATTTAATGGCATAAGAGTAAATTTCTTGCCAAAGTAATGACAAAAAAATATGACGTCATGTTTACTTAATTCTGACTGGTTTGTGGCACGTGAATACAGCGGTTGTATGAAATAATTTTCCTTCAGCATAATACATATCTCGGAGGAATTATTGTTTCCTGAAAAAAAAAAATAGAAAAGAGGAATGACGAAAATGAGATTTAACAATCCACTTTCAAATGAGTAAGACAATGAATATATATTCTTGATAACTTGAGCCTTCCAAAAGAAACAAGATCAGAAGATTATCAACTCAATTCTCAGATGGAATGAACTATCTTAATATGAGCTAAGACTAAGATCTTGAATAAGGTACTCTAATACTCTTTCTCCGTCCCACTAAAATTGTCATGGTTCTAATACTCGAAGGGATTATATACTATAGGCATGATGGAGGGGCCTGATTGCCCTGTGCATTGCCATGAACATTGGTACAAGATGCAGTTGCTGGCCCTCCAGGGCCATTGTATTCCAAGTTGATGTTCTCAAGTTTCACATTCTTACATGGCACCACTTTGCTGCATTGGAAAGATACTGCAACTTGTGAGCTTGATGTGCCTTGAATGTTGCTGTATGTGACATTGTTGATCTGGACTTTTGAGATTGATTCGCCACCCTGTTCATATATATGGAGGAAGTGTCATTATTAGTAATCCTTAAACTTGACTGATCTTGTGCTTGTTTTAGTTTCTGAACTTGAAAGACGTTCATTTTAGTCTCTAAACTTAAGTTTACATTTTTATTTGGTCTATAACATCTCATCAATCGAATTAAAAACAGTTATAGTTAATTTGGAAGAAAACTCCCTAAACCCTAAACCCTAAACCCTAAATCTTAAAAGCACATGAGTGTCCAATCAAGGGCATTTTTTGGAAGAAAACTCACTGATAGCTGTTTTTAATTTGATTGATAAGTTGCTAGACACCAAATGAAAGTGTAAACTTAATTTTAAGACTATATAAGCGATTCCTTTTTTTCGAATTTAGAATTAAAACAAAGTAATGGATCAAGTTCAAGACTAGTGATGCGAAAAAAAATTGGCCCGCGAGTTACGAAAAAAATTGTAACTCGCAAATTGAGCTTAACTCATCATGTATGGATCAAAATTCAACTCGTGACCCGTATTCGTCCAATCCAACCCAACTAGTTAAAACAACATACGGGTTGGCTTAGATAAATGGGTGACGGGTTAAATTGTCACCCTAAGTGATGTCATTTGCTCATTTATATTTTATCCAAATTTCGAAAGCATTTTGTTAAGAATTGGCGTACCGGTGGGCCGCAAGAAGGGCAATAATCTTGATCAATAAAGATGGGATTCTTAACATCTTTCATCGTAAGATCTAGGAAAACGACGTCGGAGGCCATCCCGGGAAAAGAAGACGACCACGTTTTGATCCTCACGCCATTCTGGGTGTTGCTAAAATTGGAGTTAACAACGTTTATGCCCTGAACCTGTTCGTCCGGCTGGTATTTGCCGAGGCTTCCGATGCTGATTCCGTGCCCCGGGCCGCAGTGAACTTCGGAGATGTCGACGTTTTTGGTTCCCGAAACCATGGATATACAATCATCGCCGGTTCCGATGTTCGCCCTGGATATTTTGATGTTGGTTGAGTTTCCGATGCGGATTCCGTCTGTGTTGGGACTGTCCGCCGGAGCAGTCAGCTCGACGGAGGTGATGCTTACGTTTTCCGACGCAAAAAGTTTGATATGGCCGCTTTTGCTGTTGATTGATCGTATGTTTTGTATTACGGAATTGGTAATGAAGTCAAGTCTTAAATTCTGATACATCAATCAAACAAGAAGAGAAGATTAGAAGAGTGGTACATGTGTCATTTCACTGTCTATAAAAGATAAAAATGTTATTTTATTTCGTGAATGTGAAAAGACATATTATATCACTTGATACAGAGATATTATAATTTATGAGAAAATATAAAAAATAGAAAATACTTTAGCAAATTTATAAAGAAGGGAATATTATTTTTAAATTACAGATCAGTCTCTAAAGTTTACAGTAAAGTAAAGGAACAGAGACATAACTTGTTAAAACTAATACTTAATATATGTAATTTTACAAAATATTAAAGACCAAAATGTGATTTGCATCACTACCATTCACCATTTTTTCAAAAAATTATATTTGAGAGTAGCGTTTCATGTTATTTCTGACGTGATAATTTTTAACTTTCTCAAATTTTATTTAATAAGTCAGCACCAAACATGTTATTTTTTAAAATAGTTGTGATGATGCATTTATTGCAAAAACAAAAATATTGACTTATTTTAACAAATTCTTTACGAATCGTTGACGGCTAATAACCATCATGAAAAAAGTTGCAATTTCTTTTTTCTTCATTTCTTCTTTAAAACAAAACGATCTTGTTTGAACATTAATTTTTCCTAACTGAACAGATCAATAATCTAATTCCTTTTTGCCCTTTACAACCAAAAAAAAAACTAAAATTAATAGTCACACATTTCTATTTTTGTTATTCAGTCACTTATCAAAGAAAAAAAGAAAAAGAAAAAGAAAAGTAGACTTACCATGGGAAGAAGCTTGCAGTTAGGGTTCTTGTCGCAATCATTATACTTCCAAGCAGAAGCTCCTTGACCATCCAACACCCCTCCTCCTTCCACACTCAACCCATCAACATGACGAAAGCTGATCCAGGTACCAATGTCGAGGAACTGTGATGGAGATGTGGGAGCCATGAGTGTGCCTTCAATGGAGAACGATACAAATTTTGGATGGCATGGCCCGACGAATGTGAGCGAATCCAACATGTAGGTGCCCTTTGGAATCCACAGTGTGCTATTAACTCCATTGAATCCACACGAATCGTTCCATGCTTTTAAAAACGCCTTCACCAAATTAAACCATATCATAAAGACACAGCATTTTAATTCAATTGAGTTTCATTTTTGCATACCAACCGAAATTAATATAGGAGGATTTTTGTCTGTTATGTAAATTACCAAAAACCCTTATAAGATTAGTACAAGTTATTGAATTGACCTTGAGGTTCCAAAAAATTATTTTTTGGATCATGAGTTCTCTTAAAACACTACAAAATCCTCCTTGATTTGAAAGAAAAATGGACAAAATATGTCAATTCGGTAATTTTCCGAAGCTCATGGTTCGTTTAGAAATTTAAACAAAATTTAAGAGGATTCCGGTTATTTACCCTTGTCTTTTTAAGGAGGGAAAAATTTAAAATACCATAAAAAATTTGATAAAACATAAAACAAATATCCTTCAAAATTTTGAAAACATGAAATTTATAAAATATCTTATTCAAGGGTGTTTTTGTCCAAATTTTCCATTCCACACAAATCCAAATGTGTTTCGATGTTTTTTTAAATCATTTCAAAATTTATCAATTTTAACAAAAAACAAACGACCGTATTAGAAATCAAACTCTTTTGATGAAAACTTTAGTGCTATAAGTAATATATATATAACTGACCTGGCTATCATCTGTACGTCCATCAGCTGTTGCACCATAGCTGTTTACGTTGAAGATTCGAGGAGGTGGATCTGGATCGACGTAAGCAATGGCGGTGCTCCAAAATAATAAGGAAATGATGACAAGGAAAGTCGAAGCATCAATCCCAAATGCAGAAGCCATATTCTTCAAAGAGAAACTCATGTTTCGTACGTTCGTTCTCTTCTCTAGCATATATATAATTTTTTTTTTATTTATGAATTTATCTTAGTTAATGTAATTAGTAAATGCTCGACCATTTAATACTCCCTCTGTCCTATTTAAAGAGTCTACTTTCAAATTTTTTTTTGGTCCCATTTAAAGAGTCCACTTTGAATTTATTTACATTACATACCCTTACTAATATAATAATGTGTGATTCACAATCAACCCTTACTTCTAAAGTAAGAATATAAGTGAAAAATATGGTGGTAAATTACTTATTTTAAGTGTTGTACCTCACAACACATAATAAGTTGTACATATTTTAAAGTAGACTATTTGAGTGGGACGGGGGAGTAATATTTATTGAATCATCATTACGAATGAATTATTATTCCTACAAATTAATTCAATCCCATTTGACATTTGTACATAATTTTTCAAAAAAATAATTAAGGTTTGGGTTTTGAATTTTTCATGTATCGGATATATGTATCTTTTTCAACTTTAATAAAAAATTATTGAATGCATTCACTGCATCCGGAAAAATTCACTTGTAACAATAGAAATATAGATTTTTAATTACATCATTAAATGTATTAATTAAGAATACATAAATACAGGCATTGAATCGTTGAAAGTATATTTGTCAAAATTATATCTTTATTTATGACTAAATTAGGTAAACTTTTAATTAAGTAGAATCCTTCATTTCCTCCAATTATATTTCTTTCTTTTAATGGATTTGACCACTCAAATTTTGAATTTATTAGTTTTGTCATGGTTTGAATTAATATTTTTTTTCCCCTTCTTCTGTAAAGTCAAACTCGCATTTCATTAATTAGAAAAAGAACAATCAATGCAATTATAAATACTTAATCTGAATATGATAAAAATATTTTTGAAAATGTATATTACCAAATAAAAACAGTACATATCTATTATGCGATTTTTAAATATTATTAAATTCATTTAGTTATAATTAAAAGAATCATTTAGACTCCGTCCAAAAAAAAAAAAGAAAAAGAATCATTTAGGCTTTTAATGTAACAGGGATTAGGCGAGACCCAACCCAATAAAAAGAAGACCGACCCAATAGGATAGTTTAACCCACGTCTCAAATGAAGCATCGCCTAGGAAGCTCTAGAGCCATAAAGGGCCGCCTCCTCGGCCCGGATCACATCGCCGGCGGGGCTCGTTTGACTAGTGGTTGCAGTTCTCAACTTCTTTTCCTTAGATGTCAATTTCACACTTTTAAAGAGAAGCAGGAATTTTTATTTTATTATTATTATTATTTTTTTGTTACTATGTCACCCCTAGTGGATCCCATCCCTATATCCCCCTCCCTTTTCCCTGGGTAAAGTTCGAACTCACAATCTCTGCGATATATTCATTTGTAACTAACTATTGAACTACTGCTCAATTCCTTAACGAAACCAGGAATAAACAATTTACCTTCAAAGCATATTCATTTCAAAGAAGTAATAATTTATAGTATCGTGATACGGACTGTAAGATCGTACGATATTACAATCCCAAAACACCAAATCGATCCTACTTTCGATTATATCCGATACTATGAAAATTTGCTAAAATGATTCAAATAAGACTAGTTTTTATAATTTATTAAATTTTATACCTACACATTTCATGTAAAATCTTACGATACTATGATCCGATACTATCGATATCGATCCTGCATCCAAATCGATACCACATAAGATCGCGATTCTGCAAATAGAACCCCAACTCTTTACTTATCATTCAAAGCGCTCCAAAAGTGCAAAAACCATGGAGTCTAAACCTGTCATTCTCTCATTGCTTGACCAGCAGTTGCAGTTTACAACTTTTTTTCTTCCACATGGAAACTGTATCTTTGAAACAGAACAAAGTTGTACTGATCAGTTATTTGAATAAAATGCAGATTTCTTTCAATGGATGAACCGCTTATCGCCAAGAATTTAACAGCAGAAACATCCAAAGAGCAATTACAAGACATTCGCTCACTGCGGAGGCAATCCAACCGCAACTTTCATAATGCCGAATCCTTAAAATCTGTAACACCCAATGCTTCATTAGCAAACCGCTTAGTCAATCTCAACAAGGGAAAACTCATCCGGCGATCAAACTCTGCACCTTCCATTCTATCGGGCGAGAAGGTAAGCTTTCTAGGTTCATTAGAGACAAGACCAGCCATCAAATTAGTTCCTTTAACTATCAAGCAAGCTTTTGCAGGAGTGACATTATACACAGTAGTAGGCATCACGGTCTACCTGCTAAGATGGAGAGGTTTCAAAGGCGCTAAAAGCTGGAAGCTTGTAGATGCATTATACTTCATTGTGGTCACACTGTGTACAGTTGGCTACGGTGACATTGTTCCAGACACAACGATTACTAAACTCTACACTTGCGGCCTCATTCTAATTGGTTTCGGATTCATAGACATTGCTAAATGGATTGGTAAGCTATGTTCTTGATAGGCAGGAGGCAGTTCTGTTAAGTATGGTTGATCAGAACAGGTTTAAGACAGCGGTCGGTGCATATATGATAGATACTGCAAAAGGTAGAATGAGGATACGAATCAAAGTGGGATTGGCTTCAGCAACAGTAGTTGGCTGCATAGCGATAGGGACAGTTATGGTGCATATTTTGGAGGAACTAAGTTGGGTTGATAGCTTTTACCTGTCTGTATCATCTGTGACCACAGTAGGATATGGGGACTATGCCTTCTCAACAGTAAAAGGAAGGTGTTTTGCGATAATATGGCTATTGTTGAGCACACTGGCTGTAGCAAGGGCCTTTTTGTATCTAACAGAGCTCAGGATTGACAGGAGAAACCGCAAGGTAGCTAAATGGGTTCTTGACAAGAAGATGACTCCTGGGGATCTAGTAGCTGCAGATCTTGATCACAATGGTTCTATCAGGTACCTAATGAAGTTCACAAGAACATTTTTAATCCATCACAGTGTCAATCATAGGCTAGTAGTTTTCATGTCTTCAAGTATTTCTAAAGAAGAATTAACATCAATTCTAGCATTCAACTTAGGAATATCCTGCTTGCTAGCATATTCAAATTTTCATAAGAATTTGTCATTAAAAAGATTATCATCATCGAAATCATGACTATATCATTGCAATTTTGATTGGTGCAGCAAATCTGAATATATCCTTTACAAGCTTAAGCAACTGGGCAAAATAGCAGACAAAGACATCCAGCAAGTCTGCAAACAATTTGACCTGTTAGATGGCAGTAACTCAGGTAAGCTTACTCTAGCTGACATCATGGGAAATGATGCCTCTCCAAGCACTTAGCTACAAAGGTGGCAGACATCGATACCTTCGGCATCTTGAACACTGAATCTGGGACCTAAAATCAAGTTCCATAAATACAAAAACATCAGATAGGTGAAATGTGAGAGAAATTCTACAAGTGAGTCAAGTGGCTTGTTTTCTCCAGAAGCTGAAAAGAATCTTTTTGGTTGAGACAGCAAATAAGTCAAGTACAATGACAAGATTACTTAGCCTCGGAGATTCTTGCAACATGAAGAAGGGTTGTGAGTGGCACTGTGGAGTAATGTGTATGTTAATCTGTCATAAATTTACATCTAAGATGAACTAGGATATTATACTATTTTTCCTTCTACATTCAGAAATCACATCCTTTTGAACCCTTCACTGATCACCAACACTCAACAGTACAAATAACGAGTATTTGAAACTGTAAAACCTGTCACTTTCTATGATGCCTCAAAAAAACGCCTCCAGTTGAGCAATCCCACACGGTTGAAGACTTCCTTGTTTTGGCTATCTCCAGAAGCAAAGTCAAAAACATCAACAAACTAGAAATTCTGTACAACGAATTCTGATCCTCAGGAGCTATGCTCAAAACAGAACAGGTTATGCAAGAAGGTCCAACTGCTCAAAACTATTGGCCAAAACTGCAGGTCTTAAAGCAATCCCCTATCTGGCTCCCACTTCTGCACCCTGGATGCTCGCTATTCTACACACAGATCATACTATTGTCAAACAAATGAAAAAAAAAAAAAACAGCTCAGCAAAAATCATCACATTGAACTTTAAGGCAATTACATGATTGGTTAATCAAGGTTTCTCACACATTACCTCTCTCTAACACGTCGAAGGTCCTCAAGAATTCTGTGTGTATGCTGCACCTTCGGATTTTCTAGATTCTCCTTGCTTTCCAGCATTAGCTCAGAAAATTTCAACAAGGCAACAAGTTCAGCCTCAATTTCATTGAGCTGACTATCTACATTCTCCAAGAAATCCTCGTAGGAGGATACTTCCTGCAACTTGAGGGGCACGTCAATTTCATTCCTAATTTTCTTATCCATGGATCCCTCATAATCACTTAGCTTGGTGTCACACTGTGGTTCTGTCAGATTCTGAGCACCAATCTTCAATACTTCATCCTGAGCCACATTTTGGGAAGTTGCCACAAAGTCATCATTTTCACTGGAACTTTCTTGAACTTTTTCTTTTGGGGATACAAATATGACCGGGCTAGGGCCTGCATCCCCGCCCATGTCAAGATCTAATGCAACATTCCCAATTAGCTCATTTTCCTTGACAGAAATCACCTAAAAGTAAAAATGACTTTCTTCAACCAAAAGGGAGCAAAAACAACCATAAAAGTCAATAATCAGCACCCAAGGAAAATGGAAAGCAGGGGAAACAAAACAAAAAATAAAGAACCTTAAGCGTCAAAACAACGGCCAGTACAAAAGCCATTCTGATGCAACACATGTGGCAGAGCATTACACATTGCGACATCTATTTGGCTAAGGTTATGCAGTTTGTATGCATATCTACTGCAATGCTTCCTTCAGACAACCAAAATAAGCACAACTAACAGAATTAATACCCCATTCAGTTTTGCACACAGCTCATCAAGCAACCTGATGCGATTCTGTGACTTCTCCATTGCCTCCATAACCTTCTTTTTCTGAAAAAGTAGCTCCCTTGCTTCATTTTCCTTGCCATTTCGAACAGTTACAGCAGCTTGTTTTCGCAGATTTTCTGCAGCCTCAGACAACCGCATAAACCTCAACCTTGCGCTATTTGCTGAAACAAACACCCACTTACCACTGTTAACTGTATATGAGAAATGTCAAATTTTTAAAATAAAAAAAAAAAAAAAACAAGAACTATGGCAGCGCCTAGATAATGCTTATGAATTCACCCCTAATTCAGTCCAAGTAATCCTCATCACTCAAAAAGAGTTACCCATGGCAGCACCCATCTTTCAATCCTACCAATTAAAATAAAGATTCAAACAAAAGCTGGAAACTATGAACAAGCAAGCTTTCCTCTATTTCCAAACTCAACCATACCCCATAAAAACATAATTCCACACAATATCGCAAAATCAACAAAACCTACCAAAATTCAGCAAGAACCCAACTTTCTTCACTTATTGATACGACCCAATTCAAGAAACTACAAAAATTCTCAATAGGAGTTGAAAGACGTATAAAGAACTTAAATTTTGTTCCCAGATACTGATGGGCTCATAATTAAAAGGAATTCAGAACTGGAAGAACAAAAAGAAAAGGGATTTTTTTTACCTTTGGCTCTGGTGCTTTCTGCCTCCTTATGAAGACTGTCAAGCTGTAATCTCAGTTGGTCTGTGTTGATTCCAGAAGCGAAGCATACGGTCCTCGCTGGAAGGTTTAGTGGGACAAGAATGGAGGGACAACTCAATATCATCTTCACTGTTACCTTCGCATCCAAGAATGGAGGCTACAAATTAAGCCAATCTGTTTAACTGTTCCTTAACATAACTAGTTCATTTGGTGGTGGGGGGGGAACCAAAAACCTTATCTACTGCATTCTTAATGGGATTAACGATTAAAAAGTATATTTCATTTGACTTAATTTAGTATCACTCATTAGAACTCCTTTCATCATAGAGTTCACTTTTAAACAAATTTATAATTTATTAATAGCTAATTTCACACAATTAATTTTATTTATATACTTAATTATTATGTATTTATTGTGATTACACATAATTATATTAAACAGAAAGAGTACTAATTTCTTCTAATGAAACGGAAATAGTACTAATTTCTTGAGTAATCATACACATTTCAACTTTTTTATCATAATTTTTTTATAGCAATTCATCATGTAATATTGATTTATTGACTAATTATGAAATATTAATAATTATTTCATAAAAATTTAACCAATCAATAAATGTATATTTTTTCCCCATGTCCTAGCACGTATGCTCTACTTCCAAAATATAATAAATACACAGGTTTTTAATCAATAAAAGATATATTTGAGTTTAAGATTAATGTGCGGGTTTTTTTCACTCCATGCAATATTTTAGTACCAAAAATTGATATGGACAATACAAAAAATATTTAGGGTTAATTGCCTATTACCCCTTGTGCTTAATAAAAGTTATTGATCGGCCCTTTATAGTTTAAAAAGTTATGAAAAACCCTAATCAACTTTTTTAATATCTGTAACGTTTGAACTCTCTGTTATAATTAACAGCCCAAAGATTAATTTTGTCATTTTACTATTTTTATTTTTTTATTTATAATATATATTTCCTTAGAGCATCTACAATGGTACCCACTATTTTTGGGTAGATGCCGTTGGGGAATTGGGGTAGAGAAAGATGTTTCTCTACCTGGGTAGAGGTTTCTCTACCCAGGTAGAGAAACATATTGGTGGGCCACTTATTGTTTTTTTTTTGGACTTTTTCTCTACTTTGTGGCTGTTTTCACTCCACCATTCCAGTAGCAAGAAACGGTTATTTTAGCCGTTGCTTCCTACTTCATTTTTTTTAATTTTTAATACATGTTAAAATATGTTTACTAAAATAATTTATTTATTAAAATATTATTAATATATAATTTAAAAATAACATATGTTCATTAAAATATTAGTAATGATGTTTAATTATACAGAATTAAAAATGATATAATAAATGAGTAAATATAAATAAGATGTATATAATAATTGATAGTGGGAGATGATGTGGCAATAGAATACTTACTTTTTGGGTAGAATTGTTGGAGAGAAATATGGTTATAGGTATTAGGTGAAGTGGCAGATGAGTCTCGGGAAGAAATCTGCGATGCCCAAGGTATACTGTCTTCCTCCCATGTGCAAGCTGACAAAAATCTGTACTCTGCTCACATATTGGGCATGCTTTATGTCCTTTAACAGAGTACCCAGACAAGTTTCCATATGCAGGAAAATCATTAATGGTACAGAACAACATGGCACGTAATGTGAACATTTATTCACGGTATGCATCAAACACAAGTGCACATTCATCCCATAACTTTTTCAAGTCTTCAATAAGAGAAGCAAGATACACATCGATGTCATTTCCTGGTTGCCGTGGGCGTGAAATCATTAGAGACATAAGTATGTACTTGCGCTTCATACATAAGTAAGGCGGCAAATTGTAAATAACCAACATCACCGGCCATGAGCTATATGTGCTACTCAGACTGCCAAACGGGTTCATTCCATTCCATCAGTACACAAACCAAACTTCAAATTTCTAGCTTCTCCCCCAAAAGAAGGATACATTGAATCAATTTTTTTCCACTAATCTGAGTTTGATGTATGCATTATCACCTTGTCATCATCACTGGGAATACACCAATTTGAATGCCATGTCATAAGTTTTGCATATTTTGCATTAGCGAACAACCGTTTAAATCTCGGTATTATAGGAAGATACCACAGAACCTTAGCCGGCGACCCCTTCTTTTGCGCATCAGAACTGTCTTCAACCTCATCACACTGCTGCTTGTTTTTGTAACGTGAAGTTTTACACTTACAAAGCAATAAATCCTTATACTCATTCCTGTAGAGGACACAATCGTTTGACCAAGCATGAATCTTCTTATACTCCATACCCATTGGACACAATATTTTTTTCGCCTCATAAATTTGATCTGGAAGTTCATTTATCTTCTGGGAGCATATCTTTCAATACCCTCAATAAGGCTGTAAAACTAGTATCTGACCACCCATTTGCCACTTTCAAATTAAACAACTTCAAAACACTAGACAAGCGTGTATATTTAGTGCAATCGTTGTATAGAGGCTTCTCATTGTCACCCAAAATGGAAGCAAGAACTTCCGGTTTATCAGCAAAATCCTCGGCCACATTCTCAATCATGTCATCTAATCGATCTCTAGTAATCCCATCATCTCCTTTTGCATGAGATTTTCTTTGCTCAGGTAAACCATCAATACTTTCACCATGCCAAATCCACAATTTATAAGAAGGATCAAATCCATTCCGATATAAATGGAATCTTATTGTATCTGAGTTATCAAACCGCGCACCATTTTTACAAGCTTTACACGGACAATGGACGTACTTTGTATTAAGCCAATTCAATGAAATTCTCAACTTCTTTCGCATAAAAATCAGAGGTCCGATCACCATACAACAAGACATTTCGATCCATGCGTAACTAACTCCTTCAAAATAATTAAAAAACCCAAATAATAATTCAACAAACAATGTAAAAGTATCAAGTTGCATGCTTGTCTTAGCACATGTCATACTAATGTTACTCATATAATCAAAACTAATATAATACCTCAATGAAAAAAATAATGCATAACCAACACATGCGCATTAGACATAATCAAATGAAGAAGAACCCATAAGTTTTTCATTTATGCATTTCGTCAAACACATGCAATGCATAAAAAAAAATACACACTCTAAGTAGTGCTAATTATATGAACATCATCCATTAAAAATCAAACACTATAAATCAAATCACATCACCAAGAAACTACATAGTATAACTAAATAAGGTTCCACAATACTAAGGTTCACCATATACATGGATTGCAACTTTAATTTTCAGCCCTCTACCATAAATAAAAATAAATTCTATATATATACACATATATAAAGTACAAGAATAAGCAATTACTGAGAAATTTTAGAAGTTTCTAACCTTAAGGTGGTAAATTTTAGCTCCAAATGACGATTCTTTACATTAAACGTGCAGAACCGTAGTAGAAATTTGGAGAAAAACACTTTCGTCCGCGATATGGAGATACACGTTGTTATTTAGGGTTAAATCCGTCAATACAACGGCGGTTATAATCAAACCGCCGTAGAAAGGACCTTCTACGGCGGTTAATTGTTAAACCGCCGTAGAAAGTGGGCTTTCTACGGCGGTTGGGACAAACCGTCGTAGAAAGTATGGACTTTCTACGGCGGTTTGCTTTAAACCGCCGTAGAAAGTCCACTTTCTACGGCGGTTAACAATTAACTGCCGTAGAAGGTCTCTTTCTACGGCGGTTTATCCCAACCGCCGTAGAAAGTCCCTTTCTACGGCAGTTTATTTTAAAACCGCCTTAGAAAGTCCGTATTTCTTTTATAACGGCGGTTTTCTATTTTCCGCCATTAATCCGCAGCCGTTAAAGCTCTATTTTGTAGTAGTGTTGTGACCTAAAGTTTCTGTAGCTCCTTTTCCTTCATCCTTTTTGCAACTCCTTCCTCTGCTTTGTGCTTCAGCAATTCATCGAGATTCATCGGTGTTTCGATCTCGAACCTGTGTAATGAGGCGGAGGGGGGGGAGAGGAAGAGGAGGGGCGGCGGGAAGGAGGACAAGAGGACGGGCGATGGTGGTTGGCGGGATGGAGGAGATGAGGAGAGAAGAAGCGAAGGTGTAGAAGTGGGAAGGGAGAGGAAGAGTTAGCAAGTGTTTGCATTTTAATTTAAAAAATTATAATTATTTAAGCGCTACTCATCATTTCATGGGGTAATTTTTTCCGTTCAATAATTATTATGTTTGACTTAGTCAAAGGGGGATAAATTGTTAGTTTTAAAACTAGAGGTGGTAGATACTAGAAAGTCAATAACACAGGAAGTAAATAGTGATTAAGCCTTGTTTTAATTTCTCTTTATAATATGATCAATTTTAAGAAGTAAAATCCTCCTCCACATTTCAATTTATAAATAGCTTTTAGTCCCTTCAATTACAAATTTAGTATCCTTAATCCCTCATATTTAATTACAAAAATGATCTTTTTAGTCTCCCATGAAATTTTACGCTAATCCCTTATGTATTTGGGTTTTAATTGTTTTGGTCTCTAACATTTGAAAATGACTAGTTCTTTAACTTTTTTATTGGTAATACTTATGTCCTTTGAGGTTTTAGTTAATATAATCTGTTAAATATACGTGAAGCTTGTGTGACTATTATCATTGAAGTCACTAATTAACAAATAATACAAAAAGTGGCTTGGGTTAATCTTTGATCTGACATATTTCTGGGAAGATTCATGCAATCCTTAATATTTATGCTTTACCTTAATCAATTTTGACTAGATAAACAAATTTTTGGTATTTATGCTTACCTTAGTCAATTTTGACCAGATCGATAATCCAATTGGACTTAATTGATACAATTGTTGATAAATAAGTACCAATTAATTTGAAATAATTTCAATTTGAAGGGACCAAAACAAAATTGATACTCAACTTTTGGCTGGGAAGTGGGAACCATGTAAGTGATTTACCCAAAAATAATAATGAATTAAGTTTGACAAAACATTGATTATCCTGACGGTAGTGCTACAAAAGAAAAGTGAAATCAAATATAAATAGTTCCAAAGAATACAATATTATTGGTATCACTAGCAACAAAAAAATTTTTAAAAAATTGAATAATTTATAGTACATTTTTGGAAAAAAAACAACAAATGAATAAAAGAACGAAAGAATCAACTTTGGACTAACAAGGAAAGTTAGTCGAGAGTTTGCTGACATATTTTTCCAGATAACGAACTCATTCTAGTTGACAGCGCTGCAGATCTTCCTTATGATACCGTTGGGAGCAGTGAGGGGTTGAATGTCTCCCATTTTAACCATGGCGTCGGCGAAGTCTGAGAGGAAAACATTTGGATTCCTACTGTATTCATAGACAATGCCATCGGTTGAGTCGCCATTAAAGAGGACTTGATCAGATGTAAGAAGACCCTTTTTACGCATCAGATTCTTGAAATAGTTATTGTCAAATGAGTTGGGCGTCACCAAATCAAGAGGTGCCAATCTGTTATCTCCATCGCCATCTGATTTTGGGCATTGCCTTTGGCGAGTGCTCGCAAAACCAGCGTCAATGTTTGTTCCATTGCTATATATTCTGCCGCGAAAAGTGGCACATTGTGCTTGCCCTATTGTGTGTGATCCAGACAAAGCAACCATTTCCCTTGCACTAAGCCCTTTTCTTTTAAAGTTGTCAATAAGTTCCTTGAGATTAGCAAAAGGGCTTGGAAGATCTCTATCTGCCAAAGACCGGCTTGCAGTTGTTGAATCTCTTCTTCCAAGCTTCACTTGCCATGTTGGACCTCCAACCGCAACTGAGGCATCCCTTGCAGCTACTGAAACAACATCTGCACAAGAAACGACTCCAGGGCATATCTTTTCGACCTCGAGTTTCGCTGCTTCGATGACTTCAAAACCTCTGACAGATCTGTTGTTTGCCCGTGAAGTTTTCTCGCTTTGAATGGAAGGTGTTTCATCCAGTAATATAGATCCATCGCAACCCTACAAATTTAATTAATATACAGCTATATATTAGGATTAACTACTTCAGCATTCATCAAATCATAGACATGATCATTTTAATTAATTACCTGAACAAAGCAATCATGAAAATGGAGACGAATGAGGGATGCCGCCATGCGACGTTCTCGGGACACGGCTTGTTTAATAGAATTGCGAATTGTACTAAGTGCTCTTGGACATGTCCGGTCGTAATACGTTGGAGATAATTGTGCTTCACAACGCAAGCTGAGGGTGGTGAAGAATAATATAGAAAGAAGCAATACTTTTGCTAAAAAATCCATATCAAATGATAGATTCCAGAGGAATCGCTCTTCTTTTTTTTGGTGTTTGGTGGGATTTTGGAATTGTGCAAGAAGTGATGAAACTGGAAATGGTTATGGTCTATTGGGAAGGACAGAATTGTACTGAATTTATAGTTTGGGAGGATGTCCAGACATATATCGTAGCATGGTCAATTTTTAGTTTTTCCGCGTTACTGTGTTCGTATGTACGTAGCAGACTACTAATTCCTAATTGATGATCAATTTTATATATACTTCCTGACTTGTTCTTTTATGACTTCCTCTTGTTGAAATCTGAAATTTCAATTTCCTGTTTGGCACACCTTAAAAATGATTTCATACAACCGTTACATACACTTTGTTAATGCAACAGACCAATCAAAATTAAAATGAATATATATGACCCTCTATTTTCTTTTATTATTACTTTGACAAAAAATTTACGCTTGTACTATTAAATAATACAGGTTGCATAGTGTCAATTTATACAACGGGAGAACCTAATTATAACCATTAATTATTTTTAGCACTCCCACTTTTACCGTTTCGGTTTTAGACAAATATAATTCACAACGTATACTTTTCACCTTCACGTAAAATTCCGTACCAGTAGCCTCAGCCGCTGTTTAATTGCACTTCCACCTTTAAATGCCCGTTTTTCATTTTTATTTTTAAGGTTTTAGATGGTGACAACTTGCTAAAATGACATATTTAATTAAGCATGGAGAAATATTAGCAATATTATATTATGGCAGTAGGGAAGTAGAGATTTAGTTGAAGTATTCAAACTTCTCACGCATAAATGGAAAAGTGCTCATTAATGAATTGGGGTAAGGACCTACGACTCACTCTCTCCACTGCTCATTGCCTTATTGAAAGGGTCCTTTTTGATAGGCAGCATCAAGATCGATCTCTTAATTGTGCTTTTTCTTTGACATTAATTAAGATTCATGGTGGCCCCTTCTTGCGTGTTTCAGCTGAGTTGGTCCTATGGTAAGGAGGGACAAATTATTTTATCCAAATATATATTTTTTTTATGACATAATAAAATATTAAATTTTATATTGCAATCTCAATTTTGCCCCACGTTTTTAAAATTTTGATGGGCAATTACTTAAAAACTACTAAATTTTACATAATTTATAATATAATAAGTGTGTTTTAAAAAAATGAGGTGGGCGAATGTGGCTCCGCCACTGCCATATTGCCTTGCGCTGAAAATAAAACAACTCTTAAAAAAACTTATCTGTTTTAGTTTGGAGAAATAAGGGGTTATTTTTCTAAGAAGTATTACCCTGACCCAAGCCATGTGATATGCCACGACAAGCTGGAGTTAAATGAGAAGTTGATGTATGAGGAGAAGACTGTCAAGATTTGGATTGGTGGACAAAGACGTTAAGGAATAAAGAAATTCCCCTGGTGTTAGTGCAATGGAATCACCATGGAATGGAGGAAACCACCCAGGAAACAGAAGAAGATATGCAGCAAAAGCACCTGAGCTATTCAAGGAATAATATCGGGTAAAACCGATCAAAGATTTCATCCTTATCTACCAATCAGTTTTCCCCGATTGAAGGACTGGGTAAAACCGATTCCAATCGGTTTTTTCCCATTCTTTGATCAGGTAAAACAGCTCACAGACGGTTAGAACTTTCCATTTTTACTGTTCACAGCTGTGCAATTGGTTTTACCCGATCCGAGACTGAGTAAAACAGATTGACCCTTAAATTTTCTATTTTCCATTAATTTTCTATTCCTTATTTTCCAAAATTTCATAAATTCTTAAATAATAAAATTTAGAGGTAGAACCATTGAAGATGCCCTTACATCCTTTTATTAATCCTAAAAGTTACCCCCTCTCTTCCCTTTATCTCCTACGCACTTCCATCTTCCATCACCCCCTCTTGCAGAAACCTCCATCACCTCTATCCCTCCGGCGCGGCCTCCTCCTCCTCCTCCTCTTCATCGCTTCTTCTCGCTGTCATATCCTCCGTCATCTCTCGCCGCTATCTCCTCCATCATCTTTCGCCGTCGTTTTGACGCCAACGAAGGCGCACGGTGAAGTCAATTCGACTTCCCTCTACGGTTGCCATAGATCGAAGTCAGTGACATCGATTCGCCGCCTCCAGATCTGGAAAGTTGAAATGGACGGCGACAAACAACGGACAACACGCGATGGGCGTTGTGATTCCGATCGGAAGCGTCGAGAAATATTAGCTGCTGTTCTTTCTTCTTTCTATGGTTCGGACTATGAAGACAGTGGATATCGCTTTCGTCGGAGTTGTTGATTGTCGCGGATCTGACGGCAGCGGGTCTAGGTTTAAAATTCAAAAAACCTTTCAATCGATGAAATGGAAAATGTAGCAGTGGGTTCTGTTGTTGTTGTTGCTGCTTCAGTTTAGGTATTGGATTGACATTAGGGGATTATGATGAAATGGAAATCTAGCAGAACCTTTGCCTTCTCGTTTCCTTTACTTAATTGTAGGCTGTGATGACAAAAATCTAGCGGCTTTGGTCCTTTCCGGTGGTGGTCACGGTGATTCATGTGGAAAGTAAATATCCAATTACAAAGGAAGAAAGTAATTATTAAAAATGGATAAAATGTCATTTGATGGAAGAAAAGAAGGAAATTAAGAAATGATGGAAAGTAAAATAATATATAAATTAAAATTTTGAAAAGGAAGAGAAGAAAATTTGGAAATAAAGAAATTATGGAAAGTAATAATAATAATAATAAATTAATTCAAAATTTTAAAAAGAAAAGAAGAAAATTGGAAAATGAAGAAATTATGGAAAGAAGCAATAATATATAAAATAAATTAATTTGAAATTTTAAAAAGAAAAGTAATTTTTAACTCTTAATTAATTTAAAGCAAGAAAAAGAAAAATTAAATTTATAAATATTTAAAATAAAATAAAAAATACAGAATAAATACTAGTAAAATAATAGAAAATAAAAATATTTAGATTGTATATTATGTTTATTAAGGGTAAATATGTTATTTGCATAAAAGATAAATTTAGTATTTTATTTGTAAGGGTAAATATGTCATTTTATTTAAAAAGTTAAGAAAAGTAGTTGACTTTTTAGTTTGACTGCTAAAAATGATGAAAAAGTTAACGGTTACAGATATTAGAAAAGTTGAGGAGGGTTCTTCGTAACTTTTTAAACCATAAGGGGCCGGTCAATAACTTTAATTAAGCACAGGGGGGTAATAGGCAATTAACCCAAATATTTATTACTCTCTCCGTTCCATTAGAATGGTTCATTTTAACCAATGTACAACTTAGTATCAATGTTAAATTATAACACTTAAATTAGCTAATTTGATACACTTCATTTCATTTATATCTTACTTATTACGTATAAACTAATTATGGACCACACATGAATATATTAATAAGGGTAAGAGAAGTAAAAAAAATTTGAAACTGGATTATTCTATTGAAACAAAAAAGATATTTTTCAAAGTGAACCCTCTTAATGAAACGGATGGAATATTTTATTATAATGACAATACCACATTAGCTATATAAAGCCGATACATCAGGACGTTGGCGGCATAAATACCGGGTAAAAAA
>CM028758.1:200100-335100 GCA_016801395.1 Leptodermis oblonga
ATAGTTCCGTTGGATTGTGATGTCATACGCTCCCACTTATTCTTTTTAATGATACTTTAGCCGTTCCGGGAAAACTGGCTTTAACTTTGGCTCCTTTGTCATCATTGCTCTGCATATATTAAGATAATGGTCCTACCATGATGTCTAACTGTTTCGAATATATTATCTTTATCTCGGATCGGTTTACTCTTTACCGATATAAGCTTTTATGTGTTTTAGTTATTTACCGACCTGAGTTTTAACACTGTTGACCGATCTAACTTCTCTTAAACTTTTACCGACCTGGGCTTCTTGAGTATAGTTACATTTTGACTGACCCATTCTTACCGAGCTGAATTATAAGTTTTACCGATCTAAGATTCACCAATTGTTTTATAATGTTTTCCGACCTAAGCTTTCATGAGTCATTACTGATCTAAGTCTTCATAACCGATCTGATGTTGTAACACAGATTTGTACGATATTTTCGATCTGAGCATGGCTCTAGGCCTCTTTATCTTTTACTGTTTCTTTGTTTTAATTTATTGGGCTAGGCCCAATGGGGATTTCAATTTTATGCACATCAATTCCTTTCTTTGTGCGCGTGTTTGTGGAACTATAGGGCCTGTTTGATATCACGTTTTCAAAACGTGTTTTGAAATCACTTTTGTTTTATAATAGTTTTTCATCATTTCCAATAAACCTTTTTACATTTTTAATAAATTTTTTTATATTTCTAACACACCTTTTTACATTCCCAACACACTTTTAATATTATAAAATCAAAAGTAATTTCAAAACACGGCTTGAATCACGATACCAAACAGGCCCATATATGCTAATCACACAAGTATGTACAATGCAATGCATCATTTATGTCATGTGGAAAAGAGAAATGCTTCCAACACACCTTTCAAGGTATTAATCTCACGTTTGATGGAGACGATTTCATAGCTTATAAGGGATATAACTCATGCTTATATTATCAATTAAATTTTTAAAAGATAAAATGGTGTAACTTTAGTGTTACTGCCAAGGGCATTCTCCAAATTTCACAATACAAATTTTGTACCTAATTTAAACCAAGTGAGAGCATGACTTTTTGTACCTAATCTAAATCAAATGGCAAAAATAAAAGGAGGAGTTTTGTTGGGGGAGGGAGAATCAATAGCAATCCCCTTCTCTATCCCCTCAAATGTTAGATTGATTATTGAGCTTGTCTTAAATACGTGGACTAATTCATTAAAAATTTTCATAAGAATTAAATTATATGATATTTATTCATTGATCAATTATTAATAATTATTTTATGAAAGTTTAGCCAATAAGTATATATCACATGCTATAAAAAATTATAACAAGTTATGATAAATTAGTTAATATATTATTATCTTTCCTCTAAATACATGCCTAACAATTATATGGGTAGTATGAAACATAAAGACCCAAAACTAAGAAATGATAATTGGGCCTTATCAACATTTGTTAGGCACCCTGGCCCGATCCTTTTCATGGGAAAATAAGAAATGATATTGGGCCTAGGTTTTGGCCCACAACTGACCCAATCTAGCTCTATCTTGTTCTCAAAATAATACTATCATAGATTCATAATGTTTGTAATAAGTTGAGTGGCAATTAGTTTTAAGTGTCCCGATTTGTATAGATTTGTGATTTGTTTGTTGACATTTCTCAATTTTACTTTGTCTGTTTCATTATTTGTTGATTTATTTAATCCGCTGACCTTTCAAGGCTCAATTTAACTTGTTTATTTCAAGTATTAATATTATATTATAAATTATTCGTGTCTAAATTTACGGGTTTGAGTTTTCTTGTTCCCATGTCAACACCTCTAGCTATAATTTTATATGGGTGCAATTAACATCATCCTAAATTTATCACACAAAGATAAATTTCCTCCATTTTATATTTCTCGTGTTCTTATTAGTATAAATTTCCTCCAAGTTGCCGGGACGTCGCCGCCGTCCTATGCAGGCTACAAGAAACCGATTACAGTAATTGACTAAAACTAAGAATGAATTAAAATAATTAAAGGCTGCAGAGACCAGAAATGGGTGCATGTGAGCGAAGAATCCGGTGACCGGCCGTTATACTCTGACTGTGTTTATTTTCTTCTTCTTCTTCTTAGAAACTAAATTTCATTAATAGCATTGGAAATTGTCACGAAATTCAAAAGTGTGAGGTACCGAACCTCGTTCTGTTCTGACCCTGAGTTGATTTGTTCCTTTGGTAATTTTTAATTTTTTGGTCAGAATTAATCAACAATGTTCATGATTCACGAAGGGCAGCCTCTTTTTTTGAAGGAAAAAATCCGTAAAGTCCGGGTACATGATTTATTATTAAAAATGATAGTGAGACTAAATTTATTAACTAAAACGTAGGAATATATATACATATATATAAAAGTGATGATACACAAATTTAAAATTTATAGTAAATTCATAACGTGACACACATGAAATCAATATTTCAAATAACACGATCAAATAATTACTCCTATGTTATAACTATATTAGTTACTAAATATTTCTATACTCAAATCATTTTCCATATTTTATTAGCTATTGTGTGACACTAACAACTACATCCACACACTTCTATGTTTTGGTTTTAATAAAAGAGTTCAATTTTAATTTTTTTTACAATTTTAACTATTACTAATATAATTATGTGTGATTACAACCTATATTTAAAAAAAAGTAAAGATATGAATAAAACAAATGATATCAAATTAGTTATTTCAAGTATTGTATTTTAAAATTTCGTAAATTATTGTGTATCTTTTAAACTGGGCACTTCTTCTAGTAGAAGTCACATACACAGGTTGTTCTTTGAATGATGTTCAATAATAACTAAATAATAATGATGTAGACTAAAGTAGTCAATTACTGGAACTTGGAAACTCTTATTTTTCGTACGTACTATTATCTAGACGATTAAAAATATACTCCCTCCGTCCCATTCAAAGAGTCTTGTTTGTAATACTGAAAATCCTGTTTGTAATACTGTTTTCAGTATTACAAACAAAACTCTTTGAATGGGACGGAGGGAGTAGATTTTTTCATCTAGATGGAAGTGTATTACTATGTTTTATGAATTTTCATACAACATTTAAAATTAATAATTGATTATTGTTATTTTTAAGTATAAATTAATTACACACCATATATACATAATCATATTATATTAAATGTGCTATACATAAAAAGTAAAAGAAAAAAAAAGAAAAAAAAGACTTTTTCATCGAAACAATTTATTTATTTATTTTTAAAATCATAACTCTCAATTATAATTTAGAGGAGGGTACATTATAATATCTTGTAATTATTGAACGTTGATATATACTAATTATTCGTGCTCTTGTTCTTCTTGTTAGGGTGAGGAATTCATACAAAGTAAAGAAAGTCTCTAATTATTTATGTTATTGATCATAAATATTAGGGTTATCCACAACAAACAGATTAGAGGTGGAGTCAAAAAGCTACAATTATGTTCAAAGAAAATGTTCAAATCAAGACTTTGATCATTTAAAATAATCGAAGTGGCCATTCCCATCTCCCCTATAAAACTCACCATTTTTGTAATAATCTTCTCATCAAAATATCAATCCTTGCATTTTCTTTTTTCTCTCTCGATCGATCAACTACAATGGCTTCTTTCTTGAAATCCCTCCGCAACTTCTTCAAAAAAGATCCATCCCTCGTGTCACCAAATCCTAGTGTGACCAAATGTTCCTTGTATGACAGAGGATCCGAAACCCTAGTTTGCGACATCAATGCCTTACTAAGGTCACAATCTCCCTTCCCATTTTTCATGCTTGTTGCATATGAAGGGGGAAGCATTTTGAGGGCTTTCTTGCTACTTTCGTCATGGCCTTTTCTTTGGCTTTTGAGCTACGAACTCAAACTTAAAGTGATGATTTTCATCGCTTTCTGTGGGCTAAGGTTGAGAGACATGCAAAAAGTTGCAAGGGCTGTTTTGCCTAAGTTTTACCTTGAGAATCTGAACCCTCATGTTTATGAGATTTTTGCTTCCACTGGTTCTAGGATGGTGTTTACAAGCTTGCCTATGGTAATGGTTGATGGCTTTGTGAAGGAATATCTGAGTGTTGAAACAGTGAAGGGGACTGAGTTGCAAACCCTAGGCCAGTTCTTCACTGGTTTTGTCTCTAGCTCAGGGTTGCTTGTGAAGCACGCAGCTCTCAAGGAATTTTGTGGAGAAAATATCCCTGATGTTGGTATTGGATGTTACAATCTTGATGACGACTTGAAATTGATATCCCTTTGCAAGGTAAATCATGTACACCCTAGCTAGGTCTCACAATTTTACTATGAAGACGTAGAAAATTATGAATTATGGTATCACGGCTTAAACTATCGTTAGTTTGAACATCTTTTTGCATTTTATAGTGATGATTCATTTTTTTTCTTTCAATGTAACTTTTTACATTTTAGATACCTTCTAGTACTTCTTATGTTCTCTAATGGATGTTGTTTAATTAAACTTTAACTTTTTGTTCTCAAATAATTACCATTTTACAAATTTCAATTTTAAAAGTTCCAATTTTAATATATTTTACAAAACTAGTAATATTTTAATGATCTTTCTTCATATTCCAAATAAGTGTCTGAATCTTCATCTTCAAGAAGAAGAAGTAAGTGTTATTAGACTCATTCCTTAATTAATAAGCGTGAACTTTCTTTCAAACGACACTTACTAGAGAGCATATTGAGTCAGTATTTTTAAAATTAATCCAAAGTTTCAACCACACTTACGCGTCGCCATCATACATTTCCTCATATTATAGATCTTAAATTCTCAATCTTGCATGCATCAATTTTTGCAGGAAGCATATGTAGTTGGCAAAGAAGATATCAAGAAGCCAATGCTTCGGACAAAATATCCCAAAGCCCTAATCTTCCACGACGGAAGGCTAGCATTCTTCCCAACCCCTCTTGCGACGCTCAACATGTTCCTATGGCTTCCGTTCGGGCTATTATTAGCAATCATCCGACTTTCCGTCGGCGCCCTAATTCCTTTCTTGCCGTGCAAGGCAATCATCACTATATACACTTTGTCCGGCATGGAAATGAAGCTCAACGTCAGAAACCCTAGAAATAATAAAAACCCTTCCCAAAACGAGAAAGGCGTTCTCTACGTCTGCAACCACCGCAACAACGCCGATCCCGCATTTCTCATCCTGGCATTGAACAACCAGAACAGACGGCGGCCTCTGACTTCCGTAGTTTACGGCGTGAGCAAAATTTTCCAGATAATAACACCGTTAAGGCTGGTGAGTTTGTCGAGGAAGGATAGGACAAAAGACGCCGAGAAAATTCAAAAACTCCTGGGGCAAGGCGACCTGGTGATGTTCCCGGAAGGAACTACTTGCAGGGAACCCTACGTTTTGAGGTTCAGCTCTTTGTTCGCGGAGTTGACCGACGACATAGTTCCGGTGGCCGTGAATTTGGAGGTCGGGATGTTTTACGGGGCGACGGCTTCCGGGTTTTTCAAGGTTCTGGATGGGCTGTTCTTGGCGATGAACCCTAGGATTTACTACAGCGTTGAGGTTCTTGAAAAGGTGCCTAAAGAACACACAGTCGGAGGTGGGAGATCGAACCACGAGGTGGCGACTAATATACAGAAGAAACTAGCGCAGGAATTAGGGTTTGAATGCAGTAATCTGAGGAGGAAGGATAAATATATGATCCTGGCTGGAACTGATGGAGTGATCCAGCAGTAATTTATGATCAATCTTGAAGAATCAACAATAAGGTTGAATTAGAAGGATTCAATTAAGTATAACTCAATGTTTGGCTTGGAAACATGGAATAAAGGAATTGTAACATTAATATTGTTTTTTTTTGGATTTTTTTTTCTTCTTAGAAGTGTTTCTACTTTGTTTGAAATAAATTAGTTATAATAAGCTTTGAGAGGCAATTTTGTATTGGAAATGATTGTTAACGTACAATTATTGTTTTTCTTTTCTTCTATTTAATGCTTCGTTTCTTTTTTTCTTTTTAATATTATTTATAATAAATACCATATTTCGTAAGAGTAATGATACATTTCTCAAATAATCTTGTCAACTTTCTAAACTCTAGTTAGGTGTCATGCATTTATTGGTCAATAATGTAGTATTAATAATTATTTATAAAAGTGTAGCCAATAAATACATGACACTTCACTTGAGTTAAAAAAGTTGAGAAGATTATTTAAGGAGTGTATCATTACTCATTTCGTAATTCAACCTGACCCAACATATTACAGTTCAAAATCTGATCCATAACCCATATGATCTGACTCAACTTAACAGGTTATTTATGGGACGGGTTGGATTACAAGTCAATTTGGCATGCCTAGAAAATCTAAATTAGACGTACCGTTGCATAATATTTGCTGTCTCTCACATGCATTTGTCTCCAATTAATATATATATATATATGTATATATGTATTTGTATATATATAAATATGTATATATGTATTTGTATTTGTACGTTATTCACCATGTTTTTGTGTGAGTTGTAAAATAATACAAAATTAGTTGTCCAAATTTAAAATACTAATCATCGTGGTCAACCTTTTTGTTGCCTCCAACGTAAAATCGATTCCCTTATTTCCTTGACCCGTTTACTCTTCTCCCCCATCCCCTTCTCTCTCACAGCCACACAAAGCATTGTTGAAGTTGAAGGTGCAGAAAAATGGGATTTTTCTTGAGGGAAAAATCCATCAAAATCCCTCCTAGTGTGACCAATTGTACATTAAATGGCAGGGAGTCACAAACAGTGGTTTGTGACATTGGGGCATTGCTAATATGCCGAAATTTCGAATTCTTTCCATACTTCATGTTGGTTGCATTTGAAGGTGGCAGTTTGTTGAGGGCATTCTTGTTGCTTTTATCGTTTCCTTTGTTGTGGGTTTTGGATTTCGAGAGCCAATTAAGGGTTATGATCTTCATCTCCTTCTGTGGGCTGAGGTTGAAAGACGTGGATGTTGTCGCAAGGGCTGTTTTGCCTAAGTTTTATCTTGAAAATCTCAATCTTTCAGTCTATGATCAATTGTTTCATGAATCTGCAGCAGCTGGCAAAAGGCTGGTTTTCACTAGTGGTTTTTTTCCCGCGAGTTATGGTGGAAAGTTTTCTAGAGAGTTATCTTTATTTTCGTGTGGATACCGTTAGAGGAACCGAGTTGCACACTGTTGGACAATTCTTCACTGGATTCTTGTCAAGCTCTGGATTGCTGGTGAAGCATAAAGCTCTTGAAGAATTTTGTGGTGAAAATTTGCCACATATTGGCATAGCAAGTGAGAACGATCACGAGAAGGTATGCCTCTCGATCTATTCTCTGACACATAATGCTTCTTAATTAATTTGTTTTTGCAAGGAGTTAATATTAAATTAGTGATCAAATTATGTTTTTTTTAAAAAATATTAATTGTGTGATTGGCTACCCTTTTTATTAAAATAGAAATGAAAATACAAATAAAACCATCACGGTTTACAATTAACGGTATTTGGTATAATCTTCAAGTGCATTTCGCTTAAAGTAATACTCATTATAATTGTTTAGTGATTCTTCGAGCACATGCACATGTTTAAGCTATGAAAAGGATTATACAATTAATATTCTTAGTAAATTTTACAAATTATAATTTTCCACTTGTTGACCATATATATCATTCTTAGTACGTAGTAATTAAATGTGACAAGTAAATTTAGAAAGTGTCCCCCATTTTGTTCTTCACAGTGTAGAATGACATTTATTTTGAAACTTTATAAAAATAAAAACTCCTTAAAATGACACTTAATTAATTATCATGAAATGAGAGATTTACATAAATATTTTAAAATTTATTTTTCAACTAATATTGCAGGAAGCCTATATTGTTAGCAATGATGACCTTGAAAATAGTACCACCACATTAGCAATGCAACGGAAGCGTTATCCAAAGCCCTTAATCTTCCACGATGGAAGGCTAGCCTTCTTTCCCACCCCTCTTGCATCTCTAAAAATGTTCATATGGCTTCCTTTCGGGATCATTCTAGCAGCATTCAGAATCTTAATTATTGCTTTCTTGCCTTACAAGTTATCTGCATTCTTAATTACATGCACGGGGGGTAAACTCGTCTTCAAAATTAGCAACTCTTCTTCATCATCACCACCAGCACCGGATCGTAAACACCGAAAAGGCGGCGTTCTGTACGTTTGCAACCACAGGACTCTTGCTGATCCTGGAGTTCTCATGGCGGTGCTGGATAAACCTAATTTGACCGCGGTATCTTACGGCGTCAGTAAATTTTCCGAGCTGATAGCGCCCCTCAAGACTGTCAGTTTAAAAAGGGACAGAATCAAAGATGCCGAAACAATACAATGATTGTTGAATGAGGGTGATTTAGTAATTTTCCCCGAAGGAACGACTTGCAGGGAGCGTTACCTTCTGCGATTCAGCTCTTTGTTCACGGAATTAACGGATGAGATTGTGCCTGTGGCGATCCAAACAGATGTGAGCATGTTTTATGGTACAACTGCCAGTGGATTCAAATGTTTGGATCCAATTTATTTGGCTTTGAATCCTAGGGCTGAATTTGGTGTCCAAGTTCTTGATAAGTTGCCTAAGGAAATGACTTTTCTGGTGGAAAATCTAGCCATGAAGTGGCTAACTTTGTACAGAAAAAGGTGGCTGATGCTTTGGGATTTGAGTGTACTAATCTTACAAGGAAGGACAAGTACATGGTGCTTGTTGGAAATGAGGGACTGGTGAAGGAAGTTAATACTAATTAATTAAGTAGATTTTATTGCTTTATTTGTAAGAGTGCGACATTATGAGATTAGATCTTTTGTCTACTTTACACATATTTTTTCTGTCTATCTTTTCACATCATGATACTCAGTTCTCTAGTTATCGGGGGATAATAGGCATGAAAGATAATTATATAGTAGACAGAAGATCTCGAGGAGTGTGAGTTGTACCACGTACGTACTTGGAAGATTTGGAGTATTGTTATTTCCTGAATTTACAGCTTATTCAATGTCTTGATTTGTAGAATTTCAGTCATTTTCTCTATAATCTCAGGTCGGAAAGATTTTTATTTACTAGCTTTCCTAATTTCATCATGTTTAAATATAGGTTAATTAAACTTGTAATTGCTAAGATGAGCACCTTGTAAAGTTGGAAAAAATTACATCTCGGTCTTTGAGATCGAGGGTTTAATTACAATCTTGTCCCTTCTGTAGGAGTCGAAATATTATTTAATTTAAAGTAAATTTTAGGACCTATATGTTACTGTGTAAAGTTTAGATACTTCAATGTAATTTTATTGGATAATATTATGGTTCTTATAATATTAAAAAAAAACATGGGTGATCCCTCTAAGAAGTAAGAGTAAAACCAGGTTGAAGTTCCTAAACTTTACACTAAAGTAAATTAGAAGTACATGTTCTTACAATTTACCTGAAATTAACCTATGGAAGACCATATTAGACCGTTTCTTTCGATTTTTTTTTTCTTTTCGGGTGGTTCTTTTACCTATAGGAAAACTATATAAAAAAAAAAAAATCGAAATAATATAATTGAAATTAAATCCAAAAAACCATCGCAAACATTGTTAAGGGCAGCTTAGCATTAGTGGTTTCTACGGTATTATCCATCCTCTTTTACTCACCGGCCTATTTTTTACTAAAGGTTTGAGTTTTGATTTTTGAAAAATAATTTTATAATGTAAAAAATGTATTAAAAATGTATAACTAAATAGTAAAAATTTATATTGAAAATGATGAAAGTTAATTATAATATATTAAAATTATTGTTGAAACAAAAACAAAAACTTAAACAAAAACGTAAAAAACAAGCCCGTAGCTTACACTATCACACGAAAAAGTGTTGAGAGAAGATGTACTAATGCGGGCTTTTCCTCCTCCCAGTCTATTGAACGAACAAAAATAGACAAACAAAACTAGGCAGTGACCACCAAATAGGCCTAAATCAGCTGGGATGGGCTTTCTATTTTTCCAATAAGGACAAGGAGGCTTCATTTTTATTTTATTTTATTTTTTAAAACCACTTTCTCAGGTTGGCCCAAGGGAATTAATGACCTGATTTTTTTTTAATTTGTTTTTAGCGATATGATAATGAGTGATGATCGTGAGAGGGAAGTTAAGTGGCGTAGTCGGACAATTTTATTCTGAGCGAGTTATATTAGTTAGTGCAATTTAAGAAAATATATAACGAAAACCAGTCATCAATGCTATTACTAAGGGGAAATTGAGGGTTGTAGGGCTTTCAGACTCCTCTATACCCCTGTTATCTACGCCACTCGTGCAAGTGTAAAATGAATAATAATACATGCATGAGTTAAATGACAAAATTAATTAAATTTTTTTTTCTTAGAAATAATTTCATAAATTTTTTCATATTTTGGTTAAAAACATCCAGCAACGATTGAAACTAGAAGACGATTGCGACATACACCACAATTACAATTCATGGTACAACATTTAGGGCATGTTCTTTAAGTTTTGGTTTCAACAGTAAATTTAATATATTATAATCAGTTTACATAATTTTCAATACAACTTTTTACTATTAAACTATACTTTTTTACATTTCAAATACACTTTTTACATTATAAAATTATTTTCCAAAACCTGTTTTAAAAACTGTTTTCAAACCCATAAAAAAGAACGAGCCCCTAAGCATAAGTTGCCCGTCAAGACAAATTAATCCAGCAAACATGAGCTACCATCAAGTATATAAGGAAGGTTAAAGGTAGGTCTATAGATAATCCGTATGAAATTAAGGCACATTAATTTAAAAAAAAAGGCTTACGTTGGAATCTACATAATCGATCCAACATTAATTTGTTACCTTATTATCCATTTAATACCGGTCTAAAATTGTATAAACTTGGCCGTTTGACACTCCTAAATTCACATCGATCAAATGATAGTAGGGTTCACCAGCCCGTTAACAATTTTTGCATGATCATTCGAAACTGCCAATTAATTAATTAATTAATAAATGCCACTTTTGACCCAAACTTTCAATTCGGATGAACGAGAACAACGTATATTAGCTTACATTTTAATATTCAGCGGTTAAGTTTGGACAATAACGTAACATAAACGTTTTTAGTGTTTCAATTTTTATTTATAAAAAATATATATTTTAAAAATGTGTTTAGAGAAAAATTTGTAAAAGTCTTTGATATTTTTAAAACACGTTTCTTAAAAGACAAATAAATATTTTATAATTATGTTTACAGATATTAATTATAATGTTATTGCATACCTCACTTCCTCCACGTCCACCCCATCCACACAAACACAGAGAAAGAAACACCTACACCCACCCACCCCCCCGTTTTATATTATTTTCTTTTATGAAATTCAAAATTTTAATTCACTTATTATTATTTTTTCTTTTTTTAAAAACAGCCGATTAAGTGGTGGATGGATTTGGCGACTCTAATTATTAATAGCTTCTCAAAATACTCAAAGGGACGAACATAATTATCGAACCTCATTACAATACACGTGGACGGAAGAAATAATACACTTAGGGTGTATTTGGCTCATGGGAATGAAAATTGGAGAATGTGCGTCTGTTTCTTAAGATTCAAATTCCTATGTTGGGTATGTACAAAAATCTAGTAATAATTTAAACAATTATATTATTTAAAAGACAATTCAAGATTTATTTAACGAATGATTTATCCATTTCCGAATGTGAGATACCCCTCGTTTCCATTTACATTCCCTTTCCCATGCGTGAAACGCACCCTCTTAATTATTGTATTAGGGTGATAACGTTAGAAAATTGTAATTAAGGATGGGATGGGAGGTTATGTTGGAAGGTCACATGAAGTGTTGCGAAGGAACAATGGTTGGTGAGGTGTGAGAGTAATTGAGTGTTAGGTCGTCAATGTTGAGCATGGACTCTCATCTTATTTATTGCTTGTCTACACATACACACAGTGGGCTTTTTTCTTCACTTCCTTTTTCCATTATTTATTGTTATTGTCAAAATTAATTTAGTCAACGCCTCAACGGTGAGGTTTTTCTTTAAGAGGCGTTTATTTTGGAAACGGGGAAATGAAATAATAGGAAAATTAACTCGTTGAACATTTATTAGTTTGAGAAATTAGAAATGATTATAAGGGTAAATACACAATTACCCCCCTGTAGTTTCGGAAACTTATGTATCACCCCATAAAGCTACCATGAACCCCCCTTAACTTTTGTGAACTATGTAAAGTGGACAAAAATAACCAAAATATCTCCAAAATGTCCTTATTCTAGTTGTGAATTATAGTGTAGATGCGGGGGTATTTTGGTCATTTTTGACCACTTTACATAGTTCACGAAAGTTAAGGGGGGTGCATGGTAGTTTTTTAAACCATAAGGGGGTGATGCATAAGTTTTCAAAATCACAGGGGGGTAATTGTGTATTTACCCTTTTAATTAGGGTTGATAATTTTTGACACGAGATGATATAAATGAGTTAGGATTGAGTCTTGATGGATTCGTGGGGTATATAGGTCGACCCGAATAATTATGAGGGTAAGATTAGGGTTTAGAATGTTAACACGTGAACACATCAAGCCCGAATCTGACACTAGTAGTTTATATTATAACACAAAAACACTACACAACCCTACACGAAACCGAAATGTTCAAAGGTAAATGAGTCAGCACGAATAATTAAATGGATAATGTTAGGGTTGAGGGGTGTCGACGCGGGAAACACGTTAGCGCGAACCTCATAACTCGAACACAGTATGAATTGTCTCCCTTAGAAATAATATTAGTTGTTTGTCACAATTCTTCCCATTTCCATGCCCATAGGGTCCTTACTTTACAATTCGGCCCAACACATACTCACATAATTAGAAATGGATCAAATCCGTCTAGAACCATTGGTTCAAAAAATTTCATTTCCATTTTATTCTAACATACCATCAAATCGGTACTCATTCACATTCTAGTGACTCAAAAGAAACGACATCTTAGTTCGTAAAGGATCTTAACACAATAGCTAATTTGGTGCATAAAATTTCATGCTCGGATAAAATAGACGCAGAAGGTACAATCATCGCGCTACTAAATGGTAATTACCATTCCAAAATGAACAACAGATGTCAATAATCTCTCTTTGATCAAACTTAATTGTACGTTTCCAAAAAAAGAGTAAAAGAATATACATGGAGGTAGGCCTAATTGAATCTGCAATTATAGAGGAGAGATTGAACGTAGAATTCATTCATTTATTACCACAGTTATCAGATGGAAGTAGACATAAAAACTTTGAAAAACCAAAAAACAACAAATTTAACCATTTTTCCTCTCTCTCGTGGATTCCAAAGTGTCAAAAGGCGATCGAAATTGATGAATAGTAGTTGGAGGGGGAGGAGCTCAAATGCTCCATAAGACATGACATGCTCACGCATTCCAACAAATTCATTCATTTTTACACGCTCTGGATTGATATAATAATATTCACGCCTTCATGACCGTAGACTCTTGTCAATTTTCAAACCTTTCATACACGAACCCAAAATCTGCGTGTCAATTTTTCAAAACACAAAACCTACAATTCGGTCACCAACAAATTTACCTAACCATGTTCATCTGTGTGTTACTTGGTCACCCCCCCTCCTCTTTTCCCTGACCAAAAAAAAAAAAAAAACAATAAAAACTTCATGTTGACTGCACTTTTTGACCACAAGCATGTCGATGTGTCTTAAGGTATGTGATATATGACCGATACAGAGTGAAAAACAAAAACAAATAACGAGTTTAGATCTTTTTTTGCTGTTTATCGTGTATTAATCTTGTAATATAAATTTTAAACCGGTACTAATATAGAGCTCTACTAAATTACTAATTTATCACAATTTTATTGATTAATGAATACATACCATATCACTCGTATTACAAAATTGTGATAATTAGTTAAAATGTGTATCATTGATCATTTTAAAATAACGATTTACCTTTAAAACACCTACTCTATTTCTTATGGAGGTTGATACAGAAAATTTAAGCTAGAAAAATAATAAAATTGGACTTTTAGGGCGGCAATTAATGCCACCGGTGTGTGTAACCAGAACTGCATGGTCAACTTTCCTCCCCTGCATCCTTTTATTGCTTTGCCACTATAAATTCCTCCCCATCTCATCCCTTTTTCCTCCTCCTCAGCTTACCTTTCATTGCATATTTATTTTGTTATCCTCATTTTTTTGCCTGACTGAAACTCATCATGGTTTTTTTCCCTATGGTTCTGCTGAAATTAGCAGACTATTTTTTGTACAAGGTTCTTGCAAATTCATGTTACAAAGCTGCAACAAAGGTTAGGAATCATAGGATTTTCCAAAGGAGTCCTTCTAGTTCCTCCTTGAAATCTTCCCCCCAAATACAACAACTGCCACTATTCCCTAGTGTCACAAAATGTTGTCATGATCAAAACATCAGAGGGTTACAAACTGTTGTTTGTGACATCAATGGCTGCTTAATCAGATCCCAACATTCTTTCTTCCCTTTCTTCATGCTGGTTGCCTTTGAGGGTGGTGGGATTTTCAGGGCTTTCATGCTGCTTTTGTCTTCCCCTGTTTTGTGGGTTCTGAACTATGAACTCAAACTCAGAGTCATGATCTTCATCACATTTTGTGGGCTGAGGGTGAAAGATATGGACAGTGTCATGAGGGCTGTTCTTCCAAAGTTCTACCTTGAGAATCTCAACTTTCATGTTTATCAGATTTTGGCTTCAGCTGGGAAAAGACTAGTCTTTACAAGCTTGCCCAGAGTCATGGTAGAAGGTTTTCTTAAAGAATATCTCAGTGTTGATTCTGTTAAAGGCGCAGAGTTGCAGACAAAGGGGAAATTCTACACCGGTTTCTTGGCTCCTTCTGGAATGCTTGTGAAGCATAAAGCTTTGAAAGAATTTTGTGGAGAAAAAAGGCCTGATCTTGGCATTGGAAACACTACCATTAATGATCATCTCTTTATCTCCCAATGCAAGGTATATATATCTATATATCTTCTCTGTTTTTGGTTGATCTTTCTGCTGTTTTTCTTCGTTTTCATTGTTTTTGTTCCTGTTTTGGTTTTTCCAAAACACGTTTTCAAAACCACTCCATAACGAGCATGCCCTTATTCTGTTTTCTTGTGAATTTTGTTTTTTTCAATAGGAAGGTTATGTTGTGAGCAAAGAAGACAGCAAACCATCACCAAATTCAGTAATGCCAAGGGAGGAATATCCAAAGCCATTAGTATTCCATGATGGAAGGCTAGCTTTCCTCCCAACTCCAATGGCAACTCTGGGCATGTTCATGTGGATCCCTTTTGGGATTTTCCTTGCAATCTTCAGGCTTCTTGTTGGGATTTGTTTACCTTACAAATTAGCCATTATTTTGGGCACAGCAAGTGGAGTTAGCCTAGAAATGAAGGGCACCCAAAGAAACCATTCTTCAAAAACATCCCAAATTGGCAAAGGAGTCCTCTATGTCTGCTCCCACAGGACACTTCTTGACCCTGTTTTCCTCAGCACAACTTTGAGAAAACCACTCACAGCGGTGACCTACAGCCTTAGCAAAATATCTGAATTTCTATCTCCAATTAGGACAGTGAGGCTCACAAGGGACAGAAAAATAGATGGTGAAACAATGGAAAAGCTCTTGTCTGAAGGTGACTTGGTGGTTTGCCCTGAAGGGACAACATGCAGGGAGCCCTATCTCTTGAGGTTCAGCTCATTGTTTGCAGAATTGACTGAGGAAATTGTCCCAGTGGCAATCAACACAAATGTGACCATGTTTTATGGGACAACTGCAAGTGGGCTCAAGTGTTTGGATCCAATTTTCTTCCTGATGAACCCTAGGCCTCACTACAGTGTTCATGTTCTGGGGAAAGTGCCTAAGGAGCTCACTGTTGCTGGTGGGAAATCCAGCCATGAAGTTGCAAACTACATTCAGAAACAACTGGCTGGTGCTTTGGGATTTGAGTGCACCACTTTGACCAGGAGGGACAAGTATTTGATGCTGGCTGGAAATGAAGGAGTTGTTGCAGATCCAAGAAAGAAAAATTAGGACAACAAAACAACCCAAGTAGCTATATATATGTATATTCTTGAAGCACTTTCATTTTTACTATGATTTATCCCTACTACTAGCTAGTAGTATGATTTTTTTCCCCTAGTGTCAAAGTTCTATTATTTCATCATTTATAAAATTTTTAAATTGTTTCAGCCAATTTTATCTTGTAACTCATAAACAATAGTTATGTCCATTGTTCACCCTGCTGCCTGGAGTTTAGTTATTCTAGACTATATACAGTTCTGTATTCATGAGCTTGATACTTTTTTGAACTCCCACGCATTATGATTGGTTGTTCAAAACTATCATCTGCGTACTCTACATTTTGTACACCAACGTAAGGTTCATTATGTTCATTGGCCAAATTTGGCTTTTGCCCCACTGATAATAGGCTGTTATTGATGAAAAAAAAGAAAAATAGTTGTGCCGCCCACTGAACCTTTTAATGGGACCGAGAGAGTAGTACAAAAACGAAATCTTCAAGACATTTTGCAGGATGCATATATAAAGGTCAAAACATGAGGAAATTTGTTGCCATAAACAGAATCCATGCATGATTAGGCTTACCCACTGAGTTCATACCATTTCAGGAAGCAATTAATAAGGAAGGATGGGCGTTCTGTAAACTTGTGTTTGCTGAAGGAATAATCAACGCAGGTTTAAATATTCCAGTCTGTCTTGCACTGGAAGCATTGATTGATGAAGATCAATGACTTTTTTTTAGTGGGAAAATGGAGAAGCTAAACGTAGGAATAGAATGAATATAGAAATTGATAACGTACATCAAAGCTGGAACTGGAATTAAAGTACATAGTAGAATATGCGTCCCCGGCGGCCGGTGCCGGCGCCATTTTTATCAGTGAATAGATTTGTTGTTAATCTATTCTATAGTTGAGGGTGAATGGGTGATGATCGGTCTCTGAAAACTGTCCTTTTTTTTTTGGGTTCTTTTCCTAGGTGCATCTCTTCTTCTGCATTTAAAAGCTTGGCTGCCGCATATATAAACAATGCTTAGCCAACCAAAATTGTAATGAAACTTTCAGTTTTTTTTTTTTTTTTTTTTTTTTTAAGAAATAACACTTGTAATTTTGAATTTAAAAGTGATGCTTTTGATAATTAATCTTATAATTTTGAGGTGATTAGTTTATTTTTAAAAAGTAGCCACCATGCTTTAATGCTGATGTAACGGACACTAGGTTTAATGCTCTTGTAATGGACACCCAATCGTTAAATCAGTAATAGTTTGTCATCAACTCCTCTATTGAATAATAGATATCCTCTTAATTACGTGTAACTCTTGCTAATTTTTTGTATTGGGTAACCAAACCCAATCAAAATTCACTTTTAGACACATAAGTAGCAATTCAATTTTGGAATTATTGTAAATTATATCTTACAAACTCATAATCCACTTAACTTTTTTATTAGAATCAAAGACTTTTCTTTTCTTTTGTTTTTTTTTTTTTTTGAAATTAAAGATTTTTCGATTGAAACCGAAGTATATGCCTAACCCTTTCTATTTCAAAGGTTCTTATCAGTCTCGATCTACAACCAATTCCCAAAAATGAAAGGGAAAGAAAGAAAAAAGCAATGGAAAGGAAGGAAGTCTCTTACGTCGAGATGGGTGCACATAATCATTGGGATATGATGATGAGTTGACTTATCAACTGTTCTGTACTGTACTACTATATCCTTCATTCAATTCAATGTTTTCTGCGAATTAAATTGTGACGGCAAGTTGAGAAGACGTTTGATTTGAGTATCTAAAATGATAATTAAAATAAAACTCATCAGATTGGAAGAAAAATGACTCATTGCTAGTTACAAGTGCTTTGAAGTACGCAATAGATTTGGTAATAATATTATAAACATGATTTTTTATATGTAGAATAACAATGGTAATTGTTTTTGTTTGGGTGTCACCATAGTTTGCAAAATTATATTCCGGATAATAGGATTTTACGATTCTACAATTCTAAAATACTAAATGGATCATATCTCCAATTCTATTCGATCCTAAAACCCTTTATTAAGATGTTTTAAATAAGAGTAATTTTTATAATTTTCTTGTAATATTGCGCATGCACATTTCATGTAGTATGTTACGCTCATATGATCAGATCCTATCGATTCTGGTTTCACACCCAAATCGATCCTACGTGAGATCTCGATCCTACAAACTATGAGTTTTACTACATTATGAAAAATTATTAGATACATTCGATCCAGTGGCGGAGCCAGGCCCCTAATGTCAGGAGGGGCAAAATATTTCGGCCAATAATATTTTTTTAATGATATAATAAAGTATTAAAATTTTATATTGGCAATCTCAACTTTGCCCCAAGTTTGTAAAATTTCTGGTGGGTCAATTATTCAAAAACTCCTAAATTTTACATTATTTTTTATATAATAAGTGTATTTATGAAAAAATGAGGTAGGGTAATTATACGTGGCTCCGCCACTGATTCGATCATCTATAAAAATATAGTGTAGCAAACTAATAACGGATCAGTATTCATATTTCTAGGCTCTTTACGTGTATATCAGTTTTTCACTTTACCTCCTGAACGTGTCTGAATTCATCATCTACTTACGTGTCCATCTATATTATTATTAACTACACGAAATAGTAATACAACTGTTGCAAACGGGCAACTAGTCAAAATCCAATAATAAAGATGTTAATTACGCAAATGAATACCGAGCGTATACACTAAACACTTCTTTAATTTTTGACCCAAAAAAAAATAGGGATTAGTATTCAACGACATAGCATATGTGATTATTCATCTTTTTCAAAAACATTGCATATATTGGCTTCATTACTGATTTTAGGAATTATTTCATGTGACCGATTCACAAAACCTTCTCACTTTTCAATTCATAATCCCCAAATAATTTAGGGTTTTTAATTGTCTAGAAAAATATGCAAAAGCTGTATCCGGCTAGTTTGACAGTATGCGTATTGAGTTTAGTCCGAAAAGTATCACGTGAATATTGTGAAAACACTCGTATCATTTTCGCATATGATGTATTGTTGTTGAAATATCACGTATCGAGTTTAACCTATGATAGGTATTGCGTCTTGACTTTAGCATCTTATGCATCACGTGGTGAATTTATCATGTATCAATTGAGTTCAGCTATTACTCTTTAATAAAAACACGTGTAGCAAATTTAATTGTAATGAGTATATCATTAATGACTATCATTCGATCGGACATGAGACACCTCCAACAACTATTGGTCATAGTTATAAAATTACTTGCTAAACACAATAGTGATGATGGGTTCGAGTATCATGAGTAGCAAAATCGATCTGTACATAGTACTTGCATGTGGAGCGGAGTTTATTT
This sequence comes from Leptodermis oblonga, assembly GCA_016801395.1. Taxonomy (NCBI): domain Eukaryota; kingdom Viridiplantae; phylum Streptophyta; class Magnoliopsida; order Gentianales; family Rubiaceae; genus Leptodermis; species Leptodermis oblonga. Next base: position 219,541 of record CM028758.1, read on the forward strand.
TGTGTTTCTTTGAACTACCACCAAAAAAATAATTTATAACGAAACTCAATTTCAACACGTTAAAAATAACCCTCACTCAATATATTTAAACCTCAAAAAATTTCTAAAATTTGTCTCCAAAGATTTAAATAAATAAAAAAAAAACGCAGGCCAATTTAAAAGTTTTAACAAAATAGTGGGCTACATTGGCCCAGTGCCAGAGTTTGATTATTTGAAGTGGCACACCATTGCAGCCCATATCTACAGCAGATTAATTGGCTCTAGGCCCGTTCCATTCATTCAACGAAATCTAATAAAGAGAAGGAGCTTCAGTTGAGACCAGGCTTCTTTTTCTTTTTCAATTTTTCCTTTTTTTTTTTGTTTTTGTTTTTGTTTGTGAAAACTGTATGATTTTTTTATTCAGAACGCGGTAAAGAAGTGGGTTACAATGGTGGAACTGACTTCCATTGGGCGTGGGACGGACGAGTATTAAATGAGTATTAAGTTAATGAATAATGGATACCCATTACATATTCAATTAATGGTCTTAATTCAAATGGGTGATGGATACCCATGGGTACTCATAATACCCATTGTACAAATGTAAATGGTTATTTAATAGCTTTTATGATGGGTACCCAACGAATACCCATAATGGGTAGCCATAATAAGCTGTCTATAATATTTGAAATTATTTACTAATAAATTTTTTTCAAATTTTTTAAATTTCATTTTAATTCTTTTAATCTATTTTAAAATTTGTATATATTGTATACTTTTATATTTAATCGTATATAGTTTTTTTTGGTCTAAACAATATTTTAATTTTTTTTTATATTTATATAAAACCCATGCCTCGCTCTTGCACCCACCCTTGACCTCGACCGTGACCACACCCCTGACCCTGGGACCTGAACCCCGACACCGCTCTCGACCCCGACCCAAGGCCCGAACCCCGACCCGAGGCCCGAACCAGACTTGGGACCCGGACCAATATTGAATTAGTATTTATAAGTGGATAATTTAAAAATATTATAATATAATAAATGAGAAAAAAAGGCAAATTGTAGGCCACGAAAAAAAAAAGTCTTTCTTTTAAGTTCAACAAAACTGGGTCCAATAAAATAGGTGAGCTGTTAAGTTTTTGTTTATACTGTTAATGGTAGTTTTGGATAGGTATTTTTGGTACCCATGATGAGCGAATTTTAGGGTACCCACTGGATTATCCTAAACCCACCCATTATTTTTTTAACCCATACCCACCCAAACCAACATGTTTTTTAATGAGTATTTTTGGTTTAAAATCCAATGAGCTTGGGCGGGTTTTGGGCTTATGGGTTATTTTTGACACCCCTAGGCGTGGCCAATGTCGTTGGCTTTACCATATTATGCTATCATATGAGTTTTAATGTTGTGCTGCCTTTTGACCTTCCCCGATTGCGGCTCTTAGTTGGACTATGACCTGGATGAGCAATCCAAAGGTTGATCTATCCTCTATGGTGGTTTGTTGCATTGATGACAATATGTGCGTCCCCTCCCGCCCCATGCAACGTGAGGCGGCGTCGCACTGCTTGGCTGAGGGCCTTCCTTGGTACCAGGGCCTCCGCAATTTGGGAATTGTTTTGTGAGGCCGAAGATCCAGGTTCCAGTATACGAATAGCAGGCTATCCCCACTGAGCATGAGTTGCAGATGGTGTTTAATCCGGCATCAAAGAATATGTTGGTGCCAACGGATGGGTCTCCTTGATGTGGGGAGCCGAGGATGAGACCAGGCTTCTAGGATTCACTTTTTCTTGTTACATGTTAAGATCATCATTATTTTATAAAAACATTGCATCTATTTTTTAATGCGATAAAAATATGTAATCTTGATTTTCTCTTTCAGTCACACTTTTATAAAAAATCTAAATTTATATCACTAAATTATTGCTTTATGCATAACAAAATGTGTGCAGACATGGAACAATTTCGCAAAAATTATAGAGATTTATTTGGACACAACATAAAATTTTGGGTGACAGGATTGTTATAGAGTTATCTAGTCAAAAGATAAAATATTAAGGAATAAAATGAAGATTTGCCTCACATCTCAAGATAATAAAATGGTAATCTCTTCGGATGGAACAAGTAACTTACCTTAAATAAATAGAATTATAGAAGCGTCAACATCAAACATAAAATTTAACGAAAACTCTCTTTCAAACTGCTCCATTTGGACATAAAAATAGTAGGAACAAAAAGGACCAAATTAGACCACAACTCTACCACTCGATCGGATAGATATCTACAATTATCCTGTCAATTTCCTTTTTTAATTTTTTTATTCGTTTATGCAACAATATCTACAATTAAAATTTTGTTTTTCTTCCCTTTAAACTCATCTCTTTTCCCCAACATCTATCCATTCCCATCTTTTAGGATAATGGAGGATTTAAATATAATTATAAGTATTTGTGTTTATATTTGATAATTCTTATAATTTTGTATTATGGAGTTTGGATAATGAAAAAGGAAGGAGATTGTTATCAGCAGGTCACCTTTTACTATTTGTAGGCCACTTTTTAAAATTTTTATACGTGAATTTACATTTTTGCCATTTATAGTTTCTAACTTTATAAAAAAATTACCCAACTTTTTTAAATCTATGAAAATCGCCTGGACTGGGCGATTTTCTCTGGGAAAATCGCCTGGCCGGGGTGATTTTCTCTGGAAAAATCGCCCAGTCCAGGCGAAAATCGCCCAGTCTAGGCGATTTTAGGCGATTTTCCCAGAGAAAATCGGTGTCCTGTGGCGATTTTCCCTAAAAAAAACGCCATAATACGGCTTTTTTTCAGATTTTCTCGGTCATTTGTCGAAAAATCATTTTTCCGGCGAACGACCACTAAATTTTTGAAAAATCGATTTTTTTTAGGGAAAATCGCTTGGTCAGGGCGATTTTCCCAGAAAAAATCGCCTTGGGAAATCGCCTGGTCTGGGCGATTTTCCCTGAGTTAAAAAAGTTGGGTAAATTTTTTTGGAGATTGTTATCAGCAGGTCACCTTTTACTATTCGTAGGCCACTTTTTAAAATTTTTATACTTGAATTTACATTTTTGCCCTTTATAGTTTCTAACTTTATAAAAAAATTACCCAACTTTTTTAAATCTATGAAAATCGCCTGGACTGGGCGATTTTCTCAGGCGATTTTATCTAGGAAAATCGCCTGTACTAGGCGATTTTTATCTAGGAAAATCGCCTAGTATGGGCGATTTTCCCAGATAAAATCGCCCCGGCCAGGCGATTTTCTCAGAGAAAATCGGTGTCCTGTGGCGATTTTCCCTAAAAAAAACGCCACAAGACGGCGTTTTTTTCAGATTTTCCCGGTCATTCGTCGGAAAATCATTTTTCCGACGAACGACCACTAAATTTTTGAAAAATCGATTTTTTTTAGGGAAAATCGCCTGGCCTAGGCGATTTTATTTGGGGAAATCGCTTGGTCTGGGCGATTTTCCCAGAAAAAATCGCCTTGGGAAAATCGCCTGGTCTGGGCGATTTTCCCTGAGTTAAAAAAGTTGGGTAAATTTTTTTTTTTAAAGTTAGAAACTATCAAGGGTATATTTGTCTTTTCACCACTTAAAATTTTAAAAAGTGTCCTGTGTTTAGTAAAATGGTACCTGCAAATAACATGCCCCATTTTTTTTTTAAAGTTAGAAACTATCAAGGATATATTTGTCTTTTCACCATTTAAAATTTTAAAAAGTGTCATGTATTTAGTAAAATGGTACCTGCAAATAACATGCCCCAAAAGGAATAATTATATCCACAATGCAATAGTTCTGTTTAGGCAATAAACGTGTGAACATGGTTAGCCTTGTCCCCACTTTAATTCACATCTCCATCTGTGATTCTTGAGTTGTACCACATGTATCTATCGGCACGTTCTTTTTTATTATTTTGAAAACATGTTTTTGAAAAATAATTTTATAATATAAAAATTATATTTAAAATGTAAAATTATATAATTAAATAATAAAAAATTATATTAAAAATAATAAAAATTAATTATAATATACTATATGTGAATTCATCCGTAATTAGTTTACATCCATAATATATGCAAGATGTATGTATTAATGTGCAATGTTACAGTTTTTTTTTTTTCCTTTTCCTTTAACTCACAAAGCCACACTACTTTTTCATTTATGACAATCGGGTTGCGAAAAGAGAACTCATACTCCAAAAGTGGAAGCTAGTATTCTAATTTTTGTTGTGGTAACTAATTTCATCGCGCAATAGTATTGTTTATACGCCTTGTTCATGAGAATTTGGGAATTTCCATGTTGTGGTATAACGGTCTTCTTCATTTGAATTGGCTGTAGCGGCCCCTTTGTTGAGTCGTCTATTATGCTGTTGAGATAGACATTTCGCAGATATGATTTGGTGAGAATTTTCTCTATTTCTTAACTCACGATATGTACCTTGGGCTTAGCCCAACTGGTACATCTCCCTTGTTTAAGAGCAAGGGGATCAGGAGGTCTTGGAATCAAATTTCAGGCATGCTAGTGAAATGAATGCTCATGTTAGAGCAAAGCAACAACAAAGTATGAGGAGTCTCCCCGATGAACTTATCCCATTTCCCAATGACCACCATTAATTTGATTCAAAAAAAAAAAAAAACTCACAATATTGTATCCATTGCATGCAATACCACTATCACCTCATACAACATGAGATAAAATTTAGAAACTTTGTTGGAAATTAACAATGTAATACTTCAAAACATAATATTTCCAACTATAAATTAGAAACATGATATCCCTTCTTGGACCAACATCTATATATAGTACTATAGCATGACAAATTTTATTATCATGCTAATAACTTGAATATGTAGCCAATAATAAAAATGGTCAAATTTGTTCTCTTTACAAAGTCTTTAATTAAAAATCCCTACTTTAATATTTTTCTTCACATATCTAAAAACAAAAAAAAAACCTATAAATCTTGGAGAAAAAAGAAAAAAGAAGGAATGAAGAATTAATAGTTTCTTGAAGAATTATTATGTGCTTCACATAGATGCTGGACCTCCATGCCCAATGCATCATCCACTGTCCGATCATGCCATCCATTTCTCATGCCTTGATTCAACCGTTGGATGAACCCTGGCTTTTCCATCTCGCAGTAATTCAAGAATCGTGCCACGGCCTTCGGATTCTTGCTCTTCCAGCAATGTTCATCCACCTCCGACGACCCAAAACTCGGCATCCCACCGGAAATCGCCAATTTGCTAACATATTCAACAATGCCGTCTACAAGATTTGATGGGGCATTGCCCGATCCATCCCAGAGCCATAAACGAACCATCCCATGATGCATTGCCACAAACATGGCGCGCTTGAAATCGATTTCATCCAGAATTGAAGGGCTAATACGAATCACGAACTGATCATGGGCTTCCCCGGAGTCAACGATGACCGGTTGACTGAGATTCCGGCTAGACAACCGGAGGGTGACTTGACTGACCTGTTTCTTGGGGTAGGTGATGTTCATATTATCCGGGTAGAGGAAATTCTCCACGAATTTGCTTGCGGCGAGGAGTAATCGGGAAGCTCCATCGTTGGATACGTAGAAAAGATCGAAACGCCTTCCTGCTGGGCTGTCACCGGTGGCTTCGTTGATGATGGATATGGAGAATCCCTTGGATGCTTCATGATTAGCCCAAATGGAAATTATCCCAATGGATAAAACCAAAGCGATCCGGAGAAGAATCCCAAAACTATTCGACGATGAGTTAATTCTGGCGTTGCTGTCCGCCGGCTCAGAAATTTGGGCGCCGGCGGTGGAAGAGGAGGATAGGAGAGGTTGGAGGAGTGGTTGGTTCAGGTTGTCCTCCTCCATCATTGTTTGCAGTGAAGAAGTAGACATGTCAAAAAGGTCCCATATTTATTTGGGATCATCCAAAACAGGGGTGAATAATGAAGAAATTTTTTTTGGCGGCATTTCCAGGTTAAAAGTTTATTGATTTTTTTTTTCTTTTTTTGGGGATTTCTTGTGGTTAAAAGGGAAAAGATGAAATCCTTTCATGAATATGTAGAGCCAAAAGCGAGAAAATGATGATGTTTTTAGGCAGGGTGGGATCAAGCAAGAACAGAGCATAATGATGAATGGCTTGAAAAACGGATGCAAAGTCGGCTAAAAAATTGATCTTTCCTAATCCCACTTGCCAATTCTTTAATGCCATGTACACGTTGAATTCTTAAGTTTCATAATTCGGCCGAATGAATCTTACACGCCACTAATTGTACAATGATTAAGCTGTATATACCATACTAATTTGTGACCTTTTCTTTTAGTTTTGAAGATTCTTAAATTATCCCAAAAGGGGGGAAAAAAAAAAAAACCAAAAATTTTCAGTTGGGAGCTTGTGAAGAAAACAAGATAATGTAAGAACTTAGAAGAGACATTTGGAATGAGTATGAGCCCATCTGGATGGATGAGTCTTGATTTTCTCAGTTATTCTTCTAAGTTTACCCTTTGAAAATGAAAGAAATGGAAGTTTTTTTTTAGTTTTATTTTTTGACCTTATAACAATTATGGAATGGTTGATAAGGACATCCATTTCTATAATTATTGTTTGCTCATGAGGGATGGTTTTGTGGTCCTTAAAAACCATGCAACCAGTGGGGTTGTCAGCCTGTGATTCGGGTTACTAACATGGATGATGGTGCAACTTCAACATGGAGTTGTCCCAAGTAGATTTGTGACTTATTTCATACCTCATCCGTTTCATTAGAAGAGTCCACTTTGTATTACTGTTCAATTGACAAAAAGAGTTCGAGAGAATCAAATGTAGTTCTTGCTTTCATCCCCAAAAGCAGAAAAAAAAGAAGAAGAAAAAAATTCTTGGCTTAGACATCAAGCAAGAGGGTTTAGAATTTATGTAGATAATGATTTTATGACAAAATATTTCTTATTACAAACCTTTTTATTATTATATACTCTTAGATTATAGTGGAGGGGACAAGAGAAATTAAACCTTGAATCTTATTATTCTTTGGGTACTATCACTATGTCAAAGTCTTTTTTCCATAAACTATGTGGAGAATTTTCAGGTGAATTTTTCTATTTTTTTTCACTTGCTGATTCAGAGAGCACCATGGATGGCCTCTTTGCTCCCATGGATTAAAGTCTAGTTAGTCTATATTAGCTTTCTTTCTTTTACTTTATTTTACATTTCCCTTTTGTTAGTTCTATTGTTATTAAGGAATATCACCATTCACTGCATCTTTGATCTCTCTTATCTTGACCACACAACCTTTATTCCTGAAATTCTAATTTTTTTCCAGAATTTCTTTTTTTTGTCTCATCTCATAGAAAAACCATGTTTTAAAAATAGTTTTATGTTCTATGTCTACAATAGAGTCTCAATGAAGTCTTTGACATCAAGAAGAATTTCAAGGATTAGCCTTTTGGCCTTCAAATTATGTAGTGGACTGGAAGAGAGCGATACATTCTAAGGATATATCATACTATGTGCATGATCAAGACTCAAGAGTGAAGATCTTCATTCATATTTTGACCTCTCATAAGACACAGAAAGAAAAAGATCAAGAAAGAAACAAATGGAAAACTTGAAGCTTCTACCAATACCAAAAATTCAGCAGCTTGCTTCTTTCTTACATCTACATTACATACTTTTCCATCAGTAAGGTGTCAATAAGGCCATTGTACTTGAGCCCTCTTACCCCTTTTCAACCTACAATTCACTCAACTCAACTGTCCACACTGAGCTATCTTTCAAAAACTTTAGGACGTCAAACTTTCATCTGCGCGCCGAAAAGATAGCAATGTTAGGCTTAGCAGAGAAACTAAGATGTGAGTGTATGAGATGCTGTACGACAGAGTTGCCCTTGAACTAGTTGGAGTTATAGGTCCAGCGCCGTAAACTCTTGATCCACTTGAATTGGTAGTATTCAAAATTGAGGAGCTTGTGCTGTAAACAAAGATCATAGACATTCAGAATTCATCCTCAATTCCATTACTATCATGGCAAAACCAAAGGATACAGGGTATTCAATTTACCTAGTGGATTGATAATGACATGATCCAGAACCTGCAATTCACAGTAATATTCGAAATCAGGATAGAAGGAAAGGTTAGAAAAGGAGCAACATCTGAAAACAGTTCTGAAGAGGGATTTCTTTTTTTGTATTTGATTGCAGAAACAGAAAGATACCTACTTGGATCAGTGTTGGTAGGAACAGCAGTGCCACCGAAATTACAACTATTTGGGATCGGATTCCTCTGATAGTAGCTGTTGAAAGCATAAGAAGCGTGATCATGGACAGTGTTTGGATTGTAGCAGTTTCCACCTGGTTGGATGGCTGCACAATTTGCTCCTCCATAACCACAAGCGTAGTCTATAGCAACCTGTAATGCAATTGGCACAGCCGATGGACTTGCAATGCACCAGCTTGCACTTGAAGACAGTGGGGATGTCGTGGTAGTAGTTGCCGGTGTTAGTGATGGATTCATTGGATTAGTTTCAGCAGCTGAGTCTGGATTCGAAACAGTTGGATTCAACGTTGGATTTGTTGCAGTGGGGTTTGCTGGATTTGTTGTTGGAAGTGTTGTAATAGGAGTAGTAATGTCCCTCTCTGTTGTGAAGATTGACAAAAGAGCGCGGAATTTGTTATGCACTTCCATTTCTGTGTTCGTGGCGATTGCTGCGGAATAAAAACAGATTGAATCAGTTTATTTATCTGTATTACTGTAAACAGTAGTTTTTTTTTTTTTGGCAATGTAAATGAGTTATCTTTAACAAATCTTTGAATTGAGCTTCCCAGAGGCAGAAAGATTCAATTTTTGAGTTTCAAGATCTCAAAAGCTATTAGTAAAGAAGCAATACTGCCTAGAAGAGCCAATAGAACCACCACAATTCAAGGTTTGAAGAAGGGATCATGGGGGCATGCTGCAAAGTTGCAAAGAGAGAAAATTTAATATTTTCAAGTGAGCCATGATATGACCTTTGAATGCATTAACATGCTCTCTTTTTTTTCAAAAGCAATGCACCATTAGAAAGCAATTCCATTCACTTATGAACATAAGAAAACACTGAATATTCACTCATCCATGGCTCAAGAAAGAATCTCTTATAACTTAAAAGAACAACAACCCTTTACAGTTTAAACAAGAATTATACAAAAAAGCATAATAATTCTTGGAAAATCACCTGAAATGAGTAAATGACTAGTCATGAGTTGGATGAATGCAAGACAACTAACAATCCTTGTAACCATTCTCCCTAAGTTTCTAACCTCTTCCTCTTCTTCTTCTTGTAGTTGTTCTGTTTCCTCTGCAACTAACTTTTCTTGAAGAAAACAGGGAAGAAAAATTAGAACCCTATTTGTAGATGTTTTTGAAGGAGTAGGAAAGAATTTGGGATAAGTAGTAAGGGAGAAAAGGAGAAGCAGAAGAAGGGGTGAAAATTTTAGACATGAGGTGGGAGGGAGGGAGCAAGAGAATAAAAGTTGCACAAAAAAGTTGGGAGGGAGGTGGAAGGAGGAGAAGAAAAGAGAGGTAAAGAATTATTTGGAATTTATTTGTGTTGTTTTGGTTCAAGTAGTGATGATAGTAATGATGACTTTGATATGTTCACTCAATCTTTTTTGCTTCCAACTTTTTTAAACTATAATTCATAGCCATAGGACTCAAATCTTTTTATAGCCAACTGTGGGGAATATGGAAAACATAGTTATTCCACTCTTTCTTCCAAACTTGTACTTATCGTGGGCTCGTCACGATTCAATTCAAGAAATGTTATTCATAATCACTTTTCATATGTTACGTTTACAATTTATAAAAATTTAACCTAAGTATAGATACCGCATCACTGGCTGGAAAAAATTATTATCTAAATTTATAGTTATGAATATAATTACTCAAATGTCTTATTACCAATACTGAGATTCCCAAATTTGTCCACTTCTTCTCTACCTTGGGCTTTCTTTTTCATCTTATGGTGTGCAAAAAGGGGTGCAAACTTGTTTCTTGCTAATCTTTTAAAGATTCTTATTTATCTTCTTATCTATGTGGGCATAACACCAATCTTTTTCCTAAAGATACAGTAACAAGTGTAAATTTTAATTTCCACCCCATTAGGATTCGTTAGGGTATGGTTAAACCATCTTGTCAAGATTTTCCATTAGGGTTGGAGATGATATACTTTCAGTGTCCCAATAGACGAGTCTTCTTTGAAGAATATAAACTCGATGTTCTCACTCCGAAGTATAAACACAGAAGTTTGTGTTCAAATTCACTGGAGTTGCGGCTACAATTGTGCTGGAAAGGGACAAGCATAATTTTGTGGAAAGTAAATCAAACTGGTGAACGTTTGTGTTTTAAACTTTAAAGTGGATTTGCATATCCAGAAATTCCAAGTCTAAAGCCCCCTAAACATGAACTTTTGACCAATGGATACCAGAAATTTCAATCAAACAATATAAAATATTGGTTTTTCTGGGCTCCTTTAGATTGTTGCAAGTAAAGTTACTTGGTGTTTGTTGTCCAAATGGCCTAATTTTAAATTTGAAGAATGTTTTAGACAAAGACCACCAAATGTTGTGGTTGATGATCAATGATCATGGCTAGTGATTCTGGTGCACTATAATACCATACTGCTTCCTTCTACCCCACCATCTCTTGTTCACGCATGTTCTTTAAGTTTTGATTTTGGTCTCAGTTTTGGTCTCAACAGTAAATTTAATATATTATAATCAGTTTTTATCATTTTCAATACAATTTTTTACTATTCAGCTATATTTTTTTTATATTTTCAATACACTTTTTACATTATAAAACTATTTTTTCCAAACAAAAACTCAACCCAACCAAAAAGGATGAACGGTAAATTACCAAACTCCTCTAAATTTATTTAAATTACTTATAGAGCTCTAAATTTATTCAAATTACAAGGATGATGGGCTTGAGGGAGGAAATGAAAGAAGTTGGGCATCACATGCATAGTCTTGTAAATTTACACGCTAAATAGGTAGTGTTGGGTATTTCCTCAAATTTCTAATACAATAAGTATTGGGCCAGGTAATTTGAGCCCAGTAGGGTTAGCCTTTTTTTAAATTATAAATAGGTGATATTTATAATAGAATAGGTCATGCTAGATAGAGTGCATCCACCCAGGAGGGGTGTAGTGAGAAAGGCCTTCGAGCAAGTGAGAGATATGGTGCCGTCGTGAGTTCATAAGAGACGATGAAGATTCCTGCTTATGTCTCCGACGTTGACATTGGTAAGTCGTTGTGAAGTCATAGGAAATGATCGATGTTCATGCCTATGCTTCCGATGGAGATGCTGTTGTAGGTAGGTTGTTCTGAGGCCATAAGAGATGCGTGTTCCTGCTTATGCCTTCAACGACAAGATGAAAAATGGGGAGTGATAATAGAATAGAGGCCGAGAGACATTGTAAACTCTTCTATTGTTTGATTCCCATATATGAAGAAGTAGTCAATAGTTCTGTAGAGTAGATCTGTTGAGATCGAACTACGTTAAATTGTGTTGTGTTGTGCTTTTCTTTTCTGTTTTTCAATTCTGCTGCAGTGTTCTTGTTAGAATATCTCTTCCAACAAGTGGTTCAAAGATCCTGAGGAATGTTTATTACTAACAGGTAGAAGATGTAAGAATAAACCAAGAGTTCATTTGATAACTTGGATAATTATCGAGACTTAGGAATTCGCAAGTGCCTGTGTGTTTTTGTGTTTATGTCACAAATATCGAGACTTGGACATTGGGTTAAACCATAGTTGTTTTGGGTGAAATATAGTTTACTCTTGAGATTTTAAACCAGGGATAGTTATTCTCTATTGTAAAATATGTAGGGGTGTCAATTGGGCGGGTTCGGCGGATTATGGGTTGGGTCAATTTTGACCCGCATTTAACGGGTCATGACCCAACCTGACCCGTTGACAAACAGGTCAAGTATGGGTTGGGTTATGTTCGGATTGGGTTATAACCCGCTTAAACGGCGGGTCAATTTGTTTGACCCAATGGGTCAAATTTACTTGACCCAACGGATTATAACCCGCTCAACTCGTAGTTTAATCCGCAAATTAATATTTTTAAAAAAAAATTTCCAATACTTTTAAACCCTATGCCTTCCACCACCCACCCACCCCCTCCCCCATCTACGGACCTACCCACCCACCCCCGCACTCTAGTCCTCAGTTCCCTTCCAAACCCGTACCCCCAAAACAATTAGTTAAATATATTAATCTATATATAATATATATACGTATATATTGGATATATATATATATATACACGTATATACTTTATATATATTTACGTATATATATATATATGGTTAAAATTATTTAATGTAATTTTATTTTAAGATATTATTTAAAATGATTTTATATGAGTAAATTAGGTGATCGAGTCATGACTAAACGGGTTGACCCGTTTAACCCGACAGCTTAACCCGTTTAATTCGACGGGTCAATTCGTTTAATCCGACTGGTCGACCCATTTAACTCGACGGGTCGACCCATTTTCCCTAACGGGTCAACCCCTTTACCCAACGGGTTGCCCCATTTAATTTGATGGGTCGACCCATTTAATTCAACCGGCCAACCCATTTAACCCGACGAGTCAACCCGTTTAATTCAACGGGTCAACTCGTTTAACCTGTCGGGTCGACCCGTTTAATTCAACGGGTCAACCTATTTAATTCAATGGGTCAACCCGTTTAACTCAATGGGTTGACCTATTTAATTCAATGGGTCAACCCGTTTAACTCAACGGGTCAACCTATAGTTAAACGGGTTGACCTATTTAATTCAATGGGTCAACCCGTTTAACTCAACGGGTCGACCTATTTAATCTGACCAACTGATCCATTTAACCTGGCAGGCTGACCCGTTTAACTCGACGGGTCAAGCCATTTAACTTGACAAGTCAAACTTTTTTGACACTTAATTATTACTTAAAATTAATATCTTTTAAATTAATTTTCTATAAAAATATTTATTATAACGCATGAATACGCGAGTGAATAAATATATATAAATAAATATGTATATATAATATTTCAATTTATAAAAATAAAATGAATTATTTTATTTGTTAGTCACGTGGCATAATATATATTTGTCTTAAAAAACTATATATATACCACGACACACACACGCACAAAAACCACGACACACACCCCCACCTAGACACACACCCCCACCTAGACACACACAAACCACAACATGCACACCCCTAGACACACACTCTCAGACACAGAGAACTCAAATTAGCATGTGACCCGCGGGTCAGATTTGCATTAATGCAGTCTGACCCGCACGGGTCAGTCATTAACAAAAAAACAAATGGGTTGGGCGGGTTGTGAAAAAAAGGCAACCCGCGGGTTGATTCTTACCCGACCCAACCCAACCTGCTAAGTCCGGGTTAAAATTCAACCTGTGACCCATTCGATCCGTAACCCGTTCAACCCAACCCAACGGATTAAAAAGACAGGCGGGTTGGGTCGGGTTGATGGGTCACGGGTTAATTTGTCAGGCCTAAAAATATGACCACTAATCCTCCTGTGGTTTAGGATTGAATTATCCAACCAACTACAAATATGAAAATGAACAGTATGTACCTTAGATTGACTTGGTATAAAGTGAGATTTGAAATTATAACATTGAAAGATATGAGAAATACAACGTTTTTAAATATTGATTTGATTGCTGAAATACAATGTAGTCCAAAATTATAAGAGACAAACTGTATTTCATCCTAGTTTTATTTTAGTCCAGACTAGAAACAACTGCACAAAGGAATCATATGAAAACAGAAAATAGTCAACTAGAACATGACAAAGAATGGTGCAAACTGCAAATCTTGATTGTTGCATTTGAGGCTAAGAATCAGAATGATTGGAATTCCTTATCCATTTGCAGGTCAGCCATTGCTAAACATTTTTGTTAGAAAACCATGCTTCAGAAAGCTAAATTCTACTTCTTTTGATTGCTAAAAAAAACGTTGAAGATCAAATGTTAAAATGTTCTTGCTCTTACATTCCAACATCACCCTCTATTTCAAAGTTCATCTCAGACCATCCACACCTTTCCATGCTGGAAACCAAATGCTCCACCATGAAAGACCTCAAAATCATCCATGCCCAACTCATCAAAACAGGGCTCATCAGGGACAAGATTGCAGCCAGTAGGGTTTTAGCATTTTGTGCCACATCTCCTGCTTCTGATATGAACTATGCGTACTTGGTTTTCAGTCAAATTGATAGTCGAAATCTTTTCATATGGGACACCATTATCAGGGGATTCTCCCAGAGCTCAGTCCCGCAGGTTGCAATTTCCATCTTCATTGAGATGTTGGAAAGTTCCCTAGTTGAGCCTGAAAGGCTTACTTATCCTTCAGTTTTCAAGGCTTACACTCAGCTTGGATTGGCTGCAGAGGGAGCCCAACTTCATGGGAGGATTGTGAAATTAGGACTTGAATTTGATCCCTTTATTCGGAATGCCATGTTGAACATGTACGTGAATTCTGGGTTTTTGAATGAAGCTTGGAAACTGTTTGATGAAGATGAGGCTGAGGATGTTGTAGGCTGGAATTCAATGATTTCAGGTTTGGCTAAATGTGGGGAAATTGATGATGCGCGGGAACTGTTCGACAAAATGCCGGTAAGAAATGATGTTTCTTGGAATTGTATGATAAGTGGTTGTGTGAAGAATGGGAAATGGATGGAGGCATTGGATATTTTCAACGAAATGCAAGAGCAAAGATTTGACCCAAGTGAGTATACTGTGGTGAGTTTACTGAATGCTTCTGCATTCTTAGGAGCACTAGAACAAGGAAAATGGATTCATGAATACATCACGAAAACGGAAAGTATCAAGATGAATGGGATAGTGATAACTGCACTGATTAACATGTACTGCAAGTGTGGCGAAATTGAGATGGCTCGTCGAGTGTTTCAAACTGCTCGAGAGAAAGGACTATCCTGTTGGAACTCGATGATTTTCGGGTTAGGTATTAATGGATTTGGCTATGAAGCTATCGATTTATTCTCCAGGCTCCAATCCTCAGAATTTGAACCAGATTGTGTTAGTTTTTTGAGCGTTTTAACCGCCTGCAATCACTCAGGCTTAGTTGATGAAGCAAGAACCTATTTCACATTAATGAAAGACGCATATGAGATTGAGCCCACAATTCAGCATTTTGGATGCATTGTTGATACGTTAGGACGAGCAGGACTCCTTGAAGAAGCAGAGGAGCTAATAAATAACATGCCAATTAATCCTAATTCTTCTATATGGGGATCACTGTTATCAGCTGCTCGCAGCCACGGAAACTTTGAGATGGCACAAAGGGCTGCTGAGCATTTGGTTGAGCTGGATCAAGATGACAGCAGCGGTTATTTGTTAATGTCCAACGCTTATGCAGCGTCAGGTCATTTCGAGAAAGCAATGCGAGAAAGGAGTTCAATGAAGGAGAAGGATATAAAGAAGCAGCCAGGCTGTAGCTCAGTTGAAGTGGATGGGGAAGTTCATGAATTTGTTGCTGGTGGAGTGTTGCACGAACGAGCGAATGAAATATACTCTTTGCTGCACTAAATTTTGCAAACTGTTCCAAGTTGACAAAATTTTATATATACTGAGGTAGATCTTGATAAATATTCTCTCTGAATTTGACACTTCTATGAATACCCTTGTGCATTTTTCTAGTTGTGAAGTATCCTACTTTGATCTTAAAAACTACCTGCATAGGTTCATGGCTTGATTTGAATGGGAGTACAAGACTATGGAGAATTCAGGTGTGATGCAATGCCTTTTGTATTCCAACACAATCATTGGTTTCATGTCCAATTCTCATTTGCAAGGAAGTTAGCCGAAGGGATGATCGCCTGTCAAAATCACCAAGCCTTATCGCTGTTTCACTGACTTGGACAGAATATGACATGGTAATTTGGACAGGCGATCCCTTCTGGGGAGCTCAGTTTATCAAATGAAGGTGACAATAGTATAGAAAAAGCTGCTTTACACAAGTAGCTCTCCATTTGTACTATATACAGGGCTGAATAAGAGAATGAAGGGAATTATTTCCAAAGGTATCACTTTGTTTTCAATTGGATGCCTTTCAGAAGGGTTGTAAATGAAAATTTAGCTCAACTGGAATAGATTAAGGGACAATCACCATATCTGTTGTGGAAGGCAATTGACATGAGAGAAAAATTGGTTGAAAAGTAGGCAGCAGAAAAAAAATGATTATTGAAAAATATGAATCTTATTATTGATTCTACTTAACCATCTCCTAATCAGTATTCATTCTTTTGGGTTCTATTAATTGATTTATCTTGAAATCAATGGAAATGTCTCCTACTTAAAGGCCATTCTGTAAATGCAGGTACCCCATTCTATCAATTTCTCCTAAACAAGGCAAAGAAAGCAGGGTAATCCATGGCAGGGGCAGCAGACCTTACACCTCAAGTTGCATCCTCCAATGGCAACAAGGAACACTGTTCAGATTTAGATGGAGGCAATAACCACAGGCTTGTCACTCCTACTTTGCCTTTGCCGAAGGCAATGAAGTCGCTTTCCTCATCCGGGGATGGAGAGGCCATACGCAGGCCTCGTGGGAGGCCGGCAGGATCCAAGAACAAGCCTAAGCCACCTATCATCATCACCAGGGACAGCGCCAATGCACTCAGGGCGCACGCGATGGAGGTGAACTCAGGCTGCGATGTGAGTGAGAGCCTGGTGAGCTTTGCCAGGAGAAAACAGCGCGGAATCTGCGTGCTCAGCGCGACAGGCTGCGTTACAAATGTGACATTGCGCCAGCCTGCTTCATCAGGTGCAATCGTGACACTTCATGGCCGGTTTGAGATACTTTCCTTGCTGGGATCGGTGTTGCCTCCACCAGCACCACAGGGAGTTGCAGGGCTCACAATCTATCTTGCAGGGCCTCAGGGGCAGGTTGTGGGTGGGGGCGTGGTTGGCGCGCTCATCGCCTCGGGCCCTGTGGTGATCATGGCTGCAACTTTCATGAATGCAACTTTCGATCGGTTGCCATTGGATGATGATGAAGTGGTTGCCAATGCAGCTCAGAACCAGCAGTACCAAAACAACAGGCAAAGACACCATGTTGATGCTTCGGAAATCTATGGACTGCCACAGAATCTGATCACTAATGGCACTTCGCCTCCTGAAATGTACTCTTGGGCACCAGGGCGCACCCTGTCAAAGTCCTAGATTGCTGAAAAGGATAAGCCAAGCGAAGAAGCTATGAGAAAAATAGTAAAAAAAACATCAGCATTATCTCATTTTAATACGAACTATTTGTTTCATATAAAACAGTGTATTGTATTCCTTTGGCTCTTTCAAACTATGTATTCCTATACTTGCACAAATGATCAACGATCAAAATAATTGAAATTCATATTCCTGAAGAATACCTCAAATTAAATTTGGATTTTCATATGAGAACTTGAGGAGCCAGTTTCATAATGTGCAAGTTCTTGATAACTTAAGCTTTCCAGAGAAAAAGATTTTATCTTTATGCAAAAAATGAAGTCCAATTTCACCTCTCTGTAAACATCTGTTCGCACCAAAGGAATTGTGGCAAAACGTTCACTGAGAAAATGCTTGACAGAAGACTTTTGTTTGAGGTTTTAGTACTTTTGTTTTGTCCCTCTGTTTCCAGAGCATGTAAGATCTACTGCTTGTAGAGAAATGGTCATAATTAGTTGCTTTTACTGTTCTTTGTCTTGATGGGGGGCGGCTTCGGTGCAGGTTCCGGTTAGAGTTGCAGGCGGGCTACTTTTCGAGCTTTTAGGACAGTCAGTGGGAGATCCTTTGGTTGAAGAAGATGAGGTCCCTATTCGTTTCCATTGATTTTGTTTTTGTTCTAGTTCTGTTTTTGGTTTGTACGATAAATTTAAGAAATAGTCGGTTTTTTTTTTTTTTCTTTTTTCTTTCAGTAAGATGCAGAGTCTCATGCACAGTTATAAAAATATACATCACCAGATAATAAGAACTCTAAGGCTCTGTTTGATTCTCATGGAATTGAGGTATGGAAATGGAATAATTGGACCCTCAATTTCCATTTTTGTGTTTGTTTGTATAATAATGGTAAGAAATGAAATTGAATTTCAATTCCGAATACCTCCAATTCTACAAGTCTAATTCTATATTATGAATTGTGTGTGTTTGTGTATGATTTTTTTTTTAAATTTTTAAGTTTGTCCCCCCTCGCCGTATCACCCCACCCCCTATATAACCAACCCCCAACCTTCCGTATTCCCCCCACCCACCTCACTCCCTACAAAGAAAAAAATTTACCTAGGCCCCATGCACTTCAATTTTAAAATTAATTAATTTTTTCAAGTTTCAATTTTAGTTTTTTCACTTTTTAAAATAATAAATAAAATGATTTTACTTATTTTATTTAAGAAAATATAAATTATTTTCATTGGGAATGGGAGGTAGATATTGGGGGTAGAAAGGGGGAGGTAGAGAAAACTCTACCTGGGTAAAGGAGAGAAATGGTGGGCCATTTTTGGTTTTTATTTTTATTTTTTTGACTTTTTGTTTTTGTTTGTTTGGCCCAGATATTTTATTTGAAGAAAGATCTAAATTTATTGCAAAAAATTATGATAGTAGTTCATTATATAAATGGAACATTGACTCAAAATCCGAATATGAAATACTCAATACACTTCAAGAAATGGGGATGGCAAGAATGGCTTATAAAGCAAAAACTAATGTTGAAGAATCTCATATTGCTGTTTGTCTAATTTCAGGTTTCACGGGCCAACTAAAAGGTTGGTGGGATAATGCTTTAACTACACCTGAAGTTGGATGAGGATAATAATTCCTAGTTGGTACGGATTGCCATTTTCTATCATCGGATCTATTTGAGTATCTATTGGGCTTTCTATAGATCTTAGTGAGTTCTAATGGAGTTTCACTATCAAACTGGTTTTCTACAATATTTATTTAATTTTCTACTTCATTTTCAGAGGAAGATTGAGACTCTGAAGAACTTAAAGAGTCATTGTCTGTATGTGGAGTGGTTTGAGTAAAGACAGCAATATGCTTTGAAGAGCTTGGATCTGGAATCTTTGGAACCTTTGGAGTTAAACATAATTTCTTTTCAAATTCTCTCAATAAAGCTGATACTTGAAAAAATGGTTTTGCAAATTCAACTGGAAATTTTTCTTTTGTTTTTATTGAATCCATTTTTGTAGAAATTAAATCAACTTGTTGAGCAATTGTATGAAGAATTTGATTTTCAAAATTATATATTTTTAAAGTTATATTATATATATATATCTATATATTTTTGCAACAAAGTTATTATCATTACAATATTTTTACTAGCTTAAAAAAATATAGGATGAAAAAAATTAAATAAACAGAAAAAATAATTTTAAAAAAAACTGAAGAAAGAACACGGAACAAAAACAGTTTTAAAATATGCAAAATATGATAATTTATATTTTCTTAAATAAAATAATTAATACAATTTTATTTATAATTTTTGAAACTAGAAAATTAAAACTAAAGTTGTAGAAATTTTGGGATTTTTCTTTCGGTGGCTGAAAGTGTGTGTGTGTGTGGGTGGGGGGGGGGGGGGGGGGGGGGGGGTGCGGCTAGCGGCAAAGGAAGGAAGTTGTGGGGTTTTCGGGTTGGGGTGAGGGTAATTTTTTTTTTATTTAAATTTTATGGTCATTTTAAAGTTATTTGGAAAAAAATAAAATAAATTAAAACGTGTCGATTTACATCGTGTCTCGAACTCGATTGAACCTTTCGATTCGGTTGGTGGGACACTCCTATTATTAATAACAAGGGAAAAAAAAAGAAATATGACTATTTTACCATTATAAATGAATTCTAATTCTATATAAAATTTTAACTATCCAAACAAAAAAATTAAAATTGCAATTCAATTTAGACATAATTCTATCACACTACGAAACAAAGGAATTCAAGTGGATGTACAATTTTCAATTCCAAAATTCAATTCTATAGAATTCCAATCCCAATTCAATTCTAATTCCATTTAACCAAACGGACCCTAAGGCTCCTGTGGAGGTATATTATTCTCAGATGGAAACAACTATCTCATTATGAGCTTAAGACCAATTAAGATCTTGAAAAAGCTATTCCGATACTCTCTCTTCGTCCCACTAAAATAGTCATGGTTCTAATGCTCGGAGGGAGTACCCGGGATAAATGGACTATAGGCATGATGGAGGGGCCTGTTTGCCCTGAGCATAGCCATGAACATTGGTACAAGATTCAGTTGCTGGCCCTCCAGGGCCATTGTATTCCAAGTTGATGTTCTCAAGTTTCACATTCTCACATGGCACCACTTTGCTGCATTGGAAAGATACTGCAACTTTTGAACTGGATGTGCCTTGAATGTTGCTGTAAGTGACGTTGTTGATCTGCACTTTTGAGATTGACTGGCCACCACCCTGTTCATATAGAGGAAATGCCATTATTAGTAATCCCTAAGCTTGACTCGATTCGACTCGACTCTTAAGTTTACATTTTTATTTGGTCTATAACATTCCATCGAATTAAAACAGTTATAGTTAAGCACATAACTGTCCAATCAAGTGCATTTTTTAAAACAAAAATCAGTTGGACCCCACACTACTACAAAATGGACTTTCTATGGCGGTGTTTTAACGGCGGAAAAACCAAAACCGCCATTAAAAAGAAAGTACGGACTTTCTATGGCGGTTCTATATAAAACCGCCGTAGAAAAGGACTTTCTACGGCAGTTAGAAGTAAACCCGCCGTTGAAAGTAGGAATTTTTACGGCGGTTGTAAAAAGTCCTACTTTCTACGGCGGTTTTCAAAACCCGCCGTAACCGCCGTAGAAAGTCCCTTTTCTACGGCGGTTTTAGAAAACCACCGTAAAAAGTCCCTTTCTAGACGGTTGTATTTCTAACCGCCATATAATTAATAAATATGATGAATTTTTCTATAAATATTGATAAATAGTATAATACATATTTATTATTAAATTTAAAAAAAATTTGGGGGTTAATTTACAAAAATAGAAAAGCTAGAAATCAATAGGAATAGAGGAACGGGCGGGAATTCACAATTACGGGCTTTCTACGGCGGATTTATTAAAACCGCCGTAGAAATGGACTTTCTACGGCGGTTGTAATTGAAACCGCCATAGAAAGTAACTTTCTATGGCGGTTGTAATTAAAACCGCCATAGAAACTTGATTTTGTTTGAATTTTTAGGGTTTCCCTTTGTTTCCATCTCCAACCAGCCACGGCTTCCCCATGTTTCCATCTCCAGCAAACCGAAGCATTCTCTCGTTGCCGACGCCCATCCTCTTTCCGTTGGTTTTCTCTTGTCTTTCCCCGAAGTCGTTCTTCCGGTAGCGTTGATAACAAGATCCGCTGTCACTCAACTCCGGATATGGTTTCTTAATCGGCCATCACCCACCACTTGGAGTTAATCCCCCATCATAATTTCACCACAATCGGTCCTTGTTGTGGGCTTCAAATCATAAAAAAGGTAATATAAAATAGTTTCAACTTTATTTAAGCTTTACAAATTTTATTGTTACTTGATTATTGTGATTGGCCTAGGGTTTATTATTAGTGTTAAATTCGGGTTTGGTGAGATGATGAATGATTAAATTCGGGTTTGATTAGTGTTCTATCGGTGATTATTGTATTGTTCTTACTGTTAATGATTAAATTAATTCGAATTTGATGGATGCACGCAAAATTTTTTTTGAAGTTTGGTGGTTGTTCGGTTTATTAGCATGGAAGTTTTTGATATATATATTTTGAATAAAGTTGAAATATATATATATATATATATCAAAACCTTTCTAAGGTTGTTCCTACTGTTTTTAATATATATTTTTTGAATGTAAAGAAAAAAATGAAATATTAAATTTTTTTTTTACAAATTTTTTAACTTTCTACGGCGGTTATCTTCAAAACCGCCGTAGAAAGCCAACTTTCTACGGCGGTTCCTTAAGCGAACCGCCATAGAAAGTTCAGACTTTCTACGGCGGTTTTGAAAAAAACCGCCGTAGAAAGTCCGAACTTTCTATGGCGGTTCACAACCGCCGTAGAAAGTCCGTAAACTTTCTATGGCTGCCGGATAGATGGCGGTTCAAAAATGCCAAAAACCGCCGTTAAAAGCCCTAAAAAACCGTCATTAAAAGTCCTTTTTGTAGTAGTGCCATGAGATTTTTTTGTTTACCCTTTCACAATAGGAAAGTGGATTCCACTACATCACATGTGGGTCCTACCCTCTATTGTGAGAGGTATCTCGAACAAACACAAGAGTTGATCTCTTATTGAACACATAATATGATAAGTTGTTAGCGACCACTTAGAAAACATTTTGTTAAGAATTGGCGTACCCCTGTGCGGCAAGTTGGGCAATAATCTTGATCGATAAAGATGGGGTTGTTAACATTATTCATCGTAAGGTCTCGGAAAATGACGCCAGAGACCATCCCGGTAAAAGAAGACGAAAATGTTTTGATCCTCACGCCATTCAGGGTGTAGCTGAAATTGGAGTTAACAACGTTTATGCCCTGAACTTGTTCGTACGACTGGTTTTTCCCGAGGCTACCGATGCTGATTCCGTGGCCCGGGCCGCAGTGAACGTTGAAAATGTCAACGGTCTTGGTTCCAGAAACCATGGAAATACAGTCGTCGCCGGTTTCGATGTTCGCCTAGGATCTCTTGATGTTTGTTGAGTTTCCCATGCGGATTCCGTCGGTGTTGGGACTATCCGCCGGAGCAGTCAGCGTGACGGAGGTGATGTTTACGTTTTGCGATGAAAAGAGGCTGATGTGGCTGTTTTTGCTGTTGATTGATCGTATGTGTCGAATCACTGAATTGGTTATGAAGTCGAATCCCAAAGTCTGATGCAATATGTCAAAGAAGAAAAGATTAACGAAATTGTTATACGCAGTAACCGTTTTACTATTCGCAGTAACATTCCTCTATGAAAATACAAAAATGCCCCTGGCCTAAAATAAAAAAGAAAAAGAAGAAAACCGGGTACTGTTCTGTTCACGCAAGGGTGCACAGTACCCGGTTAGAAAAAAAACTGAAGAAATACCGCCGGTCTCCCCGTAACTGTTTTACTAAACGCAGTAACATTCCCCTGTAAAAAGTCCGAATTACCCGAGTACGATCCATATTATACTATAAGTAAACACTATATTTATTTTTTTACTTTAAATTAGTTTGCATAAATTCTCTATATACCCCTTCATTATAATTTTCGGGAAAAAAAACCTATTAAGAGGGGATTTTTTTCCCGGATCTGCGATTATCCGGACGTTTTTTTTCTGTTTCTGCAACATTTCGGCCGGGGAGATTGTCTCCCAGGACGGAATTCCGGGAAAATACCGCCGACCGCCGGCGGTATTTCTGGGAAAATACCGCCGGCCGCCGGCGGTATTTTGGCCGGAAATACCGTCGCCGGCAGTATTTTGGCCGGAAAATATCGCCGGCGACCGGCGGTATTTCTTCACTTTTTTTTTAACCGGGTACTGTTCACGCACGGGTGAACAGTACCGGTTTTCTTCTTTTTGGCCAAGGGCATTTTTGTCTTTTTATAGGGGAATGTTACTGCGAATAGTAAAACGGTTACTGCGTTTAGTATGCCTCGAGATTAATTGTGGCCAAATGTTATCATTTTGTGTGTAAAAGGGATAAAAATGTAATTTCATCATGTGAATAAATGACGATCAATTTTGATTTTGAGAGAAATATAAGAAATAGAAAACATTTTGGTCATTAACTTTTTATGAAATTTGATTTTAACTCTGAAAGTTTTAGCAAATTATATAGAGTTTACACCAAAGTAAAAGGATCGCTACAGAAGTTATTGAAACTTTGAGGGTTAATATTTGTAATTTGACAAAATATTAAACACCAAATTGTGATTTGCATTGCTATCTATACAATAAAGAAAATCTTGATTGAATTGAATATATTGATTACTGTTTTGCTCCCATTCCCCATTTACAAAAGAATTGTGTTGTGTGAGTCGAATCCCATATTATTTTCAACGTAATAATTATTAATTTACTCAAATCTTATTTAATATCACAATCGCATACTTATTTTAGTGAACTTTATATATAAACACTTTTACTCATAATACCCACCATGTAAAAAGTTAAATCATGAAATCTTAGACTTTTTAAAACCAATATTAAAACCAGTAATCGGACATTTTCTTAACTTTTTTCCACATTCTGCTACAAATAAAAGAAAACAAAAAGTAGGCTTACCGCGGGAAGAAGCTTGCAGTTAGGGTTTTTGGTGCAATCGTTATATTTCCAAGCAGAAGCTCCTTGACCATCCAAGACCCCTCCTCCTTCCACGCGCAGACCATCAACGTTACGAAAGCCGATCCAGGTACCAATGTTGAGGAAATGTTGAGGAAATGTGGGAGCCACGAGTGTGCCTTCCAAGGCAAACGATACTTTCGAGTGGCATGGCCCGGCGAAGATGACCGAGCTCAACTTGTAGGTGCCTCTTGGAACCCACAGTCTACTAAGATATCCTTTGCTCCATCCACACGTATCATTCCATGCTCTTAAGAATGCCTTCACCAAATTAAACACAACATTTCAATTCAACTGAGTTCATTTTTTTTAAATTTTTTTTTTTTTTGAATCAACACTATTGTACTGAGGGCAGGGGATATGGGGAGGGGAATAACGAAATTAGGGAGCCGCCTGCAGAGTCTTGTCAACCCGTGCTCTAAATAGGCAGAACTGACAGAGGTAGGAATCAAACCCCTGATCTTTGGGTGACTCACTATGCGTCACAACCGTTGGAGTACTGGCTCGTTCCTAGTTTCATTTTTGCATAACTAAAATTAATATATGATGCTTTGTCTGTTAGGTAAATTACTAAAAACCCCTTATAAGGTCTCTACAAGTTATCAAGCTGACCTTGAGGTTTAAGAAAATTATTTATTGGACACTGAGTTTTATTAAAACCAAATCCTTCTTTGATTTGCAAGAAAGAAAAAAGAAAAAACAAAATAGGCATATTAGGTAGTTTTCTGAATCTCAGAGTTCATTTAGTAATTTGGACAAACTTCAGGGGCATTCCGGTTATTTAATTACCCTTATCATTTTAAGGAGGGTAAATTTAAAAATACCATCAAAATTTGATGAAACATAAACAAAATATCCTTCAAAATTTTGAAAACATCAAAATCCATACATACCTCCTGAATTTGTATGAAATTTCTAGAATATCTTATTTGGAGAATTTTTCCATTTCACACAAATTCAAAAGTGATTTGATGTTTTCTAAATCGATCCTTTTAAAACTTACCTTTCTAACAAACGACAACGTTAGAAATGAAACTCTTTTCGGAAAAAGTAATAAAAGTCAGAAAATAAATTAGTGACCTGGCTGTCATCGGTATGTCCATCACCTCTTGCACCATAATGATTTACGTTGAAGATTTGAGGAAGTGGATCTGCGTCGACGTCAGCAATGGCGGTGCTCCAAAATAATAAGGAAATGATGACGACACTTGAAGCCATATTCATCTTCATGATATTCTTCAGTTTTTTCAGGTAATAAACAAAAAAGAAATTGTTAATTTCCTTCGTTCTCTTCTTCTCTTGCATATGTATAATGTGTGTATATATATATATATATATATAAAATAACCTATGAATATATATATGTTAAGGTTAATTTAGCACGTTTAAGGTTGGAAAATCACCAGTCGTTGCATAATTAAGGAAGGAAATTTAATTACCTTACATACTGGATCATCATTACGTAAATATATTCGTATAAAGGAAAATGGTACATATATATATATATATATAAATTTTTCCAGAAACTTTATTACAATAATATCAGATGAAATATATCGAATTGTAAAATTTGGAACATAAATTTTAGGTTATATCACTTTATTGGTCCCTTAAGTTGTAATATTGTTTTTATTTGGTCTCTTAAGTAGAAATTGTTTCATTTTGATCCCATCACTTGAAAAATTATTTCAAAATGATCCAAAATGCAAATTCTGATAATATTTGAGTTATTTTTGTCTAATAAGTGAGTTATTTCAAGTTAAATTAAGGGAGAAAAATGATTCAACATATATTTTTATCATTTTTTTTTGTCTGTATTAATATGTAAATTTACATATTAATACAAATATGTAAATTTACATATTAAGAAATTTAAATTTCTTAAACAAAGTAAATTTCTTGCCAAAGTGATGAAAGAAATAAGGGGCTGATGTGCATAAAATTGAAATCCCCATTGGGCCTAGCCCAATGAATTAAAACAAAGAAACAGTAAAAGATAAAGAAGCCCAGATCCATGTTCAGGTCGGAAAAATCGTACAAACCAAGTCTGTCATAATTCTAGATCGGATATGAAGGCTTAGCTCGGTCCTGAAGGCTTAATAAGCTCGTAAAGGCTTAGGTCGGAAAAGGTTATATATTAACTTGAGAACCTTAGATCGGTAAAACCCAGCTCGGAAAGATTGGTTTAGGAAAAGTATAATTCTACTTAAGAAGGCCAGGTCGGTAAAAGCTTAGAAAAGTTAGATCAGTCGACATTGATAAAGCTCAGGTCGGTAAGTAACTAAAACACGAGAAAGCTCAGATCGGTAAAGAGTAAACCGGTCTGAGATAAAGATAATATTGACAAAACAGTTAGACATCATGGTAGGACCACAAATTTAATATATATACAGGAACAATGATGACAAAGGAGCCATGATAAAGCCATTATTCCGGGAACGGCAAAAATCATCATTGCAAGAAGAATAAAGAGGAGCGTATGTCTTCAAGACCCAACGGAACCATCAAGAGTAAACTTATAAATACTCAGGCACAAGCCTCATTCCGGTAAGTTCCAATAATCAATTCCTGGCAATTCTCACAAGCACTTCTATTCTCTTTCATTTACAATTTCTTTGAAAGCCCTTGTTCATTATTATTATTCTCTTACATATTACTGACTTGATCGTCGGAGCCTATACAGGGGGGAAAGCCCCGCGCCTTTTCTGGATTGATCATCAATTGGTGAACGGAGCAGTGCAAAATCATCAAGCTTCATCCTCTTTGCCAAGCTTAGCAACCCTACTTAGTTCATCCCTCAAATTGCTCATCCCAAGTTGGGCCATTTTGTTCCTCAAAGCTTCATTTGGATTGGGCTATTACTGTCTTCAAGAATTCATTGGGCCGCGAAGAAGCATCGTTCCATCATTGTAATTTTTGCGTCACATCAGGGGCCATATTTACTTATTTTAATGGGGCATGTTATTTGTAGGTACCATTTTACTAAACACAAGACACTTTTTAAAATTTTAAGTGGTGAAAAGACAAATATACCCTTGATAGTTTCTAACTTAATTAAAAAAAAAAAAATTTACCCAACTTTTTTAACTCAGGGAAAATCGCCCAGACCAGGCGATTTTCCCAGAGAAAATCGCTTGGCCTGGGCAAATTTATCTGGGAAAATCGCCTAGGCAAGGCGATTTTTTCTGGGAAAATTGCTTGGTCTGGGCGATTTTCCCATATAAAATCGTCCAGGCCAGGCGATTTTCCCTAAAAAAATCGATTTTTCGAAAATTTAGTGGTCGTTCATAGGGAAAAACGATTTTCCGACGAATGATCGGGAAAACTTGAAAAAAACGCCGTCCTGTGGCGTTTTTTTTAGGGAAAATCGCCACAGGACACCGATTTTCTCTGGGAAAATCGCCTCGTACAGGCGATTTTCCCAGAGAAAATAGCCCAGTCCAGGCGATTTTCCTGGAGTTAAAAAAGTTGGGTAATTTTTTTATAAAGTTAGAAACTATAAAGGGCAAAAATGTAAATTCACGTATAAAAATTTTAAAAAGTGACCTACGAATAGTAAAAGGTGGCCTGTTGATAACAATTCCGATTTTAATTATGATTGGTCTTTTACGATGGTATGAAATCCTTAAACGTAATGCATATCTTGGAGGAAGTATTATTTCCTGAAAAAAAAAAAAAAAAAAAGAGGAATGAAGAAAATGCGATTTAACAATCCACTCTTCAAATGAGTAAGCCAATGAATTTATATTCTTGATAACTTGAGCCTTTCAAAGGAAACAAGATCAGAAGAGTATCAACTCTCAGGTACCTTACTTTAATTTCAACCTTGCTTTGACCTCATTATGAGCTAAGACTAAGATCTTAATAAGGTATTCTAATACTCTCTTCGTCCCACTAAAATAGTCATGGTTCTATTACCCGGAGGGAGTAATCGGATAAATATTATAGGCATGATGGCGGGGCCTGTTTGCCTTCTGCATTGCCATGAACATTTGCACAAGAGGCAGTTGCTGGCCCTTCAGGGCCATTGTATTTCAAGTTGATGTTCTCAAGTTTTACATTCTCACATGGCACCACTTTGCTGCATTGGAAAGATACCGCAACTTGTGAGCTTGATGTGCCTTGAATGTTGCTGTATGTGACATTGTTGATTTGGACTTTTGAGATTGACTTGTCACCACCCTGTTCATATAGAGGAAATGCCATTAGTAGTAATCCCTAAACTCGACTCTTAAGTTTACGTTTTTATTTGGTCCGTAACATCTTATCAATCAAATTAAAAACAGTTATCGTGAAGCATGTGACTGTCCGATCAATGGCATTTTTTGGAAGAAAAAACTGCAGATATTTTCTCACACTATTGGTTGACTCCATGAAATTTTTTGTCGATCCTACATTTGTCTTTCTTGTTTACTATTCTATAATAAGAAAGTGGACCCCATTGTGTGACCTGCGGGTCCCAACTTTCATATATTTATATATATATTTGGAAAATTTAGAAAGCATTCTGTTAAGAATTGGCGTACCCCTGGGCTGCAAGAAGGGCAATAATCTTGATCGATAAAGATGGGGTTGTTAACATCTTTCATCTTAAGGTCTCGGAAAACGACTTCGGAGGCCATCCCCGGAAAAGAAGACGACCACGTTTTGATCCTCACGCCATTCTGGGTGTTGCTAAAATTGGAGTTAACAACGTTTATGCCCTGAACTTGTTCGTCCGGCTGGTATTTCCCGAGGCTTCCGATGCTGACTCCATGGCCCGGGCCGCAGTGAACTTCGGAGATGTTGACGTTTTTGGTTCCCGACACCATGGAAATACAGTCGTCGCCGGTTCCGATGTTCGCCCTGGATATCTTGATGTTGGTTGAATTTCCGATGCGGATTCCGTCTGTGTTGGGGCTGTCCGCCGGAGCAGTCAGTGTGACGGAGGTGATGTCTACGTTTTCGGATGCAAAGATGTTGATATGGCTGTTTTTGCTGTTAATTGATCGAATGTTCCGTATCACTGAATTGGTTATGAACTCGAGTCTCATAGTCTGATACAATCAATCAAAAGAGAAGAACATTAGTCATAA
Organism: Leptodermis oblonga; assembly: GCA_016801395.1. Taxonomy (NCBI): domain Eukaryota; kingdom Viridiplantae; phylum Streptophyta; class Magnoliopsida; order Gentianales; family Rubiaceae; genus Leptodermis; species Leptodermis oblonga. Next base: position 248,957 of record CM028758.1, read on the forward strand.
CCAAATATCATTCCGCGTATTAGGTGGTACAAGTGTCATTTCACATTCATAAAGGATAAAAATATAATTTCATTATGTGAACGTGAAAGGATATATAGTATCGATCACTCGATACAGATGACCATATATAGCATTGCTATCTAAACAATAAAGAAAATTATTGTTCGGCTTCCATTCTTCATTTATAAAAAAATTGTATTGCGAGAATCGCATTTCAGGTCATTTCTGAGGTGATAATTTTTAACGCACTCAAATCTTATTTAATAAGTCAGAATTATGTACGGTATTTTCTTGGAGTATTAATGGTGATGGTGCATTTACTGAAAAAACAAAAATGTTGACTTATTTTAACAAACTATAGATACCATTCGTTGACCATTAATAACGGTCATGAAGAAAGTTACAAACTTTTTTTCATTTTTTTAAAATACAAAACGATGTTGTTTATTGTCTCATGAATTAAAAAACATTAACATCAATACTCTAATTCTTTTTTGCCCTTTAGAACCAAAAACATAAAAATCAATAGCGGCATTTTTCTCTTTTTTTTTAATTCCATCACCGATAAAAGAAAATGAAAAGTAGACTTACTGCGGGAAGAAGCTTGCACTTAGGGTTCTTGGTGCAATCGTTATACTTCCAAGCAGAAGCTCCTTGACCATCCAACACCCCTCCTCCTTCCACGCTCAACCCATCAACGTAACGAAAGCCGATCCAAGTATCAATGTTGAGGAACTGTGATGAAGATGTGGGAGCCATGAGTGTGCCTTCAACGGCGAACGATACTTTTAGATGGCATGGCCCGACGAATGTGAGCGAGCGCAACATGTAGGTGCCCTTTGGAATCCACAGTCTGCTATGGTCTCCTTTGCTCCATCCACACGAATCGTTCCATGCTCTTAAGAATGCCTTCACCAAATTAAACAAAGCATTTCAATTTAATTGAGTTTCATTTTTGCATACCAACAAGATTTACTATAGGATGCTTTGTCTGTTGAGTAAATTACTAAAAATCCCTTATAAGGTTCGTACAAATTATCGAGCTGACCTTGAGGTTTGAGAAAATTATTTATTTGACCCTGAGTTTTGTTAAAGCCAAATCCTTCCTTGATTTGCAAGAAAAATTGACCAAATAGGTCTATCTGGTAATATTTTTTTGAATTTCAAGGTTCATGTAGTAATTTGGACAAACTTAAGGGGTTTCGGTTATTTACCCTTGCCATTTTAAGGAGGGTAAATTTAAAAATACCACCAAAATTTGATAAAACATAAAAAACATCCTTCAAAATTTTGAAAACATCAAAATTCATATATATCTCCTTGATTTACATGAAATTTCCAGAATATCTTTTGGGGGCATTTTCGTCCCAAACTTAAAGACAATTTTGCAATTTCACACAAATTCAAAAGTGATTCGACGTTTTCCTGATCCTTTCGAAACTTGCCATTTTAACAAAAATAAACGAAGACGATGTTAGAAATCAAACTCTTTCAGAAAAATATAATAAAACTCAGAAATTATATCTGTCTCTGACGAGTGAATAAATAACTGACCTTGCTGTCATCTGTACGTCCATCAGCTCTTGCACCATAGCTCTTTACGTTGAAGATTTGAGGAGGTGAATCTGGGTCGACGTCAGCAATGGCGCCGGTGCTCCAAAATAATAAGGAAATGATGACGACACTTGAAGCCATATTCATCTTCATGATATTCTTCTGCTTTTTCAGGTAAGAAACAAAAAAGAAACAGTTAGTTTCCTTCGTTCTCTTCTTCTCTTCTCTTGCATATATATATATATATATATATATATATGTTAAGTTAATTTAGTACGTTTAAGGTTAGAAAATCGTCGGTTGTTGCAAGTTTTCAATACACTTTAAGTTTGCATAATTAAGGAAGGAAATTTCCATCGACCGTTTAATACTATATGTATGTCTTAAATAATTACCTTACATATTGAATCATCATTACGTATTCATATTCGTACAAATTAAGAAAAATTTCCAGAAACTTTATTACAATAATATCAGATAAAATATATATCGAATTGTAAAATTAGGAACATAAATTTTTGGTTAAATCACTTTTTTGGTACCTTAAGTTGTAATGTTGTCTTTATTTGGTTCTTTTAAGTTGAAAGTGTTTCATTTTTATCCCGTAACTTGAAAATTTATTTCAAAATGGTCCTAAGATCCAAATTCTGATAATATTTCAGTTATTTTTGACTAACAAGTGAGTTATTTAAAGTTAAATTAAGGGAGAAAATTGATTTAACATATATTTTTATCATTTTTTGTTGGTATTAATGTGTGTGAATCTTATAGGTTAACCGAAAATAGTTAAACTATTCTCAAAATTTCGATTAATTTGAAGACCATTTTGAAATAGATTTTTAAGTTAACGGACCAAAAAATAATTTCAAATTAAAGGACCGAATAGAAACAACATCCTAAGTTATGAACCAATGGAGTTATTTAACCTAAAATTTATTAGACGCGACATTAATTACTGTGAGATTTTATTACAAATTTTCATAGAGTAGATCATCACTCTTTAAAAATTGGAGAAACTTTGAAAGAATGAGGTAGAGATGACGTCCTATTATGACTTATATTTAACAAGTCACAAATCAAAATTACTATTGTTAGGATCAATTATGCGTTTTTCCAATTCTTATTAAACCCCCTACATCCTGTACGATAAGCATTTTACATTTTCGACGTAGCCTTTTAATTTGTATTTTCAAAATAGAAATGTTAATGAAATCACTAATCAGGTGAAACTCCTTTTTTTTTTTTTTTTTTTTTTTTCCCGAGAATGAGGCTTTAAACATAGAGAAATTATTTCATTCATCCGATGCGCGGCATATATATTTACTGTGCATCATGTATTATTTAATGGCATAAGAGTAAATTTCTTGCCAAAGTAATGACAAAAAAATATGACGTCATGTTTACTTAATTCTGACTGGTTTGTGGCACGTGAATACAGCGGTTGTATGAAATAATTTTCCTTCAGCATAATACATATCTCGGAGGAATTATTGTTTCCTGAAAAAAAAAAATAGAAAAGAGGAATGACGAAAATGAGATTTAACAATCCACTTTCAAATGAGTAAGACAATGAATATATATTCTTGATAACTTGAGCCTTCCAAAAGAAACAAGATCAGAAGATTATCAACTCAATTCTCAGATGGAATGAACTATCTTAATATGAGCTAAGACTAAGATCTTGAATAAGGTACTCTAATACTCTTTCTCCGTCCCACTAAAATTGTCATGGTTCTAATACTCGAAGGGATTATATACTATAGGCATGATGGAGGGGCCTGATTGCCCTGTGCATTGCCATGAACATTGGTACAAGATGCAGTTGCTGGCCCTCCAGGGCCATTGTATTCCAAGTTGATGTTCTCAAGTTTCACATTCTTACATGGCACCACTTTGCTGCATTGGAAAGATACTGCAACTTGTGAGCTTGATGTGCCTTGAATGTTGCTGTATGTGACATTGTTGATCTGGACTTTTGAGATTGATTCGCCACCCTGTTCATATATATGGAGGAAGTGTCATTATTAGTAATCCTTAAACTTGACTGATCTTGTGCTTGTTTTAGTTTCTGAACTTGAAAGACGTTCATTTTAGTCTCTAAACTTAAGTTTACATTTTTATTTGGTCTATAACATCTCATCAATCGAATTAAAAACAGTTATAGTTAATTTGGAAGAAAACTCCCTAAACCCTAAACCCTAAACCCTAAATCTTAAAAGCACATGAGTGTCCAATCAAGGGCATTTTTTGGAAGAAAACTCACTGATAGCTGTTTTTAATTTGATTGATAAGTTGCTAGACACCAAATGAAAGTGTAAACTTAATTTTAAGACTATATAAGCGATTCCTTTTTTTCGAATTTAGAATTAAAACAAAGTAATGGATCAAGTTCAAGACTAGTGATGCGAAAAAAAATTGGCCCGCGAGTTACGAAAAAAATTGTAACTCGCAAATTGAGCTTAACTCATCATGTATGGATCAAAATTCAACTCGTGACCCGTATTCGTCCAATCCAACCCAACTAGTTAAAACAACATACGGGTTGGCTTAGATAAATGGGTGACGGGTTAAATTGTCACCCTAAGTGATGTCATTTGCTCATTTATATTTTATCCAAATTTCGAAAGCATTTTGTTAAGAATTGGCGTACCGGTGGGCCGCAAGAAGGGCAATAATCTTGATCAATAAAGATGGGATTCTTAACATCTTTCATCGTAAGATCTAGGAAAACGACGTCGGAGGCCATCCCGGGAAAAGAAGACGACCACGTTTTGATCCTCACGCCATTCTGGGTGTTGCTAAAATTGGAGTTAACAACGTTTATGCCCTGAACCTGTTCGTCCGGCTGGTATTTGCCGAGGCTTCCGATGCTGATTCCGTGCCCCGGGCCGCAGTGAACTTCGGAGATGTCGACGTTTTTGGTTCCCGAAACCATGGATATACAATCATCGCCGGTTCCGATGTTCGCCCTGGATATTTTGATGTTGGTTGAGTTTCCGATGCGGATTCCGTCTGTGTTGGGACTGTCCGCCGGAGCAGTCAGCTCGACGGAGGTGATGCTTACGTTTTCCGACGCAAAAAGTTTGATATGGCCGCTTTTGCTGTTGATTGATCGTATGTTTTGTATTACGGAATTGGTAATGAAGTCAAGTCTTAAATTCTGATACATCAATCAAACAAGAAGAGAAGATTAGAAGAGTGGTACATGTGTCATTTCACTGTCTATAAAAGATAAAAATGTTATTTTATTTCGTGAATGTGAAAAGACATATTATATCACTTGATACAGAGATATTATAATTTATGAGAAAATATAAAAAATAGAAAATACTTTAGCAAATTTATAAAGAAGGGAATATTATTTTTAAATTACAGATCAGTCTCTAAAGTTTACAGTAAAGTAAAGGAACAGAGACATAACTTGTTAAAACTAATACTTAATATATGTAATTTTACAAAATATTAAAGACCAAAATGTGATTTGCATCACTACCATTCACCATTTTTTCAAAAAATTATATTTGAGAGTAGCGTTTCATGTTATTTCTGACGTGATAATTTTTAACTTTCTCAAATTTTATTTAATAAGTCAGCACCAAACATGTTATTTTTTAAAATAGTTGTGATGATGCATTTATTGCAAAAACAAAAATATTGACTTATTTTAACAAATTCTTTACGAATCGTTGACGGCTAATAACCATCATGAAAAAAGTTGCAATTTCTTTTTTCTTCATTTCTTCTTTAAAACAAAACGATCTTGTTTGAACATTAATTTTTCCTAACTGAACAGATCAATAATCTAATTCCTTTTTGCCCTTTACAACCAAAAAAAAAACTAAAATTAATAGTCACACATTTCTATTTTTGTTATTCAGTCACTTATCAAAGAAAAAAAGAAAAAGAAAAAGAAAAGTAGACTTACCATGGGAAGAAGCTTGCAGTTAGGGTTCTTGTCGCAATCATTATACTTCCAAGCAGAAGCTCCTTGACCATCCAACACCCCTCCTCCTTCCACACTCAACCCATCAACATGACGAAAGCTGATCCAGGTACCAATGTCGAGGAACTGTGATGGAGATGTGGGAGCCATGAGTGTGCCTTCAATGGAGAACGATACAAATTTTGGATGGCATGGCCCGACGAATGTGAGCGAATCCAACATGTAGGTGCCCTTTGGAATCCACAGTGTGCTATTAACTCCATTGAATCCACACGAATCGTTCCATGCTTTTAAAAACGCCTTCACCAAATTAAACCATATCATAAAGACACAGCATTTTAATTCAATTGAGTTTCATTTTTGCATACCAACCGAAATTAATATAGGAGGATTTTTGTCTGTTATGTAAATTACCAAAAACCCTTATAAGATTAGTACAAGTTATTGAATTGACCTTGAGGTTCCAAAAAATTATTTTTTGGATCATGAGTTCTCTTAAAACACTACAAAATCCTCCTTGATTTGAAAGAAAAATGGACAAAATATGTCAATTCGGTAATTTTCCGAAGCTCATGGTTCGTTTAGAAATTTAAACAAAATTTAAGAGGATTCCGGTTATTTACCCTTGTCTTTTTAAGGAGGGAAAAATTTAAAATACCATAAAAAATTTGATAAAACATAAAACAAATATCCTTCAAAATTTTGAAAACATGAAATTTATAAAATATCTTATTCAAGGGTGTTTTTGTCCAAATTTTCCATTCCACACAAATCCAAATGTGTTTCGATGTTTTTTTAAATCATTTCAAAATTTATCAATTTTAACAAAAAACAAACGACCGTATTAGAAATCAAACTCTTTTGATGAAAACTTTAGTGCTATAAGTAATATATATATAACTGACCTGGCTATCATCTGTACGTCCATCAGCTGTTGCACCATAGCTGTTTACGTTGAAGATTCGAGGAGGTGGATCTGGATCGACGTAAGCAATGGCGGTGCTCCAAAATAATAAGGAAATGATGACAAGGAAAGTCGAAGCATCAATCCCAAATGCAGAAGCCATATTCTTCAAAGAGAAACTCATGTTTCGTACGTTCGTTCTCTTCTCTAGCATATATATAATTTTTTTTTTATTTATGAATTTATCTTAGTTAATGTAATTAGTAAATGCTCGACCATTTAATACTCCCTCTGTCCTATTTAAAGAGTCTACTTTCAAATTTTTTTTTGGTCCCATTTAAAGAGTCCACTTTGAATTTATTTACATTACATACCCTTACTAATATAATAATGTGTGATTCACAATCAACCCTTACTTCTAAAGTAAGAATATAAGTGAAAAATATGGTGGTAAATTACTTATTTTAAGTGTTGTACCTCACAACACATAATAAGTTGTACATATTTTAAAGTAGACTATTTGAGTGGGACGGGGGAGTAATATTTATTGAATCATCATTACGAATGAATTATTATTCCTACAAATTAATTCAATCCCATTTGACATTTGTACATAATTTTTCAAAAAAATAATTAAGGTTTGGGTTTTGAATTTTTCATGTATCGGATATATGTATCTTTTTCAACTTTAATAAAAAATTATTGAATGCATTCACTGCATCCGGAAAAATTCACTTGTAACAATAGAAATATAGATTTTTAATTACATCATTAAATGTATTAATTAAGAATACATAAATACAGGCATTGAATCGTTGAAAGTATATTTGTCAAAATTATATCTTTATTTATGACTAAATTAGGTAAACTTTTAATTAAGTAGAATCCTTCATTTCCTCCAATTATATTTCTTTCTTTTAATGGATTTGACCACTCAAATTTTGAATTTATTAGTTTTGTCATGGTTTGAATTAATATTTTTTTTCCCCTTCTTCTGTAAAGTCAAACTCGCATTTCATTAATTAGAAAAAGAACAATCAATGCAATTATAAATACTTAATCTGAATATGATAAAAATATTTTTGAAAATGTATATTACCAAATAAAAACAGTACATATCTATTATGCGATTTTTAAATATTATTAAATTCATTTAGTTATAATTAAAAGAATCATTTAGACTCCGTCCAAAAAAAAAAAAGAAAAAGAATCATTTAGGCTTTTAATGTAACAGGGATTAGGCGAGACCCAACCCAATAAAAAGAAGACCGACCCAATAGGATAGTTTAACCCACGTCTCAAATGAAGCATCGCCTAGGAAGCTCTAGAGCCATAAAGGGCCGCCTCCTCGGCCCGGATCACATCGCCGGCGGGGCTCGTTTGACTAGTGGTTGCAGTTCTCAACTTCTTTTCCTTAGATGTCAATTTCACACTTTTAAAGAGAAGCAGGAATTTTTATTTTATTATTATTATTATTTTTTTGTTACTATGTCACCCCTAGTGGATCCCATCCCTATATCCCCCTCCCTTTTCCCTGGGTAAAGTTCGAACTCACAATCTCTGCGATATATTCATTTGTAACTAACTATTGAACTACTGCTCAATTCCTTAACGAAACCAGGAATAAACAATTTACCTTCAAAGCATATTCATTTCAAAGAAGTAATAATTTATAGTATCGTGATACGGACTGTAAGATCGTACGATATTACAATCCCAAAACACCAAATCGATCCTACTTTCGATTATATCCGATACTATGAAAATTTGCTAAAATGATTCAAATAAGACTAGTTTTTATAATTTATTAAATTTTATACCTACACATTTCATGTAAAATCTTACGATACTATGATCCGATACTATCGATATCGATCCTGCATCCAAATCGATACCACATAAGATCGCGATTCTGCAAATAGAACCCCAACTCTTTACTTATCATTCAAAGCGCTCCAAAAGTGCAAAAACCATGGAGTCTAAACCTGTCATTCTCTCATTGCTTGACCAGCAGTTGCAGTTTACAACTTTTTTTCTTCCACATGGAAACTGTATCTTTGAAACAGAACAAAGTTGTACTGATCAGTTATTTGAATAAAATGCAGATTTCTTTCAATGGATGAACCGCTTATCGCCAAGAATTTAACAGCAGAAACATCCAAAGAGCAATTACAAGACATTCGCTCACTGCGGAGGCAATCCAACCGCAACTTTCATAATGCCGAATCCTTAAAATCTGTAACACCCAATGCTTCATTAGCAAACCGCTTAGTCAATCTCAACAAGGGAAAACTCATCCGGCGATCAAACTCTGCACCTTCCATTCTATCGGGCGAGAAGGTAAGCTTTCTAGGTTCATTAGAGACAAGACCAGCCATCAAATTAGTTCCTTTAACTATCAAGCAAGCTTTTGCAGGAGTGACATTATACACAGTAGTAGGCATCACGGTCTACCTGCTAAGATGGAGAGGTTTCAAAGGCGCTAAAAGCTGGAAGCTTGTAGATGCATTATACTTCATTGTGGTCACACTGTGTACAGTTGGCTACGGTGACATTGTTCCAGACACAACGATTACTAAACTCTACACTTGCGGCCTCATTCTAATTGGTTTCGGATTCATAGACATTGCTAAATGGATTGGTAAGCTATGTTCTTGATAGGCAGGAGGCAGTTCTGTTAAGTATGGTTGATCAGAACAGGTTTAAGACAGCGGTCGGTGCATATATGATAGATACTGCAAAAGGTAGAATGAGGATACGAATCAAAGTGGGATTGGCTTCAGCAACAGTAGTTGGCTGCATAGCGATAGGGACAGTTATGGTGCATATTTTGGAGGAACTAAGTTGGGTTGATAGCTTTTACCTGTCTGTATCATCTGTGACCACAGTAGGATATGGGGACTATGCCTTCTCAACAGTAAAAGGAAGGTGTTTTGCGATAATATGGCTATTGTTGAGCACACTGGCTGTAGCAAGGGCCTTTTTGTATCTAACAGAGCTCAGGATTGACAGGAGAAACCGCAAGGTAGCTAAATGGGTTCTTGACAAGAAGATGACTCCTGGGGATCTAGTAGCTGCAGATCTTGATCACAATGGTTCTATCAGGTACCTAATGAAGTTCACAAGAACATTTTTAATCCATCACAGTGTCAATCATAGGCTAGTAGTTTTCATGTCTTCAAGTATTTCTAAAGAAGAATTAACATCAATTCTAGCATTCAACTTAGGAATATCCTGCTTGCTAGCATATTCAAATTTTCATAAGAATTTGTCATTAAAAAGATTATCATCATCGAAATCATGACTATATCATTGCAATTTTGATTGGTGCAGCAAATCTGAATATATCCTTTACAAGCTTAAGCAACTGGGCAAAATAGCAGACAAAGACATCCAGCAAGTCTGCAAACAATTTGACCTGTTAGATGGCAGTAACTCAGGTAAGCTTACTCTAGCTGACATCATGGGAAATGATGCCTCTCCAAGCACTTAGCTACAAAGGTGGCAGACATCGATACCTTCGGCATCTTGAACACTGAATCTGGGACCTAAAATCAAGTTCCATAAATACAAAAACATCAGATAGGTGAAATGTGAGAGAAATTCTACAAGTGAGTCAAGTGGCTTGTTTTCTCCAGAAGCTGAAAAGAATCTTTTTGGTTGAGACAGCAAATAAGTCAAGTACAATGACAAGATTACTTAGCCTCGGAGATTCTTGCAACATGAAGAAGGGTTGTGAGTGGCACTGTGGAGTAATGTGTATGTTAATCTGTCATAAATTTACATCTAAGATGAACTAGGATATTATACTATTTTTCCTTCTACATTCAGAAATCACATCCTTTTGAACCCTTCACTGATCACCAACACTCAACAGTACAAATAACGAGTATTTGAAACTGTAAAACCTGTCACTTTCTATGATGCCTCAAAAAAACGCCTCCAGTTGAGCAATCCCACACGGTTGAAGACTTCCTTGTTTTGGCTATCTCCAGAAGCAAAGTCAAAAACATCAACAAACTAGAAATTCTGTACAACGAATTCTGATCCTCAGGAGCTATGCTCAAAACAGAACAGGTTATGCAAGAAGGTCCAACTGCTCAAAACTATTGGCCAAAACTGCAGGTCTTAAAGCAATCCCCTATCTGGCTCCCACTTCTGCACCCTGGATGCTCGCTATTCTACACACAGATCATACTATTGTCAAACAAATGAAAAAAAAAAAAACAGCTCAGCAAAAATCATCACATTGAACTTTAAGGCAATTACATGATTGGTTAATCAAGGTTTCTCACACATTACCTCTCTCTAACACGTCGAAGGTCCTCAAGAATTCTGTGTGTATGCTGCACCTTCGGATTTTCTAGATTCTCCTTGCTTTCCAGCATTAGCTCAGAAAATTTCAACAAGGCAACAAGTTCAGCCTCAATTTCATTGAGCTGACTATCTACATTCTCCAAGAAATCCTCGTAGGAGGATACTTCCTGCAACTTGAGGGGCACGTCAATTTCATTCCTAATTTTCTTATCCATGGATCCCTCATAATCACTTAGCTTGGTGTCACACTGTGGTTCTGTCAGATTCTGAGCACCAATCTTCAATACTTCATCCTGAGCCACATTTTGGGAAGTTGCCACAAAGTCATCATTTTCACTGGAACTTTCTTGAACTTTTTCTTTTGGGGATACAAATATGACCGGGCTAGGGCCTGCATCCCCGCCCATGTCAAGATCTAATGCAACATTCCCAATTAGCTCATTTTCCTTGACAGAAATCACCTAAAAGTAAAAATGACTTTCTTCAACCAAAAGGGAGCAAAAACAACCATAAAAGTCAATAATCAGCACCCAAGGAAAATGGAAAGCAGGGGAAACAAAACAAAAAATAAAGAACCTTAAGCGTCAAAACAACGGCCAGTACAAAAGCCATTCTGATGCAACACATGTGGCAGAGCATTACACATTGCGACATCTATTTGGCTAAGGTTATGCAGTTTGTATGCATATCTACTGCAATGCTTCCTTCAGACAACCAAAATAAGCACAACTAACAGAATTAATACCCCATTCAGTTTTGCACACAGCTCATCAAGCAACCTGATGAGATACTTTCCTTGCTGGGATCGGTGTTGCCTCCACCAGCACCACAGGGAGTTGCAGGGCTCACAATCTATCTTGCAGGGCCTCAGGGGCAGGTTGTGGGTGGGGGCGTGGTTGGCGCGCTCATCGCCTCGGGCCCTGTGGTGATCATGGCTGCAACTTTCATGAATGCAACTTTCGATCGGTTGCCATTGGATGATGATGAAGTGGTTGCCAATGCAGCTCAGAACCAGCAGTACCAAAACAACAGGCAAAGACACCATGTTGATGCTTCGGAAATCTATGGACTGCCACAGAATCTGATCACTAATGGCACTTCGCCTCCTGAAATGTACTCTTGGGCACCAGGGCGCACCCTGTCAAAGTCCTAGATTGCTGAAAAGGATAAGCCAAGCGAAGAAGCTATGAGAAAAATAGTAAAAAAAACATCAGCATTATCTCATTTTAATACGAACTATTTGTTTCATATAAAACAGTGTATTGTATTCCTTTGGCTCTTTCAAACTATGTATTCCTATACTTGCACAAATGATCAACGATCAAAATAATTGAAATTCATATTCCTGAAGAATACCTCAAATTAAATTTGGATTTTCATATGAGAACTTGAGGAGCCAGTTTCATAATGTGCAAGTTCTTGATAACTTAAGCTTTCCAGAGAAAAAGATTTTATCTTTATGCAAAAAATGAAGTCCAATTTCACCTCTCTGTAAACATCTGTTCGCACCAAAGGAATTGTGGCAAAACGTTCACTGAGAAAATGCTTGACAGAAGACTTTTGTTTGAGGTTTTAGTACTTTTGTTTTGTCCCTCTGTTTCCAGAGCATGTAAGATCTACTGCTTGTAGAGAAATGGTCATAATTAGTTGCTTTTACTGTTCTTTGTCTTGATGGGGGGCGGCTTCGGTGCAGGTTCCGGTTAGAGTTGCAGGCGGGCTACTTTTCGAGCTTTTAGGACAGTCAGTGGGAGATCCTTTGGTTGAAGAAGATGAGGTCCCTATTCGTTTCCATTGATTTTGTTTTTGTTCTAGTTCTGTTTTTGGTTTGTACGATAAATTTAAGAAATAGTCGGTTTTTTTTTTTTTTCTTTTTTCTTTCAGTAAGATGCAGAGTCTCATGCACAGTTATAAAAATATACATCACCAGATAATAAGAACTCTAAGGCTCTGTTTGATTCTCATGGAATTGAGGTATGGAAATGGAATAATTGGACCCTCAATTTCCATTTTGTGTTTGTTTGTATAATAATGGTAAGAAATGAAATTGAATTTCAATTCCGAATACCTCCAATTCTACAAGTCTAATTCTATATTATGAATTGTGTGTGTTTGTGTATGATTTTTTTTTTTAAATTTTTAAGTTTGTCCCCCCTCGCCGTATCACCCCACCCCCTATATAACCAACCCCCAACCTTCCGTATTCCCCCCACCCACCTCACTCCCTACAAAGAAAAAAATTTACCTAGGCCCCATGCACTTCAATTTTAAAATTAATTAATTTTTTCAAGTTTCAATTTTAGTTTTTTCACTTTTTAAAATAATAAATAAAATGATTTTACTTATTTTATTTAAGAAAATATAAATTATTTTCATTGGGAATGGGAGGTAGATATTGGGGGTAGAAAGGGGGAGGTAGAGAAAACTCTACCTGGGTAAAGGAGAGAAATGGTGGGCCATTTTTGGTTTTTATTTTTATTTTTTTGACTTTTTGTTTTTGTTTGTTTGGCCCAGATATTTTATTTGAAGAAAGATCTAAATTTATTGCAAAAAATTATGATAGTAGTTCATTATATAAATGGAACATTGACTCAAAATCCGAATATGAAATACTCAATACACTTCAAGAAATGGGGATGGCAAGAATGGCTTATAAAGCAAAAACTAATGTTGAAGAATCTCATATTGCTGTTTGTCTAATTTCAGGTTTCACGGGCCAACTAAAAGGTTGGTGGGATAATGCTTTAACTACACCTGAAGTTGGATGAGGATAATAATTCCTAGTTGGTACGGATTGCCATTTTCTATCATCGGATCTATTTGAGTATCTATTGGGCTTTCTATAGATCTTAGTGAGTTCTAATGGAGTTTCACTATCAAACTGGTTTTCTACAATATTTATTTAATTTTCTACTTCATTTTCAGAGGAAGATTGAGACTCTGAAGAACTTAAAGAGTCATTGTCTGTATGTGGAGTGGTTTGAGTAAAGACAGCAATATGCTTTGAAGAGCTTGGATCTGGAATCTTTGGAACCTTTGGAGTTAAACATAATTTCTTTTCAAATTCTCTCAATAAAGCTGATACTTGAAAAAATGGTTTTGCAAATTCAACTGGAAATTTTTCTTTTGTTTTTATTGAATCCATTTTTGTAGAAATTAAATCAACTTGTTGAGCAATTGTATGAAGAATTTGATTTTCAAAATTATATATTTTTAAAGTTATATTATATATATATATCTATATATTTTTGCAACAAAGTTATTATCATTACAATATTTTTACTAGCTTAAAAAAATATAGGATGAAAAAAATTAAATAAACAGAAAAAATAATTTTAAAAAAAACTGAAGAAAGAACACGGAACAAAAACAGTTTTAAAATATGCAAAATATGATAATTTATATTTTCTTAAATAAAATAATTAATACAATTTTATTTATAATTTTTGAAACTAGAAAATTAAAACTAAAGTTGTAGAAATTTTGGGATTTTTCTTTCGGTGGCTGAAAGTGTGTGTGTGTGTGGGTGGGGGGGGGGGGGGGGGGGGTGCGGCTAGCGGCAAAGGAAGGAAGTTGTGGGGTTTTCGGGTTGGGGTGAGGGTAATTTTTTTTTATTTAAATTTTATGGTCATTTTAAAGTTATTTGGAAAAAAATAAAATAAATTAAAACGTGTCGATTTACATCGTGTCTCGAACTCGATTGAACCTTTCGATTCGGTTGGTGGGACACTCCTATTATTAATAACAAGGGAAAAAAAAGAAATATGACTATTTTACCATTATAAATGAATTCTAATTCTATATAAAATTTTAACTATCCAAACAAAAAAATTAAAATTGCAATTCAATTTAGACATAATTCTATCACACTACGAAACAAAGGAATTCAAGTGGATGTACAATTTTCAATTCCAAAATTCAATTCTATAGAATTCCAATCCCAATTCAATTCTAATTCCATTTAACCAAACGGACCCTAAGGCTCCTGTGGAGGTATATTATTCTCAGATGGAAACAACTATCTCATTATGAGCTTAAGACCAATTAAGATCTTGAAAAAGCTATTCCGATACTCTCTCTTCGTCCCACTAAAATAGTCATGGTTCTAATGCTCGGAGGGAGTACCCGGGATAAATGGACTATAGGCATGATGGAGGGGCCTGTTTGCCCTGAGCATAGCCATGAACATTGGTACAAGATTCAGTTGCTGGCCCTCCAGGGCCATTGTATTCCAAGTTGATGTTCTCAAGTTTCACATTCTCACATGGCACCACTTTGCTGCATTGGAAAGATACTGCAACTTTTGAACTGGATGTGCCTTGAATGTTGCTGTAAGTGACGTTGTTGATCTGCACTTTTGAGATTGACTGGCCACCACCCTGTTCATATAGAGGAAATGCCATTATTAGTAATCCCTAAGCTTGACTCGATTCGACTCGACTCTTAAGTTTACATTTTTATTTGGTCTATAACATTCCATCGAATTAAAACAGTTATAGTTAAGCACATAACTGTCCAATCAAGTGCATTTTTAAAACAAAAATCAGTTGGACCCCACACTACTACAAAATGGACTTTCTATGGCGGTGTTTTAACGGCGGAAAAACCAAAACCGCCATTAAAAAGAAAGTACGGACTTTCTATGGCGGTTCTATATAAAACCGCCGTAGAAAAGGACTTTCTACGGCAGTTAGAAGTAAAC
This sequence comes from Leptodermis oblonga, assembly GCA_016801395.1. NCBI lineage: Eukaryota > Viridiplantae > Streptophyta > Magnoliopsida > Gentianales > Rubiaceae > Leptodermis > Leptodermis oblonga. The sequence continues at coordinate 264,374 of CM028758.1, forward strand.
CCGCCGTTGAAAGTAGGAATTTTTACGGCGGTTGTAAAAAGTCCTACTTTCTACGGCGGTTTTCAAAACCCGCCGTAACCGCCGTAGAAAGTCCCTTTTCTACGGCGGTTTTAGAAAACCACCGTAAAAAGTCCCTTTCTAGACGGTTGTATTTCTAACCGCCATATAATTAATAAATATGATGAATTTTTCTATAAATATTGATAAATAGTATAATACATATTTATTATTAAATTTAAAAAAAATTTGGGGGTTAATTTACAAAAATAGAAAAGCTAGAAATCAATAGGAATAGAGGAACGGGCGGGAATTCACAATTACGGGCTTTCTACGGCGGATTTATTAAAACCGCCGTAGAAATGGACTTTCTACGGCGGTTGTAATTGAAACCGCCATAGAAAGTAACTTTCTATGGCGGTTGTAATTAAAACCGCCATAGAAACTTGATTTTGTTTGAATTTTTAGGGTTTCCCTTTGTTTCCATCTCCAACCAGCCACGGCTTCCCCATGTTTCCATCTCCAGCAAACCGAAGCATTCTCTCGTTGCCGACGCCCATCCTCTTTCCGTTGGTTTTCTCTTGTCTTTCCCCGAAGTCGTTCTTCCGGTAGCGTTGATAAAGAGGAGCGTATGTCTTCAAGACCCAACGGAACCATCAAGAGTAAACTTATAAATACTCAGGCACAAGCCTCATTCCGGTAAGTTCCAATAATCAATTCCTGGCAATTCTCACAAGCACTTCTATTCTCTTTCATTTACAATTTCTTTGAAAGCCCTTGTTCATTATTATTATTCTCTTACATATTACTGACTTGATCGTCGGAGCCTATACAGGGGGGAAAGCCCCGCGCCTTTTCTGGATTGATCATCAATTGGTGAACGGAGCAGTGCAAAATCATCAAGCTTCATCCTCTTTGCCAAGCTTAGCAACCCTACTTAGTTCATCCCTCAAATTGCTCATCCCAAGTTGGGCCATTTTGTTCCTCAAAGCTTCATTTGGATTGGGCTATTACTGTCTTCAAGAATTCATTGGGCCGCGAAGAAGCATCGTTCCATCATTGTAATTTTTGCGTCACATCAGGGGCCATATTTACTTATTTTAATGGGGCATGTTATTTGTAGGTACCATTTTACTAAACACAAGACACTTTTTAAAATTTTAAGTGGTGAAAAGACAAATATACCCTTGATAGTTTCTAACTTAATTAAAAAAAAAAAAATTTACCCAACTTTTTTAACTCAGGGAAAATCGCCCAGACCAGGCGATTTTCCCAGAGAAAATCGCTTGGCCTGGGCAAATTTATCTGGGAAAATCGCCTAGGCAAGGCGATTTTTTCTGGGAAAATTGCTTGGTCTGGGCGATTTTCCCATATAAAATCGTCCAGGCCAGGCGATTTTCCCTAAAAAAATCGATTTTTCGAAAATTTAGTGGTCGTTCATAGGGAAAAACGATTTTCCGACGAATGATCGGGAAAACTTGAAAAAAACGCCGTCCTGTGGCGTTTTTTTTAGGGAAAATCGCCACAGGACACCGATTTTCTCTGGGAAAATCGCCTCGTACAGGCGATTTTCCCAGAGAAAATAGCCCAGTCCAGGCGATTTTCCTGGAGTTAAAAAAGTTGGGTAATTTTTTTATAAAGTTAGAAACTATAAAGGGCAAAAATGTAAATTCACGTATAAAAATTTTAAAAAGTGACCTACGAATAGTAAAAGGTGGCCTGTTGATAACAATTCCGATTTTAATTATGATTGGTCTTTTACGATGGTATGAAATCCTTAAACGTAATGCATATCTTGGAGGAAGTATTATTTCCTGAAAAAAAAAAAAAAAAAAGAGGAATGAAGAAAATGCGATTTAACAATCCACTCTTCAAATGAGTAAGCCAATGAATTTATATTCTTGATAACTTGAGCCTTTCAAAGGAAACAAGATCAGAAGAGTATCAACTCTCAGGTACCTTACTTTAATTTCAACCTTGCTTTGACCTCATTATGAGCTAAGACTAAGATCTTAATAAGGTATTCTAATACTCTCTTCGTCCCACTAAAATAGTCATGGTTCTATTACCCGGAGGGAGTAATCGGATAAATATTATAGGCATGATGGCGGGGCCTGTTTGCCTTCTGCATTGCCATGAACATTTGCACAAGAGGCAGTTGCTGGCCCTTCAGGGCCATTGTATTTCAAGTTGATGTTCTCAAGTTTTACATTCTCACATGGCACCACTTTGCTGCATTGGAAAGATACCGCAACTTGTGAGCTTGATGTGCCTTGAATGTTGCTGTATGTGACATTGTTGATTTGGACTTTTGAGATTGACTTGTCACCACCCTGTTCATATAGAGGAAATGCCATTAGTAGTAATCCCTAAACTCGACTCTTAAGTTTACGTTTTTATTTGGTCCGTAACATCTTATCAATCAAATTAAAAACAGTTATCGTGAAGCATGTGACTGTCCGATCAATGGCATTTTTTGGAAGAAAAAACTGCAGATATTTTCTCACACTATTGGTTGGACTCCATGAAATTTTTTGTCGATCCTACATTTGTCTTTCTTGTTTACTATTCTATAATAAGAAAGTGGACCCCATTGTGTGACCTGCGGGTCCCAACTTTCATATATTTATATATATATTTGGAAAATTTAGAAAGCATTCTGTTAAGAATTGGCGTACCCCTGGGCTGCAAGAAGGGCAATAATCTTGATCGATAAAGATGGGGTTGTTAACATCTTTCATCTTAAGGTCTCGGAAAACGACTTCGGAGGCCATCCCCGGAAAAGAAGACGACCACGTTTTGATCCTCACGCCATTCTGGGTGTTGCTAAAATTGGAGTTAACAACGTTTATGCCCTGAACTTGTTCGTCCGGCTGGTATTTCCCGAGGCTTCCGATGCTGACTCCATGGCCCGGGCCGCAGTAACTTCGGAGATGTTGACGTTTTTGGTTCCCGACACCATGGAAATACAGTCGTCGCCGGTTCCGATGTTCGCCCTGGATATCTTGATGTTGGTTGAATTTCCGATGCGGATTCCGTCTGTGTTGGGGCTGTCCGCCGGAGCAGTCAGTGTGACGGAGGTGATGTCTACGTTTTCGGATGCAAAGATGTTGATATGGCTGTTTTTGCTGTTAATTGATCGAATGTTCCGTATCACTGAATTGGTTATGAACTCGAGTCTCATAGTCTGATACAATCAATCAAAAGAGAAGAACATTAGTCATAACCAAATATCATTCCGCGTATTAGGTGGTACAAGTGTCATTTCACATTCATAAAGGATAAAAATATAATTTCATTATGTGAACGTGAAAGGATATATAGTATCGATCACTCGATACAGATGACCATATATAGCATTGCTATCTAAACAATAAAGAAAATTATTGTTCGGCTTCCATTCTTCATTTATAAAAAAATTGTATTGCGAGAATCGCATTTCAGGTCATTTCTGAGGTGATAATTTTTAACGCACTCAAATCTTATTTAATAAGTCAGAATTATGTACGGTATTTTCTTGGAGTATTAATGGTGATGGTGCATTTACTGAAAAAACAAAAATGTTGACTTATTTTAACAAACTATAGATACCATTCGTTGACCATTAATAACGGTCATGAAGAAAGTTACAAACTTTTTTTCATTTTTTTAAAATACAAAACGATGTTGTTTATTGTCTCATGAATTAAAAAACATTAACATCAATACTCTAATTCTTTTTTGCCCTTTAGAACCAAAAACATAAAAATCAATAGCGGCATTTTTCTCTTTTTTTTAATTCCATCACCGATAAAAGAAAATGAAAAGTAGACTTACTGCGGGAAGAAGCTTGCACTTAGGGTTCTTGGTGCAATCGTTATACTTCCAAGCAGAAGCTCCTTGACCATCCAACACCCCTCCTCCTTCCACGCTCAACCCATCAACGTAACGAAAGCCGATCCAAGTATCAATGTTGAGGAACTGTGATGAAGATGTGGGAGCCATGAGTGTGCCTTCAACGGCGAACGATACTTTTAGATGGCATGGCCCGACGAATGTGAGCGAGCGCAACATGTAGGTGCCCTTTGGAATCCACAGTCTGCTATGGTCTCCTTTGCTCCATCCACACGAATCGTTCCATGCTCTTAAGAATGCCTTCACCAAATTAAACAAAGCATTTCAATTTAATTGAGTTTCATTTTTGCATACCAACAAGATTTACTATAGGATGCTTTGTCTGTTGAGTAAATTACTAAAAATCCCTTATAAGGTTCGTACAAATTATCGAGCTGACCTTGAGGTTTGAGAAAATTATTTATTTGACCCTGAGTTTTGTTAAAGCCAAATCCTTCCTTGATTTGCAAGAAAAATTGACCAAATAGGTCTATCTGGTAATATTTTTTTGAATTTCAAGGTTCATGTAGTAATTTGGACAAACTTAAGGGGTTTCGGTTATTTACCCTTGCCATTTTAAGGAGGGTAAATTTAAAAATACCACCAAAATTTGATAAAACATAAAAAACATCCTTCAAAATTTTGAAAACATCAAAATTCATATATATCTCCTTGATTTACATGAAATTTCCAGAATATCTTTTGGGGGCATTTTCGTCCCAAACTTAAAGACAATTTTGCAATTTCACACAAATTCAAAAGTGATTCGACGTTTTCCTGATCCTTTCGAAACTTGCCATTTTAACAAAAATAAACGAAGACGATGTTAGAAATCAAACTCTTTCAGAAAAATATAATAAAACTCAGAAATTATATCTGTCTCTGACGAGTGAATAAATAACTGACCTTGCTGTCATCTGTACGTCCATCAGCTCTTGCACCATAGCTCTTTACGTTGAAGATTTGAGGAGGTGAATCTGGGTCGACGTCAGCAATGGCGCCGGTGCTCCAAAATAATAAGGAAATGATGACGACACTTGAAGCCATATTCATCTTCATGATATTCTTCTGCTTTTTCAGGTAAGAAACAAAAAAGAAACAGTTAGTTTCCTTCGTTCTCTTCTTCTCTTCTCTTGCATATATATATATATATATATATATATATATATGTTAAGTTAATTTAGTACGTTTAAGGTTAGAAAATCGTCGGTTGTTGCAAGTTTTCAATACACTTTAAGTTTGCATAATTAAGGAAGGAAATTTCCATCGACCGTTTAATACTATATGTATGTCTTAAATAATTACCTTACATATTGAATCATCATTACGTATTCATATTCGTACAAATTAAGAAAAATTTCCAGAAACTTTATTACAATAATATCAGATAAAATATATATCGAATTGTAAAATTAGGAACATAAATTTTTGGTTAAATCACTTTTTTGGTACCTTAAGTTGTAATGTTGTCTTTATTTGGTTCTTTTAAGTTGAAAGTGTTTCATTTTTATCCCGTAACTTGAAAATTTATTTCAAAATGGTCCTAAGATCCAAATTCTGATAATATTTCAGTTATTTTTGACTAACAAGTGAGTTATTTAAAGTTAAATTAAGGGAGAAAATTGATTTAACATATATTTTTATCATTTTTTGTTGGTATTAATGTGTGTGAATCTTATAGGTTAACCGAAAATAGTTAAACTATTCTCAAAATTTCGATTAATTTGAAGACCATTTTGAAATAGATTTTTAAGTTAACGGACCAAAAAATAATTTCAAATTAAAGGACCGAATAGAAACAACATCCTAAGTTATGAACCAATGGAGTTATTTAACCTAAAATTTATTAGACGCGACATTAATTACTGTGAGATTTTATTACAAATTTTCATAGAGTAGATCATCACTCTTTAAAAATTGGAGAAACTTTGAAAGAATGAGGTAGAGATGACGTCCTATTATGACTTATATTTAACAAGTCACAAATCAAAATTACTATTGTTAGGATCAATTATGCGTTTTTCCAATTCTTATTAAACCCCCTACATCCTGTACGATAAGCATTTTACATTTTCGACGTAGCCTTTTAATTTGTATTTTCAAAATAGAAATGTTAATGAAATCACTAATCAGGTGAAACTCCTTTTTTTTTTTTTTTTTTTTTTTTCCCGAGAATGAGGCTTTAAACATAGAGAAATTATTTCATTCATCCGATGCGCGGCATATATATTTACTGTGCATCATGTATTATTTAATGGCATAAGAGTAAATTTCTTGCCAAAGTAATGACAAAAAAATATGACGTCATGTTTACTTAATTCTGACTGGTTTGTGGCACGTGAATACAGCGGTTGTATGAAATAATTTTCCTTCAGCATAATACATATCTCGGAGGAATTATTGTTTCCTGAAAAAAAAAAATAGAAAAGAGGAATGACGAAAATGAGATTTAACAATCCACTTTCAAATGAGTAAGACAATGAATATATATTCTTGATAACTTGAGCCTTCCAAAAGAAACAAGATCAGAAGATTATCAACTCAATTCTCAGATGGAATGAACTATCTTAATATGAGCTAAGACTAAGATCTTGAATAAGGTACTCTAATACTCTTTCTCCGTCCCACTAAAATTGTCATGGTTCTAATACTCGAAGGGATTATATACTATAGGCATGATGGAGGGGCCTGATTGCCCTGTGCATTGCCATGAACATTGGTACAAGATGCAGTTGCTGGCCCTCCAGGGCCATTGTATTCCAAGTTGATGTTCTCAAGTTTCACATTCTTACATGGCACCACTTTGCTGCATTGGAAAGATACTGCAACTTGTGAGCTTGATGTGCCTTGAATGTTGCTGTATGTGACATTGTTGATCTGGACTTTTGAGATTGATTCGCCACCCTGTTCATATATATGGAGGAAGTGTCATTATTAGTAATCCTTAAACTTGACTGATCTTGTGCTTGTTTTAGTTTCTGAACTTGAAAGACGTTCATTTTAGTCTCTAAACTTAAGTTTACATTTTTATTTGGTCTATAACATCTCATCAATCGAATTAAAAACAGTTATAGTTAATTTGGAAGAAAACTCCCTAAACCCTAAACCCTAAACCCTAAATCTTAAAAGCACATGAGTGTCCAATCAAGGGCATTTTTTGGAAGAAAACTCACTGATAGCTGTTTTTAATTTGATTGATAAGTTGCTAGACACCAAATGAAAGTGTAAACTTAATTTTAAGACTATATAAGCGATTCCTTTTTTTCGAATTTAGAATTAAAACAAAGTAATGGATCAAGTTCAAGACTAGTGATGCGAAAAAAAATTGGCCCGCGAGTTACGAAAAAAATTGTAACTCGCAAATTGAGCTTAACTCATCATGTATGGATCAAAATTCAACTCGTGACCCGTATTCGTCCAATCCAACCCAACTAGTTAAAACAACATACGGGTTGGCTTAGATAAATGGGTGACGGGTTAAATTGTCACCCTAAGTGATGTCATTTGCTCATTTATATTTTATCCAAATTTCGAAAGCATTTTGTTAAGAATTGGCGTACCGGTGGGCCGCAAGAAGGGCAATAATCTTGATCAATAAAGATGGGATTCTTAACATCTTTCATCGTAAGATCTAGGAAAACGACGTCGGAGGCCATCCCGGGAAAAGAAGACGACCACGTTTTGATCCTCACGCCATTCTGGGTGTTGCTAAAATTGGAGTTAACAACGTTTATGCCCTGAACCTGTTCGTCCGGCTGGTATTTGCCGAGGCTTCCGATGCTGATTCCGTGCCCCGGGCCGCAGTGAACTTCGGAGATGTCGACGTTTTTGGTTCCCGAAACCATGGATATACAATCATCGCCGGTTCCGATGTTCGCCCTGGATATTTTGATGTTGGTTGAGTTTCCGATGCGGATTCCGTCTGTGTTGGGACTGTCCGCCGGAGCAGTCAGCTCGACGGAGGTGATGCTTACGTTTTCCGACGCAAAAAGTTTGATATGGCCGCTTTTGCTGTTGATTGATCGTATGTTTTGTATTACGGAATTGGTAATGAAGTCAAGTCTTAAATTCTGATACATCAATCAAACAAGAAGAGAAGATTAGAAGAGTGGTACATGTGTCATTTCACTGTCTATAAAAGATAAAAATGTTATTTTATTTCGTGAATGTGAAAAGACATATTATATCACTTGATACAGAGATATTATAATTTATGAGAAAATATAAAAAATAGAAAATACTTTAGCAAATTTATAAAGAAGGGAATATTATTTTTAAATTACAGATCAGTCTCTAAAGTTTACAGTAAAGTAAAGGAACAGAGACATAACTTGTTAAAACTAATACTTAATATATGTAATTTTACAAAATATTAAAGACCAAAATGTGATTTGCATCACTACCATTCACCATTTTTTCAAAAAATTATATTTGAGAGTAGCGTTTCATGTTATTTCTGACGTGATAATTTTTAACTTTCTCAAATTTTATTTAATAAGTCAGCACCAAACATGTTATTTTTTAAAATAGTTGTGATGATGCATTTATTGCAAAAACAAAAATATTGACTTATTTTAACAAATTCTTTACGAATCGTTGACGGCTAATAACCATCATGAAAAAAGTTGCAATTTCTTTTTTCTTCATTTCTTCTTTAAAACAAAACGATCTTGTTTGAACATTAATTTTTCCTAACTGAACAGATCAATAATCTAATTCCTTTTTGCCCTTTACAACCAAAAAAAAAACTAAAATTAATAGTCACACATTTCTATTTTTGTTATTCAGTCACTTATCAAAGAAAAAAAGAAAAAGAAAAAGAAAAGTAGACTTACCATGGGAAGAAGCTTGCAGTTAGGGTTCTTGTCGCAATCATTATACTTCCAAGCAGAAGCTCCTTGACCATCCAACACCCCTCCTCCTTCCACACTCAACCCATCAACATGACGAAAGCTGATCCAGGTACCAATGTCGAGGAACTGTGATGGAGATGTGGGAGCCATGAGTGTGCCTTCAATGGAGAACGATACAAATTTTGGATGGCATGGCCCGACGAATGTGAGCGAATCCAACATGTAGGTGCCCTTTGGAATCCACAGTGTGCTATTAACTCCATTGAATCCACACGAATCGTTCCATGCTTTTAAAAACGCCTTCACCAAATTAAACCATATCATAAAGACACAGCATTTTAATTCAATTGAGTTTCATTTTTGCATACCAACCGAAATTAATATAGGAGGATTTTTGTCTGTTATGTAAATTACCAAAAACCCTTATAAGATTAGTACAAGTTATTGAATTGACCTTGAGGTTCCAAAAAATTATTTTTTGGATCATGAGTTCTCTTAAAACACTACAAAATCCTCCTTGATTTGAAAGAAAAATGGACAAAATATGTCAATTCGGTAATTTTCCGAAGCTCATGGTTCGTTTAGAAATTTAAACAAAATTTAAGAGGATTCCGGTTATTTACCCTTGTCTTTTTAAGGAGGGAAAAATTTAAAATACCATAAAAAATTTGATAAAACATAAAACAAATATCCTTCAAAATTTTGAAAACATGAAATTTATAAAATATCTTATTCAAGGGTGTTTTTGTCCAAATTTTCCATTCCACACAAATCCAAATGTGTTTCGATGTTTTTTTAAATCATTTCAAAATTTATCAATTTTAACAAAAAACAAACGACCGTATTAGAAATCAAACTCTTTTGATGAAAACTTTAGTGCTATAAGTAATATATATATAACTGACCTGGCTATCATCTGTACGTCCATCAGCTGTTGCACCATAGCTGTTTACGTTGAAGATTCGAGGAGGTGGATCTGGATCGACGTAAGCAATGGCGGTGCTCCAAAATAATAAGGAAATGATGACAAGGAAAGTCGAAGCATCAATCCCAAATGCAGAAGCCATATTCTTCAAAGAGAAACTCATGTTTCGTACGTTCGTTCTCTTCTCTAGCATATATATAATTTTTTTTTTATTTATGAATTTATCTTAGTTAATGTAATTAGTAAATGCTCGACCATTTAATACTCCCTCTGTCCTATTTAAAGAGTCTACTTTCAAATTTTTTTTTGGTCCCATTTAAAGAGTCCACTTTGAATTTATTTACATTACATACCCTTACTAATATAATAATGTGTGATTCACAATCAACCCTTACTTCTAAAGTAAGAATATAAGTGAAAAATATGGTGGTAAATTACTTATTTTAAGTGTTGTACCTCACAACACATAATAAGTTGTACATATTTTAAAGTAGACTATTTGAGTGGGACGGGGGAGTAATATTTATTGAATCATCATTACGAATGAATTATTATTCCTACAAATTAATTCAATCCCATTTGACATTTGTACATAATTTTTCAAAAAAATAATTAAGGTTTGGGTTTTGAATTTTTCATGTATCGGATATATGTATCTTTTTCAACTTTAATAAAAAATTATTGAATGCATTCACTGCATCCGGAAAAATTCACTTGTAACAATAGAAATATAGATTTTTAATTACATCATTAAATGTATTAATTAAGAATACATAAATACAGGCATTGAATCGTTGAAAGTATATTTGTCAAAATTATATCTTTATTTATGACTAAATTAGGTAAACTTTTAATTAAGTAGAATCCTTCATTTCCTCCAATTATATTTCTTTCTTTTAATGGATTTGACCACTCAAATTTTGAATTTATTAGTTTTGTCATGGTTTGAATTAATATTTTTTTTCCCCTTCTTCTGTAAAGTCAAACTCGCATTTCATTAATTAGAAAAAGAACAATCAATGCAATTATAAATACTTAATCTGAATATGATAAAAATATTTTTGAAAATGTATATTACCAAATAAAAACAGTACATATCTATTATGCGATTTTTAAATATTATTAAATTCATTTAGTTATAATTAAAAGAATCATTTAGACTCCGTCCAAAAAAAAAAAAGAAAAAGAATCATTTAGGCTTTTAATGTAACAGGGATTAGGCGAGACCCAACCCAATAAAAAGAAGACCGACCCAATAGGATAGTTTAACCCACGTCTCAAATGAAGCATCGCCTAGGAAGCTCTAGAGCCATAAAGGGCCGCCTCCTCGGCCCGGATCACATCGCCGGCGGGGCTCGTTTGACTAGTGGTTGCAGTTCTCAACTTCTTTTCCTTAGATGTCAATTTCACACTTTTAAAGAGAAGCAGGAATTTTTATTTTATTATTATTATTATTTTTTTGTTACTATGTCACCCCTAGTGGATCCCATCCCTATATCCCCCTCCCTTTTCCCTGGGTAAAGTTCGAACTCACAATCTCTGCGATATATTCATTTGTAACTAACTATTGAACTACTGCTCAATTCCTTAACGAAACCAGGAATAAACAATTTACCTTCAAAGCATATTCATTTCAAAGAAGTAATAATTTATAGTATCGTGATACGGACTGTAAGATCGTACGATATTACAATCCCAAAACACCAAATCGATCCTACTTTCGATTATATCCGATACTATGAAAATTTGCTAAAATGATTCAAATAAGACTAGTTTTTATAATTTATTAAATTTTATACCTACACATTTCATGTAAAATCTTACGATACTATGATCCGATACTATCGATATCGATCCTGCATCCAAATCGATACCACATAAGATCGCGATTCTGCAAATAGAACCCCAACTCTTTACTTATCATTCAAAGCGCTCCAAAAGTGCAAAAACCATGGAGTCTAAACCTGTCATTCTCTCATTGCTTGACCAGCAGTTGCAGTTTACAACTTTTTTTCTTCCACATGGAAACTGTATCTTTGAAACAGAACAAAGTTGTACTGATCAGTTATTTGAATAAAATGCAGATTTCTTTCAATGGATGAACCGCTTATCGCCAAGAATTTAACAGCAGAAACATCCAAAGAGCAATTACAAGACATTCGCTCACTGCGGAGGCAATCCAACCGCAACTTTCATAATGCCGAATCCTTAAAATCTGTAACACCCAATGCTTCATTAGCAAACCGCTTAGTCAATCTCAACAAGGGAAAACTCATCCGGCGATCAAACTCTGCACCTTCCATTCTATCGGGCGAGAAGGTAAGCTTTCTAGGTTCATTAGAGACAAGACCAGCCATCAAATTAGTTCCTTTAACTATCAAGCAAGCTTTTGCAGGAGTGACATTATACACAGTAGTAGGCATCACGGTCTACCTGCTAAGATGGAGAGGTTTCAAAGGCGCTAAAAGCTGGAAGCTTGTAGATGCATTATACTTCATTGTGGTCACACTGTGTACAGTTGGCTACGGTGACATTGTTCCAGACACAACGATTACTAAACTCTACACTTGCGGCCTCATTCTAATTGGTTTCGGATTCATAGACATTGCTAAATGGATTGGTAAGCTATGTTCTTGATAGGCAGGAGGCAGTTCTGTTAAGTATGGTTGATCAGAACAGGTTTAAGACAGCGGTCGGTGCATATATGATAGATACTGCAAAAGGTAGAATGAGGATACGAATCAAAGTGGGATTGGCTTCAGCAACAGTAGTTGGCTGCATAGCGATAGGGACAGTTATGGTGCATATTTTGGAGGAACTAAGTTGGGTTGATAGCTTTTACCTGTCTGTATCATCTGTGACCACAGTAGGATATGGGGACTATGCCTTCTCAACAGTAAAAGGAAGGTGTTTTGCGATAATATGGCTATTGTTGAGCACACTGGCTGTAGCAAGGGCCTTTTTGTATCTAACAGAGCTCAGGATTGACAGGAGAAACCGCAAGGTAGCTAAATGGGTTCTTGACAAGAAGATGACTCCTGGGGATCTAGTAGCTGCAGATCTTGATCACAATGGTTCTATCAGGTACCTAATGAAGTTCACAAGAACATTTTTAATCCATCACAGTGTCAATCATAGGCTAGTAGTTTTCATGTCTTCAAGTATTTCTAAAGAAGAATTAACATCAATTCTAGCATTCAACTTAGGAATATCCTGCTTGCTAGCATATTCAAATTTTCATAAGAATTTGTCATTAAAAAGATTATCATCATCGAAATCATGACTATATCATTGCAATTTTGATTGGTGCAGCAAATCTGAATATATCCTTTACAAGCTTAAGCAACTGGGCAAAATAGCAGACAAAGACATCCAGCAAGTCTGCAAACAATTTGACCTGTTAGATGGCAGTAACTCAGGTAAGCTTACTCTAGCTGACATCATGGGAAATGATGCCTCTCCAAGCACTTAGCTACAAAGGTGGCAGACATCGATACCTTCGGCATCTTGAACACTGAATCTGGGACCTAAAATCAAGTTCCATAAATACAAAAACATCAGATAGGTGAAATGTGAGAGAAATTCTACAAGTGAGTCAAGTGGCTTGTTTTCTCCAGAAGCTGAAAAGAATCTTTTTGGTTGAGACAGCAAATAAGTCAAGTACAATGACAAGATTACTTAGCCTCGGAGATTCTTGCAACATGAAGAAGGGTTGTGAGTGGCACTGTGGAGTAATGTGTATGTTAATCTGTCATAAATTTACATCTAAGATGAACTAGGATATTATACTATTTTTCCTTCTACATTCAGAAATCACATCCTTTTGAACCCTTCACTGATCACCAACACTCAACAGTACAAATAACGAGTATTTGAAACTGTAAAACCTGTCACTTTCTATGATGCCTCAAAAAAACGCCTCCAGTTGAGCAATCCCACACGGTTGAAGACTTCCTTGTTTTGGCTATCTCCAGAAGCAAAGTCAAAAACATCAACAAACTAGAAATTCTGTACAACGAATTCTGATCCTCAGGAGCTATGCTCAAAACAGAACAGGTTATGCAAGAAGGTCCAACTGCTCAAAACTATTGGCCAAAACTGCAGGTCTTAAAGCAATCCCCTATCTGGCTCCCACTTCTGCACCCTGGATGCTCGCTATTCTACACACAGATCATACTATTGTCAAACAAATGAAAAAAAAAAAAACAGCTCAGCAAAAATCATCACATTGAACTTTAAGGCAATTACATGATTGGTTAATCAAGGTTTCTCACACATTACCTCTCTCTAACACGTCGAAGGTCCTCAAGAATTCTGTGTGTATGCTGCACCTTCGGATTTTCTAGATTCTCCTTGCTTTCCAGCATTAGCTCAGAAAATTTCAACAAGGCAACAAGTTCAGCCTCAATTTCATTGAGCTGACTATCTACATTCTCCAAGAAATCCTCGTAGGAGGATACTTCCTGCAACTTGAGGGGCACGTCAATTTCATTCCTAATTTTCTTATCCATGGATCCCTCATAATCACTTAGCTTGGTGTCACACTGTGGTTCTGTCAGATTCTGAGCACCAATCTTCAATACTTCATCCTGAGCCACATTTTGGGAAGTTGCCACAAAGTCATCATTTTCACTGGAACTTTCTTGAACTTTTTCTTTTGGGGATACAAATATGACCGGGCTAGGGCCTGCATCCCCGCCCATGTCAAGATCTAATGCAACATTCCCAATTAGCTCATTTTCCTTGACAGAAATCACCTAAAAGTAAAAATGACTTTCTTCAACCAAAAGGGAGCAAAAACAACCATAAAAGTCAATAATCAGCACCCAAGGAAAATGGAAAGCAGGGGAAACAAAACAAAAAATAAAGAACCTTAAGCGTCAAAACAACGGCCAGTACAAAAGCCATTCTGATGCAACACATGTGGCAGAGCATTACACATTGCGACATCTATTTGGCTAAGGTTATGCAGTTTGTATGCATATCTACTGCAATGCTTCCTTCAGACAACCAAAATAAGCACAACTAACAGAATTAATACCCCATTCAGTTTTGCACACAGCTCATCAAGCAACCTGATGCGATTCTGTGACTTCTCCATTGCCTCCATAACCTTCTTTTTCTGAAAAAGTAGCTCCCTTGCTTCATTTTCCTTGCCATTTCGAACAGTTACAGCAGCTTGTTTTCGCAGATTTTCTGCAGCCTCAGACAACCGCATAAACCTCAACCTTGCGCTATTTGCTGAAACAAACACCCACTTACCACTGTTAACTGTATATGAGAAATGTCAAATTTTTAAAATAAAAAAAAAAAAAAAAAACAAGAACTATGGCAGCGCCTAGATAATGCTTATGAATTCACCCCTAATTCAGTCCAAGTAATCCTCATCACTCAAAAAGAGTTACCCATGGCAGCACCCATCTTTCAATCCTACCAATTAAAATAAAGATTCAAACAAAAGCTGGAAACTATGAACAAGCAAGCTTTCCTCTATTTCCAAACTCAACCATACCCCATAAAAACATAATTCCACACAATATCGCAAAATCAACAAAACCTACCAAAATTCAGCAAGAACCCAACTTTCTTCACTTATTGATACGACCCAATTCAAGAAACTACAAAAATTCTCAATAGGAGTTGAAAGACGTATAAAGAACTTAAATTTTGTTCCCAGATACTGATGGGCTCATAATTAAAAGGAATTCAGAACTGGAAGAACAAAAAGAAAAGGGATTTTTTTTACCTTTGGCTCTGGTGCTTTCTGCCTCCTTATGAAGACTGTCAAGCTGTAATCTCAGTTGGTCTGTGTTGATTCCAGAAGCGAAGCATACGGTCCTCGCTGGAAGGTTTAGTGGGACAAGAATGGAGGGACAACTCAATATCATCTTCACTGTTACCTTCGCATCCAAGAATGGAGGCTACAAATTAAGCCAATCTGTTTAACTGTTCCTTAACATAACTAGTTCATTTGGTGGTGGGGGGGAACCAAAAACCTTATCTACTGCATTCTTAATGGGATTAACGATTAAAAAGTATATTTCATTTGACTTAATTTAGTATCACTCATTAGAACTCCTTTCATCATAGAGTTCACTTTTAAACAAATTTATAATTTATTAATAGCTAATTTCACACAATTAATTTTATTTATATACTTAATTATTATGTATTTATTGTGATTACACATAATTATATTAAACAGAAAGAGTACTAATTTCTTCTAATGAAACGGAAATAGTACTAATTTCTTGAGTAATCATACACATTTCAACTTTTTTATCATAATTTTTTTATAGCAATTCATCATGTAATATTGATTTATTGACTAATTATGAAATATTAATAATTATTTCATAAAAATTTAACCAATCAATAAATGTATATTTTTTCCCCATGTCCTAGCACGTATGCTCTACTTCCAAAATATAATAAATACACAGGTTTTTAATCAATAAAAGATATATTTGAGTTTAAGATTAATGTGCGGGTTTTTTTCACTCCATGCAATATTTTAGTACCAAAAATTGATATGGACAATACAAAAAATATTTAGGGTTAATTGCCTATTACCCCTTGTGCTTAATAAAAGTTATTGATCGGCCCTTTATAGTTTAAAAAGTTATGAAAAACCCTAATCAACTTTTTTAATATCTGTAACGTTTGAACTCTCTGTTATAATTAACAGCCCAAAGATTAATTTTGTCATTTTACTATTTTTATTTTTTTATTTATAATATATATTTCCTTAGAGCATCTACAATGGTACCCACTATTTTTGGGTAGATGCCGTTGGGGAATTGGGGTAGAGAAAGATGTTTCTCTACCTGGGTAGAGGTTTCTCTACCCAGGTAGAGAAACATATTGGTGGGCCACTTATTGTTTTTTTTTTGGACTTTTTCTCTACTTTGTGGCTGTTTTCACTCCACCATTCCAGTAGCAAGAAACGGTTATTTTAGCCGTTGCTTCCTACTTCATTTTTTTTAATTTTTAATACATGTTAAAATATGTTTACTAAAATAATTTATTTATTAAAATATTATTAATATATAATTTAAAAATAACATATGTTCATTAAAATATTAGTAATGATGTTTAATTATACAGAATTAAAAATGATATAATAAATGAGTAAATATAAATAAGATGTATATAATAATTGATAGTGGGAGATGATGTGGCAATAGAATACTTACTTTTTGGGTAGAATTGTTGGAGAGAAATATGGTTATAGGTATTAGGTGAAGTGGCAGATGAGTCTCGGGAAGAAATCTGCGATGCCCAAGGTATACTGTCTTCCTCCCATGTGCAAGCTGACAAAAATCTGTACTCTGCTCACATATTGGGCATGCTTTATGTCCTTTAACAGAGTACCCAGACAAGTTTCCATATGCAGGAAAATCATTAATGGTACAGAACAACATGGCACGTAATGTGAACATTTATTCACGGTATGCATCAAACACAAGTGCACATTCATCCCATAACTTTTTCAAGTCTTCAATAAGAGAAGCAAGATACACATCGATGTCATTTCCTGGTTGCCGTGGGCGTGAAATCATTAGAGACATAAGTATGTACTTGCGCTTCATACATAAGTAAGGCGGCAAATTGTAAATAACCAACATCACCGGCCATGAGCTATATGTGCTACTCAGACTGCCAAACGGGTTCATTCCATTCCATCAGTACACAAACCAAACTTCAAATTTCTAGCTTCTCCCCCAAAAGAAGGATACATTGAATCAATTTTTTTCCACTAATCTGAGTTTGATGTATGCATTATCACCTTGTCATCATCACTGGGAATACACCAATTTGAATGCCATGTCATAAGTTTTGCATATTTTGCATTAGCGAACAACCGTTTAAATCTCGGTATTATAGGAAGATACCACAGAACCTTAGCCGGCGACCCCTTCTTTTGCGCATCAGAACTGTCTTCAACCTCATCACACTGCTGCTTGTTTTTGTAACGTGAAGTTTTACACTTACAAAGCAATAAATCCTTATACTCATTCCTGTAGAGGACACAATCGTTTGACCAAGCATGAATCTTCTTATACTCCATACCCATTGGACACAATATTTTTTTCGCCTCATAAATTTGATCTGGAAGTTCATTTATCTTCTGGGAGCATATCTTTCAATACCCTCAATAAGGCTGTAAAACTAGTATCTGACCACCCATTTGCCACTTTCAAATTAAACAACTTCAAAACACTAGACAAGCGTGTATATTTAGTGCAATCGTTGTATAGAGGCTTCTCATTGTCACCCAAAATGGAAGCAAGAACTTCCGGTTTATCAGCAAAATCCTCGGCCACATTCTCAATCATGTCATCTAATCGATCTCTAGTAATCCCATCATCTCCTTTTGCATGAGATTTTCTTTGCTCAGGTAAACCATCAATACTTTCACCATGCCAAATCCACAATTTATAAGAAGGATCAAATCCATTCCGATATAAATGGAATCTTATTGTATCTGAGTTATCAAACCGCGCACCATTTTTACAAGCTTTACACGGACAATGGACGTACTTTGTATTAAGCCAATTCAATGAAATTCTCAACTTCTTTCGCATAAAAATCAGAGGTCCGATCACCATACAACAAGACATTTCGATCCATGCGTAACTAACTCCTTCAAAATAATTAAAAAACCCAAATAATAATTCAACAAACAATGTAAAAAGTATCAAGTTGCATGCTTGTCTTAGCACATGTCATACTAATGTTACTCATATAATCAAAACTAATATAATACCTCAATGAAAAAAATAATGCATAACCAACACATGCGCATTAGACATAATCAAATGAAGAAGAACCCATAAGTTTTTCATTTATGCATTTCGTCAAACACATGCAATGCATAAAAAAAAATACACACTCTAAGTAGTGCTAATTATATGAACATCATCCATTAAAAATCAAACACTATAAATCAAATCACATCACCAAGAAACTACATAGTATAACTAAATAAGGTTCCACAATACTAAGGTTCACCATATACATGGATTGCAACTTTAATTTTCAGCCCTCTACCATAAATAAAAATAAATTCTATATATATACACATATATAAAGTACAAGAATAAGCAATTACTGAGAAATTTTAGAAGTTTCTAACCTTAAGGTGGTAAATTTTAGCTCCAAATGACGATTCTTTACATTAAACGTGCAGAACCGTAGTAGAAATTTGGAGAAAAACACTTTCGTCCGCGATATGGAGATACACGTTGTTATTTAGGGTTAAATCCGTCAATACAACGGCGGTTATAATCAAACCGCCGTAGAAAGGACCTTCTACGGCGGTTAATTGTTAAACCGCCGTAGAAAGTGGGCTTTCTACGGCGGTTGGGACAAACCGTCGTAGAAAGTATGGACTTTCTACGGCGGTTTGCTTTAAACCGCCGTAGAAAGTCCACTTTCTACGGCGGTTAACAATTAACTGCCGTAGAAGGTCTCTTTCTACGGCGGTTTATCCCAACCGCCGTAGAAAGTCCCTTTCTACGGCAGTTTATTTTAAAACCGCCTTAGAAAGTCCGTATTTCTTTTATAACGGCGGTTTTCTATTTTCCGCCATTAATCCGCAGCCGTTAAAGCTCTATTTTGTAGTAGTGTTGTGACCTAAAGTTTCTGTAGCTCCTTTTCCTTCATCCTTTTTGCAACTCCTTCCTCTGCTTTGTGCTTCAGCAATTCATCGAGATTCATCGGTGTTTCGATCTCGAACCTGTGTAATGAGGCGGAGGGGGGGGAGAGGAAGAGGAGGGGCGGCGGGAAGGAGGACAAGAGGACGGGCGATGGTGGTTGGCGGGATGGAGGAGATGAGGAGAGAAGAAGCGAAGGTGTAGAAGTGGGAAGGGAGAGGAAGAGTTAGCAAGTGTTTGCATTTTAATTTAAAAAATTATAATTATTTAAGCGCTACTCATCATTTCATGGGGTAATTTTTTCCGTTCAATAATTATTATGTTTGACTTAGTCAAAGGGGGATAAATTGTTAGTTTTAAAACTAGAGGTGGTAGATACTAGAAAGTCAATAACACAGGAAGTAAATAGTGATTAAGCCTTGTTTTAATTTCTCTTTATAATATGATCAATTTTAAGAAGTAAAATCCTCCTCCACATTTCAATTTATAAATAGCTTTTAGTCCCTTCAATTACAAATTTAGTATCCTTAATCCCTCATATTTAATTACAAAAATGATCTTTTTAGTCTCCCATGAAATTTTACGCTAATCCCTTATGTATTTGGGTTTTAATTGTTTTGGTCTCTAACATTTGAAAATGACTAGTTCTTTAACTTTTTTATTGGTAATACTTATGTCCTTTGAGGTTTTAGTTAATATAATCTGTTAAATATACGTGAAGCTTGTGTGACTATTATCATTGAAGTCACTAATTAACAAATAATACAAAAAGTGGCTTGGGTTAATCTTTGATCTGACATATTTCTGGGAAGATTCATGCAATCCTTAATATTTATGCTTTACCTTAATCAATTTTGACTAGATAAACAAATTTTTGGTATTTATGCTTACCTTAGTCAATTTTGACCAGATCGATAATCCAATTGGACTTAATTGATACAATTGTTGATAAATAAGTACCAATTAATTTGAAATAATTTCAATTTGAAGGGACCAAAACAAAATTGATACTCAACTTTTGGCTGGGAAGTGGGAACCATGTAAGTGATTTACCCAAAAATAATAATGAATTAAGTTTGACAAAACATTGATTATCCTGACGGTAGTGCTACAAAAGAAAAGTGAAATCAAATATAAATAGTTCCAAAGAATACAATATTATTGGTATCACTAGCAACAAAAAAATTTTTAAAAAATTGAATAATTTATAGTACATTTTTGGGAAAAAAAACAACAAATGAATAAAAGAACGAAAGAATCAACTTTGGACTAACAAGGAAAGTTAGTCGAGAGTTTGCTGACATATTTTTCCAGATAACGAACTCATTCTAGTTGACAGCGCTGCAGATCTTCCTTATGATACCGTTGGGAGCAGTGAGGGGTTGAATGTCTCCCATTTTAACCATGGCGTCGGCGAAGTCTGAGAGGAAAACATTTGGATTCCTACTGTATTCATAGACAATGCCATCGGTTGAGTCGCCATTAAAGAGGACTTGATCAGATGTAAGAAGACCCTTTTTACGCATCAGATTCTTGAAATAGTTATTGTCAAATGAGTTGGGCGTCACCAAATCAAGAGGTGCCAATCTGTTATCTCCATCGCCATCTGATTTTGGGCATTGCCTTTGGCGAGTGCTCGCAAAACCAGCGTCAATGTTTGTTCCATTGCTATATATTCTGCCGCGAAAAGTGGCACATTGTGCTTGCCCTATTGTGTGTGATCCAGACAAAGCAACCATTTCCCTTGCACTAAGCCCTTTTCTTTTAAAGTTGTCAATAAGTTCCTTGAGATTAGCAAAAGGGCTTGGAAGATCTCTATCTGCCAAAGACCGGCTTGCAGTTGTTGAATCTCTTCTTCCAAGCTTCACTTGCCATGTTGGACCTCCAACCGCAACTGAGGCATCCCTTGCAGCTACTGAAACAACATCTGCACAAGAAACGACTCCAGGGCATATCTTTTCGACCTCGAGTTTCGCTGCTTCGATGACTTCAAAACCTCTGACAGATCTGTTGTTTGCCCGTGAAGTTTTCTCGCTTTGAATGGAAGGTGTTTCATCCAGTAATATAGATCCATCGCAACCCTACAAATTTAATTAATATACAGCTATATATTAGGATTAACTACTTCAGCATTCATCAAATCATAGACATGATCATTTTAATTAATTACCTGAACAAAGCAATCATGAAAATGGAGACGAATGAGGGATGCCGCCATGCGACGTTCTCGGGACACGGCTTGTTTAATAGAATTGCGAATTGTACTAAGTGCTCTTGGACATGTCCGGTCGTAATACGTTGGAGATAATTGTGCTTCACAACGCAAGCTGAGGGTGGTGAAGAATAATATAGAAAGAAGCAATACTTTTGCTAAAAAATCCATATCAAATGATAGATTCCAGAGGAATCGCTCTTCTTTTTTTTGGTGTTTGGTGGGATTTTGGAATTGTGCAAGAAGTGATGAAACTGGAAATGGTTATGGTCTATTGGGAAGGACAGAATTGTACTGAATTTATAGTTTGGGAGGATGTCCAGACATATATCGTAGCATGGTCAATTTTTAGTTTTTCCGCGTTACTGTGTTCGTATGTACGTAGCAGACTACTAATTCCTAATTGATGATCAATTTTATATATACTTCCTGACTTGTTCTTTTATGACTTCCTCTTGTTGAAATCTGAAATTTCAATTTCCTGTTTGGCACACCTTAAAAATGATTTCATACAACCGTTACATACACTTTGTTAATGCAACAGACCAATCAAAATTAAAATGAATATATATGACCCTCTATTTTCTTTTATTATTACTTTGACAAAAAATTTACGCTTGTACTATTAAATAATACAGGTTGCATAGTGTCAATTTATACAACGGGAGAACCTAATTATAACCATTAATTATTTTTAGCACTCCCACTTTTACCGTTTCGGTTTTAGACAAATATAATTCACAACGTATACTTTTCACCTTCACGTAAAATTCCGTACCAGTAGCCTCAGCCGCTGTTTAATTGCACTTCCACCTTTAAATGCCCGTTTTTCATTTTTATTTTTAAGGTTTTAGATGGTGACAACTTGCTAAAATGACATATTTAATTAAGCATGGAGAAATATTAGCAATATTATATTATGGCAGTAGGGAAGTAGAGATTTAGTTGAAGTATTCAAACTTCTCACGCATAAATGGAAAAGTGCTCATTAATGAATTGGGGTAAGGACCTACGACTCACTCTCTCCACTGCTCATTGCCTTATTGAAAGGGTCCTTTTTGATAGGCAGCATCAAGATCGATCTCTTAATTGTGCTTTTTCTTTGACATTAATTAAGATTCATGGTGGCCCCTTCTTGCGTGTTTCAGCTGAGTTGGTCCTATGGTAAGGAGGGACAAATTATTTTATCCAAATATATATTTTTTTTATGACATAATAAAATATTAAATTTTATATTGCAATCTCAATTTTGCCCCACGTTTTTAAAATTTTGATGGGCAATTACTTAAAAACTACTAAATTTTACATAATTTATAATATAATAAGTGTGTTTTAAAAAAATGAGGTGGGCGAATGTGGCTCCGCCACTGCCATATTGCCTTGCGCTGAAAATAAAACAACTCTTAAAAAAAACTTATCTGTTTTAGTTTGGAGAAATAAGGGGTTATTTTTCTAAGAAGTATTACCCTGACCCAAGCCATGTGATATGCCACGACAAGCTGGAGTTAAATGAGAAGTTGATGTATGAGGAGAAGACTGTCAAGATTTGGATTGGTGGACAAAGACGTTAAGGAATAAAGAAATTCCCCTGGTGTTAGTGCAATGGAATCACCATGGAATGGAGGAAACCACCCAGGAAACAGAAGAAGATATGCAGCAAAAGCACCCTGAGCTATTCAAGGAATAATATCGGGTAAAACCGATCAAAGATTTCATCCTTATCTACCAATCAGTTTTCCCCGATTGAAGGACTGGGTAAAACCGATTCCAATCGGTTTTTTCCCATTCTTTGATCAGGTAAAACAGCTCACAGACGGTTAGAACTTTCCATTTTTACTGTTCACAGCTGTGCAATTGGTTTTACCCGATCCGAGACTGAGTAAAACAGATTGACCCTTAAATTTTCTATTTTCCATTAATTTTCTATTCCTTATTTTCCAAAATTTCATAAATTCTTAAATAATAAAATTTAGAGGTAGAACCATTGAAGATGCCCTTACATCCTTTTATTAATCCTAAAAGTTACCCCCTCTCTTCCCTTTATCTCCTACGCACTTCCATCTTCCATCACCCCCTCTTGCAGAAACCTCCATCACCTCTATCCCTCCGGCGCGGCCTCCTCCTCCTCCTCCTCTTCATCGCTTCTTCTCGCTGTCATATCCTCCGTCATCTCTCGCCGCTATCTCCTCCATCATCTTTCGCCGTCGTTTTGACGCCAACGAAGGCGCACGGTGAAGTCAATTCGACTTCCCTCTACGGTTGCCATAGATCGAAGTCAGTGACATCGATTCGCCGCCTCCAGATCTGGAAAGTTGAAATGGACGGCGACAAACAACGGACAACACGCGATGGGCGTTGTGATTCCGATCGGAAGCGTCGAGAAATATTAGCTGCTGTTCTTTCTTCTTTCTATGGTTCGGACTATGAAGACAGTGGATATCGCTTTCGTCGGAGTTGTTGATTGTCGCGGATCTGACGGCAGCGGGTCTAGGTTTAAAATTCAAAAAACCTTTCAATCGATGAAATGGAAAATGTAGCAGTGGGTTCTGTTGTTGTTGTTGCTGCTTCAGTTTAGGTATTGGATTGACATTAGGGGATTATGATGAAATGGAAATCTAGCAGAACCTTTGCCTTCTCGTTTCCTTTACTTAATTGTAGGCTGTGATGACAAAAATCTAGCGGCTTTGGTCCTTTCCGGTGGTGGTCACGGTGATTCATGTGGAAAGTAAATATCCAATTACAAAGGAAGAAAGTAATTATTAAAAATGGATAAAATGTCATTTGATGGAAGAAAAGAAGGAAATTAAGAAATGATGGAAAGTAAAATAATATATAAATTAAAATTTTGAAAAGGAAGAGAAGAAAATTTGGAAATAAAGAAATTATGGAAAGTAATAATAATAATAATAAATTAATTCAAAATTTTAAAAAAGAAAAGAAGAAAATTGGAAAATGAAGAAATTATGGAAAGAAGCAATAATATATAAAATAAATTAATTTGAAATTTTAAAAAGAAAAGTAATTTTTAACTCTTAATTAATTTAAAGCAAGAAAAAGAAAAATTAAATTTATAAATATTTAAAATAAAATAAAAAATACAGAATAAATACTAGTAAAATAATAGAAAATAAAAATATTTAGATTGTATATTATGTTTATTAAGGGTAAATATGTTATTTGCATAAAAGATAAATTTAGTATTTTATTTGTAAGGGTAAATATGTCATTTTATTTAAAAAGTTAAGAAAAGTAGTTGACTTTTTAGTTTGACTGCTAAAAATGATGAAAAAGTTAACGGTTACAGATATTAGAAAAGTTGAGGAGGGTTCTTCGTAACTTTTTAAACCATAAGGGGCCGGTCAATAACTTTAATTAAGCACAGGGGGGTAATAGGCAATTAACCCAAATATTTATTACTCTCTCCGTTCCATTAGAATGGTTCATTTTAACCAATGTACAACTTAGTATCAATGTTAAATTATAACACTTAAATTAGCTAATTTGATACACTTCATTTCATTTATATCTTACTTATTACGTATAAACTAATTATGGACCACACATGAATATATTAATAAGGGTAAGAGAAGTAAAAAAAATTTGAAACTGGATTATTCTATTGAAACAAAAAAGATATTTTTCAAAGTGAACCCTCTTAATGAAACGGATGGAATATTTTATTATAATGACAATACCACATTAGCTATATAAAGCCGATACATCAGGACGTTGGCGGCATAAATACCGGGTAAAAAAAGTGTCAAGGAGGACGTAATAAGCCTTATCTTAACAATACAAATATGCAAAATGCAAATGATGAAAAAAGTATGCGAAATACATAGGAAGAGAATTACACCCTAAGATATGAAAAGCTGATAAACAAGATATTAAACTCAATATATCATACATACAACAAAAATTTAAATTAAATTGCCGGCCACGTCCTAGCTCGTATGCTCTACTTCTAAAATATAGATGGCCACATGCCATACTATAATTCATTTTTCAATAATATATTTAGTTGGTGGAATAAATGTCATTGATGCATTAATCATTCTGACGAGTTCATCATTCCCTATAAATTAGGGTTTTTGGGGGGCATAAACTACGTACCGGAAAGAAGCTTTATACAAGTGTTTCATAGGATCATAATTGAATAGGAAGAATTCAAACATGGCTAAGATCAGCTCTGTTCAGTTCAGTCTGCTCGTGTTGGTTTTGGTCGCTTTTTTTATGGGTAAGTAATTTAATACTGTTTTTAGTATTACAAAGTAGACTCTTTTAATAGAACAGAAGAGTAATTATTAGTAATTGCGATCGATCATGTGTACGTACTGCCTGGATTTTAGGTTTAACCCCGGCGATATATAGAAGCTGTATCGGAAAATCAACTGATGAGCACTGGCATTCATAGTCCCCGAAAGCTGCTTGCCGTCGTTGTCGTAGGTGGAAGGTCCGTTCAGGCTTCCATTGGTGCCGTCGCGGGTGGTGTACATGTTGACGTTGGCAGTGAAAAATTATTAATTTGAAGTTTTAAAGCTTAATTAATTTGAGCTATTGAATTAGGGTTTTTGGGGGCATAAACTACGTACCGGCAAGAGGCTTTATACAAGTGTTTCATAGGATCATAATTGAATAGGAAGAATTCAAACATGGCTAAGATCAGCTCTGTTCAGTTCAGTCTGCTCGTGTTGGTTTTGGTCGCCTTTTTTTTGTGGGTAAGTAATTTAATACTGTTTTTAGTATTACAAAGTAGACTCCTCTAATGGAACAGATGAGTAATTATTATTAATTGCGATCGATCATGTGTACGTACTGCCTGAATTTTAGGTTTAACCCCGGCGATATATAGAAGCTGTATCGGAAAATCAACTGATGAGCACTGGCATTCATAGTCCCCGAAAGCTGCTTGCCGTCGTTGTCGTAGGTGGGAGGTCCGTTCAGGCTTCCATTGGTGCCGTCGCGGTTGGTGTACATGTTGACGTTGGCAGTGAAAAATTATTAATTTGAAGTTTTAAAGCTTAATTAATTTGAGCTATTCAAACTCAAAAGCTTTGTTATAATTAAGATGGCTTCATCATCGCCAATGAATTTCCATTTTATTATGATTAAGTTGTGATTTTCTTTATGAGTTTCATCTTGTACTCTTTTTTAATTTCAAATTTCAATAAAGTTTAGTCAGTTAATTAATTAATTTGTTTCTGTATATTTATTATGAGGAAAAAAGGCTTACTACTTTAATTAATTTGTACGTCCTTGATATTACTTTAATTTAGTTTCACACATAGAAAATCTAAATTAACTTTTCACCGAGAATAGTGAAGGTGGTGATGAAATTGGAATTTTTCTATACAAGTTAAAAATTACATATTTTTGGTGTTGGGTTGATTTTGGTTAAAATTTAGGAGACAGAATCAAAACCGAATGTGTAAAAATATTAATCCTAACATCATTTTTAGGCAAGTTTTCATTGTTTCAAACATTTTTGGAAGGTTAAAACAAAATTTGACTTTTGCTAAAAACAATTTAAAAGTCAAGTATTTTTCTTTTTTTTTACCTATTCATCAAAATAAAAGACTTTAACTCGCCTAAATCATTCATTAAACATTATTACACACATGATGTAATTTCAATTTCACAAAAGACTTCATTACATTTTACCGGATGTGTTATATAAAGTGCTCGCAATCCGCCAAGATGGTAATTCAATCGGTTCAATTATTTATTACTTTGAGAAATATATAAAAGTAATTATATTTTGAGGTTTTTTAAAAATTGTTTTTATTCACATCAAATGAATTTCAATTTTGCTGGTTCGTGCAAACGACACATTTCATTTTTATTATTATTATTATTTTTTGTCAAGTACCCAATATGTATGTATGTATGTATATTTAGAGTTTATATTTTAAGTAGCTGTCTGATTACATTCATTTTAAGAAGCTGTCCGATTACAGTTTTGAGACGAAAACACCATTTTAAAAATGATTTTACAACTTAAGGGATGAAAATAATTTTTCCTAAGATAAGGGAAAAATCAAAACTAGGCTCAAATTTACCTAAAAGAAAATTGATATTTTAGCCGCAATCATGGTTAATTTTAAAAATAATTTTATAATGTAAAAAGTGTATTGAAAATGTAAAAAATATAGATAAATAGTAAAAATTGTATCAGAAATGATGAAAACTGATTATAAATTATTTTTTCAAAATCAAGTTTCAAACCCAACATAAAGAACATGCCCTATATTTATCTTGTAGAATATATACAAAAAATATGTTAATGATACAATTGCTTCGAGCTGGCAGATTTGAGTGTCAACAGTACTCCATAATCTTAACTTAGTTCATTTAATTATGTGTTATTTAAACCTTACGAAGTCCCAATTCTAATTTGTTTGTATCGTGTCGTATTTTGTTTTATTATAAAAAGTGCTCATAGTTGGTCGAGATGATAGGTCCGAGTTAATGGGTTTGTGCGTCGATATTTCCTAACTATAATTCAATTGATTTAATTATTTGTTCAAAGAGAAATATGTAAAAATAATTATATGTCGAGGATATTTTTTCACCTAATTCATTTTTTCAAGTCATAAATAATTATTGGTTAAGATGATTAAGAAATAAAAGTGTAACAAGCGCTCTTTGTGAAAATTAATAACGAGAAAATAAAATCCGCTTAATCTCACATAAAAGCAATAAGGAAAACAAAGTTAATTAAGTAGAACAATTATATATATATATATGGTTAATTTAATTTTTAGCATTCCATTAGGTATAACACTAATTAATATATTAATTGTCCTTTCATCAAATGGCATCCATGCATGTTACGCCCGGAATCAATTAGCTAGTTAGACAAATCGATTATATACTTTTTTTTATAAAAAAGAAACCTAAAAAAATGAAAAAGAGAATTAAGAAAGAAATTTCGATTTTAAAATAAATGTAAGTAATATATATTTTGAATAAAATATATACAGAAAATATTCTGAAGATCATCCAATATAGTTGATTTGCAACCGACTCCTCCTCTACCATTAGCTACCCAAAGAGAGATAAATTTATTTATTGGATGAAGGGGTGGGTTGGAATTCTATTAACGTCTGTCTCTACAATTGTCACAAAAAAATGTGCATTATGAATTCAGTCACTGGCGTAAGGCTAGATCAATAGGATACTATCTCGTATTGTGTGAGACATAATATATGTATGCAATACAAATAATCGATAGTTGACTTTCAACAAATTGTTTTTGTACGGCAGAATATATATATATATATGGGCGAATTACGTTTACCTCCCTGAAATGTACTCAAATAATAAATAAGTTTTTGTAGTTTTAAAAATTATAAATCTCTTTGAATATCTAAAAAAGTTTGTTTTATGTTTACTTTTTCATTAACGGTAAGGGTGATATCGAGTGAGTCGCACCGATATTTAGAATGCTCAAACTGTAATTAGTTATTAAATAAATAAGTTGAAATTAAACTTTTACATAGTCTAAAATTTTATTCATATTGGTTTATTTATTCAATCAATAAGTTCAAATTGAACTTTTACCGAGTCAATCTCGAACTTTAGCGAATAAAGTTTATGTTCATTTTCGTTCTCGTTCTCAGCCATATCTAACAGATATCGATTTTGTAATTATAACCAAACCACAAGAACTTATTTATTATTTGAGCAAACTTCGGGAGGAAAATGTAATTCGCCCTATATATATGTATGTGAGCATTTGTAGTCCAGTTGGCTAAATTAACTTAAGGTGCAGTTAAATCAATCACAACCATTAGATCTAATCCAATGGCTAGTAAAAATAGGATGCTAACTCTTGAAAAAATAATGCAAAACTTACGAATGACCTGTTACAGGTTAGAGTGGGTTTTGTTATGATTTTCAATTTTTCTTATTCTTTTTGAATTTCATCGGTTTATCCCTTCCCGGTATACTTTATCAATCACCCACGAGGAGGTTTTATTTTTTTTTGTTTCTTCCCCTGTTTCCTCCATTTCTCCTGCTTACTTCCTTTGCTCAGTAAATCATCGATCACCCCCCAAACAAAGAGCCATTTTTTCCTCCATTGCTTATGCAAAGTTAGTAACTTCCACCGACATAACAATTCCCCTAAACAAAGCTTTTGTTTGGTTCGTTCGGCGGCCGGCTGAAAGGAAGAAAATGAATCCGAGCAGAAGAAAGTGAGGGTGTCGAAGTGAGTTAGAGGCGGAGCTTACAAGGTAAGAACGAGCTCGTTTATTTAATTTCTTGCTTCGATATTTGTGATAGGTAATTACCGTGGTATATGCAATTATAAATGAGATTTAACAATCCACTTTCAAATGAGTAAGCCAATGAATATATATTGTTGATAACTTGAGCCTTCCAAAAGAAACAAGATCAGAAGATTATCAACTCAATTCTCAGTTGGAATGAGCTATCTCATTATAAGCTATAAGACTAAGATCTTGAATAAGGTACTCTAATACTTTTTCTCCGTCCCACTAAAATAGTCACTAAAATAGTCATAGTTCTAATACTCGAAGGGAGTAGTCGGGATAAATGGACTATAGGCATGATGGAGGGGCCTGTTTGCCCTGTGCATTGCCATGAACATTGGCACAAGATGCAGTTGCTGGCCCTTCAGGGCCATTGTATTTCAAGTCGATGTTCTCAAGTTTCACGTTCTCACATGGCACCACTTTGCTACATTGGAAAGATACCGCAACTTGTGAGCTCGACGTGCCTTGAATGTTGCTGTATGTGACATTGTTGATCTGGACTTTTGAGATTGATTCGCCACCCTATTCATATATATAGAGGAAGTGTCATTAGTAGTAATCCCCAAACTTTGACTGATCTTATGTTTGTTTTAGTTTCTGAACTTGAAAAACGTTTAATTTAGGCTCTAAACTTAAGATTACGTTTTTATTTGGTCTATATATAACATATCGTCAATCAAATTAAAAACAGTTATTATTAAGCACGTGAGTGTCCAATTAAGAGAATTTTTGGAAGAAAAATTGCAAAAACACTCACTAATAGTTGTTTTGAATTTGATTGATAGGGTGTTAGAAACGCAATTAATGAAAGTTTAAACTTGATTTTAAGACTAAATAAGCTATTTTTTTTCGAATTTAGGAATTAAAACAAAGTGATGGATCAAGTTCAAGACTAGTGATGCAAGAAAAAATTGGCCTGCGGGTTACGGAAAAAGTTGTAACTCGCGAGTTGAGCCTAGCCTAGCAAGTATGAAGCAAAATTTAACTTGTGACGTGCCCGTCCAATCCAACCCAACCAGTTGGATGGGTTGGATTAGATAAATGGGTGACAGGTTAAATTGTCACCCTAATGATATCATTTGCACATTCATATTTTATCAAAATTTAGAAAGCATTATGTTAAGAATTGCCGTACCGGTGGGCTGCAAGAAGGGCAATAATCTTGATCAATAAAGATGGGATTCTGAACATCTTTCATCGTAAGATCTCGGAAAACGACGTCGGAGGCCATCCCGGGAAAAGAATGCGACCACGTTTTGATCCTCACGCCATTCTGTGTGTTGCTAAAATTGGAGTTAACAACGTTTATGCCCTGAACTTGTTCGTCCAGCTGGAATTTGCCGAGGCTTCCGATGCTGATTCCGTGGCCCGGGCCGCAGTGAACTTCGGAGATGTCGACATTTTTGGTTCCCGAAACCATGGCTATACAATCATCGCCGGTTCCGATATTCGCCCTGGATATTTTGATGTTGGTTGAGTTTCCGATGCGGATTCCGTCTGTGTTGGGACTGTCTGCCGGAGCATTCAGCTCGACGGAGGTGATGTTTACGTTTTCCGATGCGAAAAGGTTGATATGGCCGTTTTTGCTGTTGATTGATCGTATGTTTTGTATTCTGGAATTGGTTATGAAGTCAAGTCTCAAAGTCTAATCCAATCAATCAAACAAGAAGAGAAGATTAGTTGTAGGTAGCGAAATATATCCAGGGTGGTACATGTGTCATTTCATGTATGTAAAGATAAAAATGAAATTTCATCACGCGAATGTAAAAGGACATATTGTATCACTCTATACAGATAACCAAATATTATAATTTATTAGGAAAATATGTGAAATGGAAAACATTTTAGCAAAATTATAAAGAAGGGAATATTATTTTTTAAATTGCATATTAGTCTCTAAAGTTTACGCTAAAGTAAAGGAACAGAGACATAACTTGTTAAAACTAATACTTAATATATGTAATTTTACAAAATATTAAAGACCAAAATGTGATTTGCATCGTTACCATTCACCATTTTTTCAAAAAATTGTATTACGAAGTAGCATTCCATGTCATTTCTGACGTAATAATTATTAACTTATTCAAAATTTATTTAATTAGTCAGCATCACACATGTTATTCTTTGAAATTTGTGATAGTTCATTTATTGCAAAAACAAAAATTTTGACTTTTTTAAACAAATTCTATACTATTCGTTGACGGCTAATAACTATCATGAAAAAAGTTGCAATTCTTTTTTCTTCATTTCTTCTTTAAAACAAAACGATCTTGTTTAACTTTGACTTTACTCACACATGAATGAAAAAACATTAATTTTTCCGAACTGAACAGATCAATAATCTAATTCATTTTGCCCTTTACAACAAAAAGAACTAAAATTAATAGTCACACATTTTTCTTTTTGTTATTCCGTCAGTTATCAAAGAAAAAAAAAAGTTGAAAATTAGACTTACCATGGGAAGAAGCTTGCAGTTAGGGTTCTTGGTGCAATTGTTATACTTCCAAGCAGAAGCTCCTTGACCATCTAACACCCCTCCTCCTTTCACACTCAACCCATCAACATAACGAAAGCCGATCCAGGTACCAATGTCGAGGAACTGTGATGGAGATGTGGGAGCCATGAGTGTGCCTTCAATGGATAACGATACAAATTTTGGATGACATGGGCCGACGAATGTGAGCGAATCCAACATGTAGGTACCCTTTGGAATCCACAGTATGCTATGAACTCCATTGCTCCATCCACACGAATCGTTCCATGCTTTTAAAAATGCCTTCACCAAATTAACCATCCCATAAAAACACAGCATTTCAATTCAATTGAGTTTCATTTCTGCATACCAACATAAATTAATATAGGATGATTTTTGTCAGTTGGGTAAATTACAAAAAACCCCTTATAAGGTTCGTACAAGTTATCGAATTGACTACAAAATCCTCCCTTAATTTGAAAGAAAAATAGACAAAATAGGTCAATTCGGTAATTTTCGGAATCTCAAGGTTCGTTTAGAAATTTAGACAAAGTTTAAGAGGATTCCGATTATTTACCCTTGTCAAATTAAGGAGGGAAATTTTAAAAACACCACCAAAATTTGATAAAAACATAAAACAAATATCCTTCAAAATTTTGAAAACATGAAAATTTTAAAATATCTTATTTGAGGGCGTTTTTCTCCTAAACTTAAAATACAAATTTTCCATTCCACACAACACAAATCATGATGTGTTCCGATGTTTTCTAAATCATTTCGAAATTCACCCATTTCAACAAAAAAGAACAACATTATTTGAAATCAAACTCTTTCGATGAAAACTTTAATGCTATGTCTAATATATAACTGACCTCGCTATCATCTGTACGTCCATCAGCTCTTGCACCATAGCTCTTTACGTTGAAGATTTTAGGAGGTGAATCTGGGTCGACGTCAGCAATGGTGCCGGTGCTCCAAAATAATAAGGAAATGATGACGACACTTGAAGCCATATTCATCTTCATGATATTCTTCTGCATTTTCAGGTAATAAACAAAAAAGAAACAGTCAGTTTCCTTCGTTCTCTTCTTCTCTTCTCTTGCATATATATATATATATATATATATATATATATATATGTTAAGTTAATTTAGTACGTTTAAGGTTGGAAAATCGTCGGTTGTTGCAAGTTTTCAACACACTTTAAGTTTGCATAATTAAGGAAGGAAATTTCCATCGACCGTTTAATACTATATGTACGTCTTAAATAATTACCTTACATATTGAATCATCATTACGTATTCATATTTGTACAAATTAAGAAAACTTTCCAGAAACTTTATTACAATAATATCAGATAAAATATATATCGAATTGTAAAATTAGGAACATAAATTTTTGGTTAAATCACTTTATTGGTACCTTAAGTTGTAATGTTGTCTTTATTTGGTTCTTTTAAGTTGAAATTGTTTCATTTTGATTCCGTAACTTGAAAATTTATTTCAAAATGGTCCTAAGATCTAAATTCTGATAATATTTCAGTTTTTGACTAACAAGTGAGTTATTTCAAGTTAAATTAAGGGAGAAAATTGATTTAACATATATTTTTATCATTTTTTGTTAGTATTAATATGTGTGAATCTTATAGGTTAACCGAAAATAGTTAATCTATTCTAGAAATTTAGATTAATTTGAAGACCATTTTGAAATAGATTTTTAAGTTAACGGACCAAAAAATAATTTCAAATTAAAGGACCGAATAGAAACAACATCCTAAGTTATGAACCAATAGAGTTATTTAACCTAAATTTTATTAGACGCGACATTAATTACTGTGAGATTTTATTACAAATTTTCACAGAGTAGATCATCACTCTTTAAAAATTGGAGAAACTTTGAAAGAATGAGGTAGAGATGACGTCCTATTATGACTTATATTTAACAAGTCACAAATCAAAATTACTATTGTTAGGATCAATTATGCGTTTTTCCAATTCTTATTAAACCCCCTACATCCTGTACGATAAGCATTTTACATTTTCGACGTAGCCTTTTAATTTGTATTTTCAAAATAGAAATGTTAATGAAATCACTAATCAGGTGAAACTCCCTTCTTTTTTTTTTCTTTTTTTTTTCGAGAATGAGGCTTTAAACATAGAGAAATTATTTCATTCATCCGATGCGAGGCATATATATTTACTGTGCATCATGTATTATTTAATGGCATAAGAGTAAATTTCTTGCCAAAGTAATGACAAAAAAATATGACGTCATGTTTACTTAATTCTAACTGGTTTGTGGCACGTGAATGCAGCAGTTGTATGGAATAATTTTCCTTCAGCATAATACATATCTCGGAGGAATTATTGTTTCCTGAAAAAAAAAAAAAATAGAAAAGAGGAATGACGAAAATGAGATTTAACAATCCACTTTCAAATGAGTAAGACAATGAATATATATTGTTGATAACTTGAGCCTTCCAAAAGAAACAAGATCAGAAGATTATCAACTCAATTCTCAGATGGAATGAACTATCTTAATATGAGCTAAGACTAAGATCTTGAATAAGGTACTGTAATATTCTTTCTCCGTCCCACTAAAATAATCATGGTTCTAATACTCGAAGGGATTACTCGGGATAAATATACTATAGGCATGATGGAGGGGCCTGATTGCCCTGTGCATTGCCATGAACATTGGTACAAGATGCAGTTGCTGGCTCTCCAGGGCCATTGTATTCCAAGTTGATGTTCTCAAGTTTCACATTCTCACATGGCACCACTTTGCTGCATTGGAAAGATACTGCAACTTGTGTGCTTGATGTGCCTTGAATGTTGCTGTATGTGACATTGTTGATCTGGACTTTTGAGATTGATTCGCCACCCTGTTCATATATATGGAGGAAGTGTCATTAGTAGTAATCCTTAAACTTGACTGATCTTGTGCTTGTTTTAGTTTCTGAACTTGAAAGACGTTCATTTAGTCTCTAAACTTAAGTTTACGTTTTCATTTGGTGTATAACATCTCATCAATCGAATTAAAAACAGTTATTGTTAATTTGGAAGAAAACTCACTAAACCCTAAACCTTAAATCCTAAAAGCACATGAGTGTCCAATCAAGGGCATTTTTTGGAAGAAAACTCACTGATAGCTGTTTTTAATTTGATTGATGATAAGTTGCTAGACACCAAATGAAAGTGTAAACTTAATTTTAAGACTATATAAGCGATTCCTTTTTTTTCGAATTTAGAATTAAAACAAAGTAATGGATCAAGTTCAAGACTAGTGATGCGAAAAAAAATTGGCCTGCGGGTTACGAAAAAAATTGTAACTCGCAAATTGAGCTTAACCCATCATATATGGATCAAAATTCAACTCGTGACCCGTATTCGTCCAATCCAATAAAATAATTTAACCTGCTCCTCAAATCAAGAAGCATCGCCTAGGAAGCCCTAGAGCCATAAAGGGCAGCCTCCTTGGCCCAGACCACATTGCCAGCGGGGCTTGCTTGACTAGTGGTTGCAGTTCTCAACTTCTTTTCCTTCGATGTCAATTTCACACTTTCAAAGAGATGCAGGAATTTTTATTTTTTTATTATTTTTTTTATTACTCTGTCGCCCCGAGTGGATCCCATCCCTGTATCCCACTCCCTTTGCCATGGGTAAAGTTCGAACTCACAACCTCTGCGATATGTTTATTTGTAACTAACCACTGCTCGATTCGTTACTGGAACCAGATTGGAATAAACAGTTTACCATCAAAGCATATTCATTTCAAAGTAGAACCCCAACTCTTCCTTATCATTCAAAGCCCTGCAAAAGGGCAAAAACCATGTAGTCTAAACCTGTCATTGCTTTCAGTGCTTGACCAGCAGTTGCAGTTTACAACTACTTTTCTTCCACATGGAAACTATATCTTTGAAACAGAACAAAGTTGTACTGATCAGTAATTTGAATAAAATGCAGATTTCTTTCCATGGATGAACCGCTTATCTCCAAGAATTTAACAGCAGAAACATCCAAAGAGCAATTACAGGACATTAGCTCACTGCAGAGGCAATCCAACCACAACCCTCATAATGCCAAATCCTTAAAATCTGTAACACCCGATGCTTCATTAGCAAACCGCTTAGTCAATCTCAACAAGAAGGGAAAACTCATCCGGCGATCAAACTCTGCACCTTCCATTCTATCGGGCGAGAGGGTAAGCTTTCTAGGTTCATTAGAGACGAGACCAGCCATCAAATTAGTTCCTTTAACCATCAAGCAAGCTTTTGCAGGAGTGGCATTATACACAGTAGTAGGCATCGTGGTTTACCTGCTAAGATGGAGAGGTTTCAAAGGCGCGAAAAGCTGGAAGCTTGTAGATGCAATATACTTCATTGTGGTCACACTCTGTACAGTTGGCTATGGTGACATTGTTCCAGACACAACGATCACTAAACTCTACGCTTGCGGATTGGTTAGCTATGTTCTTGATAGGCAGGAGGCAGTTCTGTTAAGTATGGTTGATCAGAACAGGTTTAACACAGTGGTCAGTGCATAAATGATAGATACTGCGAAAGGCAGAATGAGGATACGAATCAAAGTGGGATTGGCTTCGGCAGCAGTAGTTGGCTGCATAGCCATAGGGACAGTTATGGTGCATATTTTGGAAGAACTAAGTTGGGTTGATAGCTTTTACTTGTCTGTATCATCTGTGACAACAGTAGGATATGGGGACTATGCCTTCTCAAGACTAAAAGGAAGGTGCTTTGCGATAATATGCCTATTGTTGAGCACACTGGCTGTAGCAAGGGCCTTTTTGTAGCTAACAGAGCTCAGGATTGACAGGAAAAACCGCAAGGTGGCTAAATGGGTTCTCGACAAGAAGATGACTCCTGGGGATCTAGTCGCTGCAGATCTTGATCACAATGGTTCTATGAGGTACCTAATGAAGTTCACAAGAAGATTTTTTATCCACCACAGTACCAATCATAGGCTGGTAGTTTTCATGTCTGCAAGTATTTCTAAAGAAAAGTGCATTCAACTTAAGAAATATCCTGCTTGCTAGCATATTCAAATTTTCATAAGAATTTCTCATTAAAAAGATTATCATCGTCATCAAAATCATGACTACATCATTGCCAAATTTTCTTCGTGCAGCAAATCTGAATATATCATTTACAAGCTTAAGCAACTGGGCAAAATAGCAGACAAAGACATCCAACAAATCTGCAAACAATTTGACATGTTAGACGGAAGTAAGTCAGGTAAGCTTACTCTTGCTGACATCATGGGAAGTGATGCCTCTCCAAGCACTTAGCTACAAAGGCGGCAGACAGTGATACCTTTGCCATCTTTCACACTGAATCTGGGACCTAAAATCAAGTTCCACAGATACAAAAACATCAGATAGGTGAAATGTGAGAGAAATTCCACAAGTGAGTGAAGTGACTTGTTTACTCCAGAAGCTGAAAAGAATCTTTATGGTTGAGACAGCAAATAAGTCAAGTACAATGACAAGATTACTTTGCCTAGCAGTCTCTTGCAACATGAAGAAGGGTTGTGAGGGGCACTGTGGAACAATGTGTATGTTAATCTGTCATAAATTTACATCAAAGAAGAACTAGGATAGTATACTATTTTTCCTTCTATATTCAGAAATCACATCCTTTTGAACACTTCACTGATCACCAACACTCAACAGATACAAATAGTGAGTATTTGAAACCGTAAAACCTGTCACTTCCTATGATGCCTCAAAAAAAGGCCTCCAGCTGAGCAATCCCACACGGTTTAAAATTTCCTTGTTTTCGCTATCTCTAGAAGCAAAGTCAAATACATCAGCAAACTAGAAATTCTGAACAAAGAATTCTGATCCTCAGGAGCTATGCTAAAAACAGAATAGGTTATGTACGAAGGTCCCACTGCTCAAAACTATTGGTCAAAAC
The DNA here is from genome assembly GCA_016801395.1 of Leptodermis oblonga. Taxonomy (NCBI): domain Eukaryota; kingdom Viridiplantae; phylum Streptophyta; class Magnoliopsida; order Gentianales; family Rubiaceae; genus Leptodermis; species Leptodermis oblonga. The sequence goes on from CM028758.1 coordinate 302,577, forward strand.
TGCAGGTCTTAAAGCAATCCCCTATCTGGCTCCCACTTCTGCACCCGGGATGCTCGCTATTCTACACACAGATCATACTATTGTCAAACAAGTGAAAAAGATAACAGTTAAGAAAAAATCATCATATTGAACTTTAAGGCGATTACATGATTGGTTAATCAAGGTTTCTCACGCAATACCTCTCTCTAACACGTCGAAGGTCCTCGAGAATTCTCAGTGTATGCTGCACCTTCGAATTTTCTAGATTTTCCTTGCTTTCCAGCATCAGCTCAGAAAATTTCAACAAGGTAACAAGTTCAGCCTCAATTTCGTTGAGCTGACTATCTACATTCTCCAAGAAGTCCTCGTAGGAGGATACTTCCTGCAACTTGAGGGGCACGTCAATTTCATTCCTAATTTTCTTATCCATGGATCCCTCGTAATCACTTAGCTTGGTGTCAGACTGTGGTTCTGTCAGATTCTGAGCACCAATCTTCAATGCTTTATCCTGAGCCACATTTTGGGAAGTTGCCACGAAGTCATCATTTTCACTGGAACTTTCTTGAACTTTTTCTTTTGGGGATACAAATATGACCGGGCTAGGGCCTGCATCCCCGCCCATGTCAAGATCTAATGCAACATTCCCAATTAGCTCATTTTCCTTGACAGAAATCACCTAAAAGTAAAACTGACTTTCTTCAACCGAAAGGGAGCAAAAACAACCATAAAAGTCAATAATCAGCACCCAAAGAAAATAGAAAGCAGGGGAAACAAAACAAAAAATAAAGAACCATAAGTATCAAAACAACAGCCAGTACAAAAGCCATTCTGATGCAGCACATGTGGCAGAGCATTACACATCGCGACATCTATTTGGCTAAGGTTATACAGTTTGTATGCAGATCTACTGCAATGCTTTCTTCGGACAACCAAAATAAGCACAACTAACAGAATTAATACCTCATTAAGTTTCGCAGACAGCTCATCAAGCAACCTGATGCGATTCTGCGGCTTCTCCATTGCCTCCATAACCTTCTTTTTTTGAAAAAGTAGCTCCCTTGCTTCATTTTCCTTGCCATTTCGAACAGTTACAGAAGCTTGTTGTCGAAGATTCTCTGCAGCCTCAGACAACCGCATAAACCTCAACCTTGCGCTATTTGCTGAAACAAACACCCACTTACCACTGTTAATTGTATATGAGAAATGTCAAATTCTTATAAAAAAAACAAGAACTATGGTGGCGCCTTGAGAATGCTTATAAATTCACCCCTAATTCGGTCCAAGTAATCCTCATCACTCAAACAGAGTTACCCATGGCAGCAGCCATCTTTCAATCCTACCAATTAAAATAAAGATTCAAACAAAAGCAAACCTTCCTCTATTTCCAAACTCAACCATACCCCAGAAAACATAATTCCATACAACACTACCAAAATTTAGCTAGAACACAAACTACATATAATCGGGCAACTTATGGAAGCAGGAAAAAGATTATAACTTTCTTCACTTATTGATACGACCCAATTCAAGAAACTACAAAAATTCTCAATAGGAGTCGAAAGAAGTATAAAGAACTTAAATTTTGTTCCCAAATACTGATGGACTCATAAATGAAAGGAATTCACAACTGGAAACAAAAAGAAAAGGGATTTTTTTAAACCTTTGGCTCTGGTGCTTTCTGCCTCCTTATGAAGACTGTCAAGCTGTGATCTCAGTTGGTCTGTGTTGATTCCAGAAGCGAAGCATACCGTCCTCGCTGGAAGCTTTAGTGGGACAAGAATGGAGGGACAATTCAATATCATCTTCACTCTTACCTTCGCATCCAAGAATGGAGGCTACAAATTAAACCAATCTGTTATGGAATGAGTAATGATACACTACTCAACTAATTTTCTCAACTTTCTCATAACAAGTGAAATGTCATATATTCATTGGTCAATAATGTAGTATTAATAATTATTTTATAAAAATGTAGCTAATGAATGCATGACACCTCACTTACTATAAAAAAATTGAAGAGGTTAGTTGAATAGTATATCATTACTCTTATAGAATATTAATAATTATTTCATAAAAATTTAACCAATGAATAAATGTTTATATTTTTTTCCCCATGTCCTAGCACGTATGCTCTACTTCCAAAATATAATAGATACCGCAAATATGACATTTTTGGCACATTTAAATAAGTGTGGTGATATTTTTGGGGAAAAAAAAGGTTTAGTTACCAAGGTAGACAGGGTAGAAAAATAAAAGTACATTTTGGGCAGTTTACTCTTTTATATATTTGAGTTTAAAATCAAGGAACAATGGCAGTTTTGGCCCCTTCGTTTGACCCAATGGCAATTTTAGTCCATTTTCTTTTTCTCTTAGCAGTTTTGGCCCCTTAAGTTTTCCTTTTTGGCAGTTTTGGTCCTTTTAGCAGGATTTGGAAGTAAAACCAGTAATTTGGGGCGTTTAAAAAAATTTTCAAATTTCTAGGGCAAATCGATAAAATCTAAAACCATTTAAAATGTAATAAATCTAATATTAACCCCATTAACTAACAGCAGAGACTAAAAAAACAAAAAATTAACAGCAAGGACTAAAAGTAAATTAATTTCAACAGGGACTTAAAAAGAAAAAAAAAAAACGAAAAAACAATGAACAACAACTGTTCATTGTCTTCCCCCCACTCCTCCTCCGCCTTCCTCCCCTCCCCTCCCTCCTCCTCCACCGTCTGCCCTCCCCCTCCTCCCTCCTCCTTGTAGACATTATTGTGGCCATGAACATTAGGCAAAACATGAGAAAATAAAAAATCCTCAATTTGTTTTTCTTCAATAGCTTCAAATCCATAGCTTCAAAATATAGTAGATACACATATTTTTAATCAATAAACGATATATTTGAGTTTAAAATCAATTTGAGCATTTTTTTCACTCCCTGCAATATTTTTGTCCCTAAAATTGATATGGGCATTACAAAAAGGGTGAAATGTACCAAATATCACACAATTATTGAGTTTTCCAAAAAACATCACTTTCCCTTAAAAACTGCAATCACAAGCACTTTACTTTCAAAACGTGTGAAAACTACCACTCTATTATTCAATTCCGTTACGTGCTAACAGTAAAAAAAAAAAAAAAACAGGGGCAAAATCGTCATTTCACACGTTGCGACACTGTTCATCGTCTTTCCAAAACAGGGGCACTGTTCATTGGAGAAAATTTTAAAACGGGCACAGTTTCGGCTTCTTCTAAAACGGGCACCGATTTAGAAGAAGAAGAAGACCCAATTTAATTGGGTCTTCATCAAAGGAAGAAGAAGCACTAGCAGCCAAGACTTGACCCATAGAATGCAGCATTTATTTATCTTATAACCCACAAATTGTTCATGTTAGCATCAAAATTCAGCAGTGAGCTTGTAGATAATCAATTATGAGATTGAACAAAATGGTGGGGCTGACCCACGAGTAGAAAATTCAAATCTCCAATTTAATCCAATCTCAAAATCATTAAAATTGAGTGGAGATAATGGGTTATAGCCTGGGAACTTCTTACAAAAGAAACCGAAGATGGTGCAGTCCTCTTGCTAACTTGGGCATCATGAATTCAGAGCTCATCGTCTGTGCCAGTGCGAAGTCGGAACAGCTGGGAACTGCTTGCGAGGCTGCGGCAACGAAGCTCTTAATCCAGGAGGAAGAACTCCTGCAATCTGTATTAATCGAAAACAGAGAGAAAAGGAAAAATAAATAAATAAATAAAATAGGAAAAAATGTAGAACCAAAAATAGAAAAGGAATACGGTAAAGGAATTAGAGCTATCGCTTGAAATTAGAGGGCGGAAAGGATGGAGTAAGTTTGCAACGGTCGTCGGTGGGTGGCGATCTGAAATCGCTGTGGCGGTTAATGGAGGTGGAGTAATCCGTCGGGAAGAGACGTACAGCTGCTGCGATGGGTTTCGCGAAAACCCTCTCTTCGCCTTGGTGAAGATGGAGCTCCGTGGTAGCGCTTCTTAGATATGGTGTCTGAATCACGTTCGTTTCAGGTCAGCGCGCCGGAATTTAGCTTCTCTGGAGAAGGAGAAGGAGAAGATCAACAGTGCCTGTTTTGGGGAAGACGATGAACAGTGCCGCAATGTGTGAAATGACAATTTTGCCCCTGTCTTTTTTTGACTGTTGGCCACTTAAAGAAATTGACTAACAGAATAGTAATTTTCGCACGTTTTGAAAGTAAAGTGCTTGTTATTGCAGTTTTTAAAGGAAATTAGTGTTTTTTGCAAAATCCAATAGTTCTGTGATATTTGGTGCATTTCATCCTTACAAAAAATGTTTATTACTCCCTCCGTTCCATTAAAAAGATTCCCTTTGACCAATGTATAATATATTATGGATGTCAAGTACAACACCTACAAAATAGCTAATTTGACACAATCAATTCCATTTATATCCTTAATTATTATGCCCTTATTGTAAACTGCACATGATTATATTAGTAAGGGTAAGAAGAGTAAAAAAGTTGAAAGTTGACTCTTCTATTAAAACAAAAAATAATTTTCAAAATAGACCATTCTAATGAAACATGGATATTATTTTATTATAATGACAATATATACATTATTAGCTAAAGCTGATACATCAGAGATTAAACTCAATATATATCATAAATACAACAAAAATTTAAATTAAATTGCCACCCACGTCCTAGCACGTATGTTCTACTTCCAAAATATATATGGCAGCCACATGCCATACTATAATTCATGTTTCAATAATATATTATTGATGGAATTAATATCATTGATGCATTAATCATTCTGACGAGTACTCATCATCCCCTATAAATTAGGGTTTTTGGGGCATACACTACGTACCAGAAAGAAGCTTTGTACAAGTGTTTCATAGGATCATAATTGAATAGGAAGAATTCAAGCATGGCTAAGATCAGCTCTGTTCAGTTCAGTCTGCTCGTGCTGGTTTTGGTCGCCTTTTTTATCGGTGAGTAGTTTAACACTGTTTTTAATACGAAATTGTTAATTGAAGGACACATTTTACTAAATAAATGACACTTTTTGAAAAATTTAGACTTGAAATTACTTTTTCACCATTTTCCTTTCTACTTCCTTCTACAGTAAAAGTAAGAAAAAAACAAGTTTTAAAAAGAATCGCCCGAGAATTGCCCCAAACAGGCAATTCTATGAGAAAGAATCGCCTCCGCCGGGCGATTCTTTCCCATAGAATCGCCTGGTCGGGGTGATTCTTTCCCATAGAATTGCCTGGTTGGGGTGATTCTTTTTAAAAGTTATTTTTTTTCTTAATTTTACTGCAGAAGGAATGGAGATGTGTGAAAGAAAATTTGAAAAAATTGGAGTAGAAAAATGAGAATGAATTAAAGAGTGAAATGGAGAGTTGAAAAGGAAATGAGGGTATAGGTAAAAATATTTATGATGGTAGAAATGTATAAGGATATTATTGTCTTTTCACTACGTAAAATTTTAAAAAGTGTCATGTGTTTAGTAAAAAGTGTCCTGCAATTAACTTGTCCTTTTTAATATTACAAAGTAGGCTCTTCTAATGTAACAAAGGAGTAATTATTACTAATTGCGATCGATCATGTGTACGTACTGCCTAAATTTTAGGTTTAACTCCGGCGACAGAAGCTGTATCGAAAAAACAACTGATGAGCACTGGCATTCATAGCCCCCGAAAGCTGCTTGCCGTCGGAGTAGGTGGAAGGTCCGTTCAGGCCTCCATTGGTGCCGTCGCGGGTGGTGTACATGTTGACGTTGGCAGTGAAAAATTAATTTGAAGTTTTAAAGCTTAATTAATTTGAGCTATTGAAACTCAAAAGCTTTGTTATAATTAAGATGGCTTCACCATCGCCAATGAATTTCCATTTTATTATGATTAAGTTGTGATTTTCTTTTTGGATTTCACCTTGTACTCTTTTTCAATTTCAAATTTCAATGAAGTTTAATCTGTTAATTAATTAATTTGTTTCTGTATATTTATTATGAGGAAAAAAGGCTTACTTTAATTAATTTGTACGTCCTTGATATTACTTTAATTTAGTTTCACACATAGAAAATCTAAATTAACTTTTCCACCGAGAATAGTGAAGGTGGTGATGAAAATAGCTCTCTAAATATTAAAATTTGAAAGAATAGTGTAGGTAGTGACGAAATTGAAAAAAACAAATTGCGACAAGTTAATAATTGCATATTTGTCGCCGCCGGGTTAATTGTGGTTAAAATTTAGGCAATGGAACCAAAACCGAATCTGTAAAAATATTAATCCTAACATCATTTTTAGGCAAGTTTAATTTTCATGGTTCAAACATTTTTGAAAGGTTAAAACACATATTATGAAACTATTGCTTTTTTTAAAATTTTGGCTTTTGCTGAAAGTCAATTTAAAAGTAAAGTAATTTTCTTCTTTTCGACCCATTCATCAAAATAAAAGACTTTAACTCATCTAGGTCATTCATCAAACATCATTACACACATGGTGTAATTTTAGATTTCACAAAGGCTTCATTACATTTTACCCCATATTTAATCATATTTTTACTATCAATCCCTATGTATTTTAAAAACTAACACTTCGGCCTTCACTCTCATTTATCATCAGTTAAACGAAATAAACTAAAATAGGACAAAAGGTCCCCGATCAATGTAGGCTTCACGTAATAATCTATTGGATTTTGTGTTGTTGCCCGCGGTCGGCAACTAGTATATGTTATTTATGTTGAAACTTATTTCACTTCAATCCTACTAAATCTCAATCCTAATTTGTGGCATTTACATTAGAAACATGGTGAATATATATATTGGCTTGTACAATTAACAAACAAAATCTTAAAAAAAACAAAAACAAAAAAAAAATTTAGCTGCATATATGCGTGGTCGATTTTAAAATAAATATCATTATTATCCTATAAAATATATTCAAAAATATTCTCAATATCATACAATAGTTGACTTGCAACAAATTGTTGGTGGCACTACTGCAGTGGCAATATATATACATATTTGCCCCACGTCCTACCACGTATGTTATAAGGTACATCATCTGAAATAAATAAATTCGGGATTATATTTTTAACTTATATCCTTACTTTATAAGCTAAATTAATTATGGATCACATGTTATTATATTAATTGGGCTATGTGATAAAAACAAATCCAAAGTAAACTCCGGTACTGATTCTTTTCTTTTTGGTTTCGAAATCAATAAATTTATTTATAATTAGTGCATGCTATATGGATATAAAAAGAAACAAAAAATAAAAATAAAATTACATTAAGTTCATCATGAGAGAAGTCTAAGTAAGCAATAGTTATTTTCATGTTCATTTTTAAAGGACTGCGAGAGGTAAGTTTGTGGTGGTGGGGTCGGGTCGGAATGACAGCTCCGAATTAATGAATTTATGCGTCGATATTTCCTAAGAGAAATGTATAAAAATAATTATATGTTGGGACTGTTTTTTCACCTAATTAATTTTTCAAGTTATATATAATTAATTATTGGTGAAGATCGATGATTAAGAAAGAAAAGTGTAACAATAGCTCTTTGTAAAAATTAATAATGAGAGAACAAAATCAGCTTGATCTTAGCTACACTACAAGAAATGACATTTGGAGACAACCTTTTTGTCACTAAAAGTATACCGAAAGTTTTTGGTCACCAAAAACGCTGGTCAACGACATTGTCACTTATACTCCGTCACTAAAGGCTGTTTGGTACCTAAATGTCCACTAATTAGCGACCAGATATTTCTGGTGATTAGTGACCAAAATATGTGGTCACGAAAAGAGTTCAATTTGGTCACCAAAGCTTCCTAATTAGTCGATAGTGGAACGTTTTTGAGTACGAATATATACAATGTCCATTTTTAAGGTTGAAAACGAAGTTGCAAACCTATTTACGATAAAATACTTTTGTTTTTTAAATGCGTACTTTTTAATTTATGAAATTTAAATGATAATATTTAGAAAAAAAAAACTAATTGTCACAATTTTGTCTCTTATATCATATTTTTTAATTATATGTTTATAATTGTATTAATAAGAACGTAAATACTACCACAGAAGCTAGAAATATGCTATGTTAAATATTTTTGGATCATTTACACCAGATTCTATAGTCTATAGTGTAAAGTTTTAATAATAATAATAGAAAAAATCTCCCCAACATATATACAAAATTACTAATGCCCAAAAACAATACATAAAAAGCAATTGCGCAAAATATATTTGCAATAATAAGTACCTTCTTCGTTCTGTGAAAAGAGTCTAATTTTGAAATGTACAACTTGTTATGGATTTCAAGGTAGAATACAAATTTCTCTATTTATTTTCCTATTGTCCTTACTTTTTAAGTATGTATTAATTATGAACCACATATAATTATATTAACAATTTTAAGAAAAGTAAAAAATTTGAAAATTGACTCTTCGATTGAAACAAAAATAAATTTCAAAATTAGACATTTTTAATGAAACGGAGGGAATAACTTTTATATACAGCAACGAGTATGAATTTATATTAAAAATATATTTTTTTTCATAAGAGAAAATGCTCTTCGCCAAAAGATATTCTATGTTACAAATGAAATACAGGAAAAAAAAAATCATATGTTATAAAAAAATTAACGAAAGAAATTTAATAATTAGCTGTATATATATGCGTGGTCTACTTTACAATAATATCATTATATTTTATCGTAGAGAATGTATATTGAAAATATTCTAGAGATCATACAATAGTTGACTTGCAACAAATTGTCGGTGGCGGTGGGCTGCAAAATATGCGTATTTTTTGATGGCGATACTTTTGCTCTTAAATTCGATATACTTAACTTCATTAATAAACAATATATTTGAGGTTAAAATCAATATAGGCGTTTTTTTTTCAAAATTCATACGATAGTTCTGACCCAAAAATTAATATGTGCATAACAAGCGATATTTGTTATTTTAACATAGTGACAGCACATCAATAATTAAAAGTAATACAACAGAGATTAATACGTGATACAGTAGTTAGAAGTGAACATGATCAAGTATATACACATATGGTATATGTGCCATACCATAATTCATGTTTTAATAATGGCATATTTTTAACTGATGCATTAATCACTCTGAAGAGTTCATCATCCCCTATAAATTTGGGGTTTTGGGGCATACACTATGTACCAGAAAGAAGCTTTTTACACTAGTGTTTTATAAGATCCTAATGGAAAAATGGCTAAGATCAATTCCTTCAATTCAGACTGGTCGTGTTGGCTTTGGTCGCCTTTTTGATCGGTAAGTAACTTAATTAAATTTCTCTCTTAATTAATTAATTAAAGTGAGACTCGTTACGTTTCCTCTCATTTGTACCAAACCTCCGGCTCCGGCTTAGCCGGTGGTTTCAACTTTCAAGAAAAATAGTAAAAATGAGTCGTGAATCGTGATCGAGGTTTAACCCCGGCGACAGAAGCTTCATCCGAAAAACCACCGACGAGCAGTGGCATTCACATTCCCAGAAAGCTGCTCGACATCGGCTTAGTAGATGTCGGTATCGTTGGGGCTGTCACTAGTGCTGTCATTGGGGACATTGTCCCCGAGATTGGGACTAAAAATTAATTTGAAGTTTAATTTAAAGCTTAGTTAATTTGAGCTAAATCTCTCCCATTTGCGTTTGTAATAATTAAGTTGTGATTTCATTTATCAATTTGATCTTGTACTCTTTTTTAATTCCAAATTTCAATTAATAAAGTTTATTTCTATTCATTAATTCATTTGTTGCTGTATATTTATTATGATGTTAAAGATTAAACCTTAAATTTGTATCCTCAGATGTACTCATATATAGATAGCATAATGCAGTAAATATAAATAAAGTTTATCGATTTTGTACGGAAAAATAGAAGGAGTAGAAAGAAACTAATTAAGATTCCGAATTGTTATGTAAATGACCCAAAATACTATTCACATAATACTTTTCAAAATTTTTGAGGCGAAATTACTGAATTGTCCTTAGCTAATCTTCCTTCTTCCTTCTTTCTTCTTCCTTCTTCCTATGCTCCTTCAAGCTAATAGACGGAATCGACACAAATTGAAGAAAATCGGCACAACTGGAACAGAAAAAGAAAAAAAAAAAAAGAAAAAGGAAATTGGGTTCTGCAAACTGAAATTGCAGAACTTCGGTTCTGCAACGTAAAAACTTTAAAAAAAAAAAAAAAAAAGAGCCTTCGACAAAGGCTGGCGAAGGTTGCTGGCCATTGTTGCTGGCGAGGAAGTTTTCTTCTCGCTGGCAACAATGGTGGATTTTTTTAAAAAAATAAATAATAAAAGTAAGAAATATTTTATTAGAGGTGAGGGTATTTATGTATTTTCATTAGAAAAGTGTCATATGTTTAGTAAAAATTATCCTGCAAATGACATGCCTCTTAAGATTCAGAACTATAGTTAAATAAATGGAAATAGGGGGGATAATTTTTTCATCAAATAAAAAGCTTTGAAACTTTTTAATTTGTAGTGCCAGATCTTCCTATGTTGACATTGTCGGCAACTCCTCCTACGGCACATGCACCCCAACAATTTGTTTCAAGTCAACTACTGTATTGTATTATCTTGAGAATGAATTATATATATATATAGCAGTCGGGGAGGTGGGTGTTTGGTGACCCTTTATTAAAATCAAATGAACCTTACCTCAAATGTTACAACTATATAGAGATGCAGGTGAAATTTAAGACAATTATACATTAGACAATAATAATGAAGCCTACTAAATTATAATATAAGTAAGTTGCGAGAGGGCCGCAAGTAGTGCTTTTGACAAATTGGGCGAAAAAGAACCATGAGATTGATAAGCGACTTTGTCGTGTCGTACTAAATACAGTAAAAATCACTATTTTTATACCTGCAAATTACTAACTATGAATAGTATAGGAAAGCACAGGATCGATCCATAGAGATGGAGAAATCATTTCTAATTCCAGATTAATGCAATAAAACACATACTTTTGACGAGTCGTTACCTTTGGTGCCTCTCAAGAGACCTTAGAGTTGGTTCAATTTATAACTACTACAAAAAGATAGCAATCAACAAATAAACAATTGATTAAAACATTCCAGTATTATGCAATTAATTATCCTCGCATGCATGTAATCATAAACACTCTGTGGTCTAATTTAATCAACACCAGTTAGTTCTAGGTACCGTGGGGTCCCTCAGACGTACCCAATCCCTTATGTAATTCGGTGATCCTCCGTGGGGTCCCTCGCAAAGATCACTGGCCGGAAGAGCTTTTAAGAATTAAGGAACCTAACATTGTTTATTCTTTATTAACCGTGACCGTTAAAGGTAAACACTATTCTATTCGGAACTACCTAGCCGGCAGCCTTGTTACTTGATAACAATTACCAGTTCAATACTAAGGTGATCAAACTCAATATTTACTTAGCAATTAAATGGATTCACAAGATAGAATAGAATATAGCCAATTAGACGCAATGTTGATTTGGTTTCATGCATGCATGGATTCGAATATCTTACATAATATCGGAATTAAGAATTTAGCTACTCATGCTTTCAATGGAAAAACAAAAAATAATAAAGTACGACATAGCAAGAATAAAAATAGAGATAGAAGAAATTACTGAATTAATGCTGAAATCATGCGAAAGTCACCCCGTTTGTTTCACCAAATGGTCGATGGTCTGGCGTACAGATGCAGAAAAATCCGAACGGGGCTAAAACTTAGCACTAAAATAATGTATCATGACTAGTAAACTCTATCGAAAACTGAATAGAAAATCCTTCCCAAAAACTCAACGAAAAAAGTCCCCTTTCTTCCTACGAAAATATCCCTATTTATAGAGATGGTTATCTGTCAGCAAAAGGAAAATAAAATCAAATCTCCATCCCTTAAGGAAAGTAAACCAATCCCCGAAAAGGCAGCAGATCACTCCAAAAAAAGAAGTAATCAATCCTTATCGCTTCTTGATATTTCCTCTTATCTCCTATTGCTCCAAGAAAACAGCAACCAACCTTTTTCTTATCTCATTCAAATTCGACTTTCACACTTTGAGATGAGTTCTACTTCTCCTGTGATTGCTGGACAGAATATTCCTTCTGGATCCTCCTTCTAGACAGTTCTGGATTAAACCGCAACTCTGTGGTTGCTTTCTGTTGGATCCCAACTTATCGCCGAGCTCGCGTGACGTCGGCTCCACCTTCTGCTCCCTGCTTTTGGGATCCCCTGCATGCTGAAATGCTTCATATCCGCGCCCTTTGTCGCGCACTTAGGACACTGTAGCCCAGGTCGTACGAAGACGGGGTCGGCTGATCTTCACCCCGTCCGTGGAGGACCGGGTCAACCTTAGTTCCCGTAGTCCTCGATCCAATATCCACTTCAGGTAGCCCCGGATGAGGTCAGCCCAGGTCGTCACAGCTCCATTTGCCCGTGTCCTTTAGCTCCATATTGCCTTCTTTCCTCCTTTCATTAACAGCTTCTTAACCGCACATAACCATGCAATACCTGGGCAAAAGCCCGTCAAATCTGCGGGATAAGACTCTAAAATTAGGCAACTAAAAAGTGTCGATCAGAGATCATGTAATATTCAATTGTGAAAAGGAAGCCAATTTGACAAGGCAATTTGCAAGAGAATTCCCTTCGCGAAAATTATGCTGAATCCAAGTGCCTATCTTCTTGTCGAATAATGAATCTGTGAAGATACCTGAGATCTCATGGCACTCCAAAACCCACTACCCCTAGTAGAAAGAGCTCTTGTTACACTTCTCTTAATCGTCTTCACAAATACTCTCTCTGTTTCACAATAAGTGTCCATTTTGGGAGTTTGATTTGTTTCAAAATATGTATCCATTTACAAAAAAATGACATTTCATTTTCAATTTTACCCTCTCTTTTTAATCATTTAAAATAATTAAGTTATCTGTCACACTAATAACTTTCTAATTTCCTACGCAAGAGTAGAAAAGATGTTGGCATTTATAAGGGGTAAATAGTTTTTTTCTACTTTTTTTTTTTTTATTTTATTTGTGCAATTGTCAAAATGGCTTAGGATCCTCTGTTACACATCTTAATAATTCTTCATAAATATTATTTTTAATATTAATTTTTTTACCAATGATATTAATTAGCATTATAATAAATTTTTTGACTAAGGGTTTACCCATTTTGGTGTAAGGTTTATTTATTTTAATTTATTGAGAGTAAAAAATTGAAACAATACTATAAAATTATATTAAAATACAAGACTAATATAAAAAATAGAACAATTTATATTAAAATTGGGTAGAATGAAAATGGATATCATTGGTAAAAAAACTAATATAAAAAATACTCCCACCGTCCCACTCAAAGAGTCCACTTTCAAAAATTTTTTTTGTCCCATTTAAAGAGTTCACTTTGAATTTATTTACCTTACATACCCTTATTAATATAAAGATGTATGGTTCACAATTACCCTTACTTCCAAAGTAAGGATATAAAAGGAAAATATGGTAGTAAATTACTTATTTTAGGTGTTGTACCTCACAACCCATAATAAGTTGTACACATTTCAAAGTGGACTCTTTAAGTGGGACAGAAGGAGTAATATTTATGATTAGATATTAAGATAGATAACATGTAACAGAGGAGGCTGAACCTGCCAAAATGGACACTTATTATAAAATAGAGGGAGTAATTAATTATGGCTTGAAAATTTTAATTAGGTGGGAATAAACCCCAACATATAATTATTTTTATATATTAGTCGTTACGAATAAATAATTAAACCGATTGAATTACAATTAGGAAAATCTATCGACGCACAGATCCATTAACTTAGACATGCCATCGCGGCCATAGAAAAAGAAAGTTAAAGGATCAACATGATTTTCCTTTTGAAGCTAAGGACCAAACGAAACTTTTTATTTTTATTTTTTAAGGACCAAACGAAACTTGAGTCTAACTTTTTTTACCTAAAAGAAAATTAATTAATTAGCCATAAGGATGGTTAATTGTAAAATTTACTATTCTCCCGTTCAATTAAAATAGTACATTTTTTTATTTTTTTTCATATAAATATCAAGGTACGCCACCATTTACTATTGATGTAGAATGCACGTGAGTAACTGTTGGTCGGAAGGAACACTTTATGTTACACATTTTAATATTTACTCTCCTGCAAACATTCTTTCATTTATGAATTTTCTCTTTTAGGAAGAAAATATAAACTAGCCAGACAAAATTTTTTGGCTTGCGATCGGAGAAGAAGATGCGTGTCAATTATGTCTGGAGCTTTGATGTTATTTTGATTTCTCTCATGGTTTGTTGTGTCATTTTGTATAGTGTATGCCATGTGTAACAATATTTTTAAGGCTTGTGTATTTACCCAGGAAATTTTGGAGAAGCGCCTTTAAAGGGCTTAGAAAACGCCTTAAATAGGCCGAATTGTAATAGTGCGGATTTTGAGAAAATTATAAATAGTTCTTTGAGTCATTATAAGTACATATAACTCCCTATTAACCCAACTGAATTTTTAACTGATGATCCTTCTAGATCTAACAGTTGACATGGCACATTGATGTCATAAACATTTAATTCTGAATAAGAAAATTAAATATCCTTATCTCATATCTAACAAATACAACAAAAAAGGGATGACGGCAGAGTTTTGACAGTGTCGATGCCGGAGCCAAAGCTGGAGTCACAACCTCAAATGCATATGATTCACTTCCACAATAATTTCTTTATTTTGGTTTCTATATATTGCCTGTAAAGTGTTGAATTTTATGTCTTTTTTGTTTTTTTAATCAAATGACTTGGTCATTCAAGATGGTTTTGGGAAATTATACACAGTTTTCAATTATTTAGAGCGTGAGGGAAGATAATTTGTAGTCTTCCCAAAACTCGGGAAGGTAAATGTAGTTAGCCCTTTTATCATACATCAGATGAGACGTAAATTTTTGAATGCTGGCCAGTTGCAAGAAACGGGGTAGGTACTGGAGGAATGGGTGCCATGCATTAAATCAATTAATTTTTAAGGAATCAATTAATTTTTAAAACACATTTTAAAATGTTTTGGGATGTTGTTTGCTATCTTATCTTCAAATGTATGTTGCGATGTAATCTAAAATATAGTTTAAGACATGTATGGTGCTATTCATAAGTGGCGGTATGTCACGGCGGCGGGTGATGGTCAGAGCCAATACTTTTAAAAAATTATTCTTTAAATATCTCAATTGCATTACCAAACAATATTTTAAAACACATTTTAAAGTGAAATATTCCAAACATATTTTGAACTTAGAGCCATCATTTTTATTCCAAAACATATCGCAAAAGGAGCTTCCATACGTAACTTTGAGTTTAATTTAGCTCAAATTAATTAAAACTTTACGCCAGCGACACACCATCAAGGGATTAGTGGGATTTGATTTGCCAAATTCGCACCCAGATTCGTAGCCGCCTTCCCAATATCCCTAAGTACTGAACCCGAAGCATCGCCAGATGTATCCAAAGCTTGATTGAACAAATTCGCACCCTGATTCAAACCGTTATTTAAAGCACCCAAAGCCTCCTTTGGAAGAATATGATTGCCCACGCCGCCGTCCAGCTGCAGCACCTTTCTGGGAATGCTCACTGGTTTTTCTGTTAAAGCTTCTGTTGCTGTTCATAAAAAAAAGTTTTGCGACTTGAATATTATACGAGTAACAGCAATAAAAAGTTATGCATTTCTCTAAAACTAACCATTCTAATAAAACGGAGGAAGGCTGTACATATATACATCAATCATACATGCCAATTAGATGATTTACAATTTGCATGCAGTTTTCATATATTGAAATATATAAGATATTTTATACAATTAATGAAAGGTAAGAGAGAGAAGTTTATTTACCGATCAAAAAGGTGACCAAAACCACGACCAGACTGAACTGAACTGAACTCATCTTAGCCATGTTTATTTGAATTCTTCCTATTTAAGTAGTTAATTATGAGCTTATAACACACTATATCTCCCGAAACCACAAATTTATAGGGGGCCATGAACTCTTCACAATGATTAATATGCATCGTATTCAACAAATTAAAATATATTATTAATTAGAACAATTATATAAAATAAATCATTACTACAAAAAGGGCTTTCAATGGCGGTTTTTAAGGGCTTTTAACGGCGGTTTTTGGCCTTTTCGATTCATGCGTAACTAACACCTTGAAATAATTTAAAAAACCAAATAATAATTCAACAAACAATGTAGAAAGTATCAAGTTGCATGCTTGTTTTAGCACATGTCATACTAATGTTACTCATATAATCAAAACTAATATAATACCTCAATGAAAAAAATAATGCATAACCAACACATGCACAATCGACATAATCAAATGAAGAAAAACCCATAAGTTTTTCATTTATGCATTTTATCAAACATATGCATTGCATGAAAAAATAATACACACTCTAAGTAGTGCTAATTATATGAACATCATCCAATAAAAATCAAACACTATAAATCAAATCACATCATCAACAAACTACATAGTATAACTAAATAGGGTTCCACAATACTAAGGTTCACCATATATATGGATTGTAACTTTAATTTTCACTCTACCATAAATAAAAATAAATTCAATATACACATATCTAAAGTATAAGAATAAGTAATTACTGAGAAATTTTAGAAGTTTCTAACCTTAAGGTGGTAAATTTTAGCTTCAAATGACGATTCTTTACATAAAACATGTAAAACCGTAGTAGAAATTTGGAGAAGAAGACTTTCGGCCGCGATATGGATATACGCGTTGTTATTTAGGGTTAAATACGTCAATACAACGGCGGTTTTCATATAAACCGCCGTAGACAGGGACATTCTACGGCGGTTAATTGAAAATCCGCCGTAAAAAGGGACCTTCTACGGCGGTTAATTGATTAAAACCGCCGTAGAAAGTCCCTTTATAAGGCGGTTAATTGAAAACCGCCGTAAAAAGTCACTTTCTACGGCAGTTTATTTTAAAATGGCCGTAGAAAGTCCGTATTTCTTTTATAACGGCGGTTTTCTCTTTTCCGCTGTTAAACCGCAGCCGTTAAAGCTCTATTTTGTAGTAGTGAATGTATCATGTGGCCATACGTTCTAGGACGTCAACAATTTATATTAAAACTACAAATATCACTTGTAATGTGCATATTCATTCTAGCAATAAAAGTATCGTCTAAAGTGAAAAGACACGTATTGATTTATTTACGAAAGAACGTGAATCGATTTCAAAAGAAAAAACATCATCAGTATTACTGAACAGTCTGGTATACTATATCATGACCAATATATCTTGGAAGTAGAGCCTACGTGCTGAGACGTGGGGCAAATATATGTGTATATATATGGCGACCAAATATTTGTTGCAAGTCAACTATTAGTATGATCTTCAGAATATTTTCTGCATATATTCCGTACGATAAATAATTTGATATTTATTTTAAAATTGACCACGCACATATGCAACTAATTATTAAATTTCTTTCTTTCTTTTGTTGTTGGAGGTTTTGTTTATTAATTATATTAGCGATTTGTCTAACTAATTGATTCGTAACATGCATAGAAATATATATTGTTCTTTATTCGTAAGTATTTATATTTTAAAAAATGTTTGTAGTACATATTATGTGCAATTAATTGTGCATATAGAAGAATTTTAGTGAATCCTTATATTGTGTTTACTTGAGTGTAATTTCAAATTGGATAACCACCTAAATAATTAGAATAAAAATAAAATAAAATGAGAAGGATTCATTTAATTACGTTTGAGGATTCATTCATTTATATGGTTGACTGGAAGTTGGAGGCGTCTTCTTCCACAAACGACTGTGGTATAGAAAGTATAGATCTATTGCTCATATTTTTTCCAAAAATAAAAAATTGTTTATATCACATCATTAATTGATCTATTTAAATAGGAATATTTCTGTGTATTTACCATGAACATTCATGCATGGCATTCAAACATGCAGACCCTTGCGAAAACTCAAACGTAACTAAATAAATCCACCTCGTTTTTATTTTATTTTTAAATTATTTAGGTCGGAATCCGATTTGAAATTACACTTAAGGGCGAGAAGGGTAAACACAATATAAGGGCCCACGAGAAGAAGAAGACTACTTTTCCACCAGGAGTTATTCTGAAAATCCCAATTTCGAAAACATTGCCCTAGTCGAAGAAACAGAGTTGATCGGCGTTGGCGACGTCTGAGAGACCGGAGAAAAGAGAATCGGAGTCCAACCGGTAATTAACTCTTGGATTTTTTTTATTTTTATTTTTTCTAAATCCAAATGCGTGTCAATTATGTCTGGAGCTTTGATGCTATTTTGATTTCTCTCATGGTTTGTTGTGTCATTTTAAAGGGGTCTAAAAAACAATTTAAATGTGTTGAATTGTAGTAGTGCGGATTTTGAGAAAATTATAAATAACTTCTTCAGTTATTAAAACTACATATAACTTCCTATTAACCCAGTTGAATTTTTAGCCCGTAATCCTACTAGATCTGATAGTTGACATGGCACATTGATGTTATAAAAATTTAATTCTGAGCGATAAAAATGCCCTTATCTCATATCTAACAAATACCACAAAAAAGGATGGTTGTGGAGTTTTGGCAGTGCCGGTGCCGAAACCGGAGTCGGAGCCACAACATCAAATTCATATGATTCACTTCCATAATAACTTCTTAACAGTATTCTGATCTCTGTCGCCAGTTAATCATTGGATTTTATGTCTTTTCGATTTTTTTAGCTAAATGACTTGGCCATTTAAGAGGGTCATTGGAAAATTATATATAGTTTTCAATAATTTAGAACGTGGGGGTGGATATATAGTTTTCAATAATTTAGAATGTGGGGGTGGACAATATGTAGTCTTCCCAAAACTCGGGGAGGTAAATGTAGTTCGCCCCTTTATCATACATCAGGCAGGCTCTGTTTTTTTTCATTCCATTTCAGAAAAAAGCATCATTTTTTCTTTCAGGTAAGAACCCAAAGAAACAACTCCATTTTTTTACTAAATTTACAATTGAAAATTTAAAATTTCCTCTAAATCTTCACTCACATAAATTTAAAAAATAACATAATCATTACACTTTTTTTTCTCTTTCCTACATAATTTTTCAAAAGAAAATTCTCTCTAAAAAATTCCGCTTTCCAAAAACAAAAAAAATACCCAAATTGTGTCAGAAAGAGAACAAAGCCAGAAAAGGAGTACGAGTCTATGACATTCAGCAAGTTATTCTTTAAACCAGGATCTTCCGTTAGAGATTGTTTTCACAATACCATTCTAAATTTTTATAATAATAAATATCACCTTTATATGATAATAATTAAATGGCCTAATTAACTATAATGCCATGCATTAAATTAATTAATTTGACAAAGAATGAATTAGCTGGAGGAATCGATCGCTTATAACTAAAAGGAAAAGGAAAAAAAAAAACAAAAAACAAAACTATTAACTAGGTGGATGCATAGCGTGGTTGATTTATGTGCAGTTAATTATGAAAGACTTGTACTTTTATATTATCTTTAATTTAGAATATATATATATATATATATTCTCAAGATACATAGTTTTTTTTTTAATTAAATGGTCGACTAGGTACAAAGTTACCTAAAAGAAAATTAATCAAAATAATAATAATACTTAACTAGCCGCAAGCGTGGTTAATTATAAAATACTTTATTATATTATTATATTTATCTTGTTGAATTTATACAGAAAATATGTTGATGATATAATTGATTACCAACTGGCATAGAGTTGGCAAATCATGTTATGTTTGAGTTGGCAGATTTGCATGTACTCATTGCATAAATTAACGTTATGCAATTAATATATATTCCCTCTATTTCACTCAAAAATTTTATTTTGATATGTGTACAACTTATTATGGGTTGTGAATTACAATATCTAAAATAAATAATTTACCACCATATTTTTCATTTATATCCTTACTTTGGAAGTAAGGGTTAATTGTGAACCACACATTTTAATATTAGTAAGGGTATGTAATATAAATAAATTTAAAGTGGACTCTTTAAATGGGACAAGATTTTTTTTTGAAAGTGGACTCTTTGAGTGGGACGGAGGGAGTATTATTTAAGGATAAAAGTGTACTTTTTTTTGTCAAATAGATAATAAAAATAAGAGGTCATATTTATTTATTTTAATTTTGATTGGTCTGTTATACTAAAACAGTGAGTGCAATGCTTGTATGGAATAATTTTTTCAATAGTACTCCATAATCTTAACTTAGTCTGTTTATTCAATTATGTGTGTTATTTATGTTTTCACATTTATTCCACTTCAACCCTACTATATCTCAATCCTAATTTGTTGGTGTATATCACATTCAATTTATGTCGTAGTTTTCGTGTTGTATTATATAAAGTGCTCATAATTGGCGGGATGATAGGTCCAAGTTAATGGGTTTGTGCGTCGATATTTATTAACTGTAATTCAATCGGTTTTATTATTTATTCATAAGAGAAATAAATAAAAAATAATTATATTTCAGGGATATTTTCTTCACCTAATTAATTTTTTCAAGTCATAATTAATTATTGGTTAAGATGATTAAGAGGGCAAAAAAAAGGTAACAAACGCTCTTTGTGAAAATTAATGAGAGAATAAAATCCGCTTAATCTCACAGTCAAAGAAAAGCAATAAGGAAAACTAAGTTAATTAAGTAGAACAATATAGATCTGGTAAATTTATAGCATTCCACCTCTCCCTCTCCCTCTTCCCTCCCTTCTTTCTCAAACCCAGAAATTCACCATCTTCTTCCCTCATCCTCTAGTGAAAGAGGATAAGGGAAGCAGTTATACTCTTGTTTCTTGTTATCTTTTAGTTTTTTTTTTTTTTTTGATTGGGAGTTTTTCTTTCAACTTACCGTTGTTTATTGTGCTTTTCTTCATATTTATGGTGTGTTTTCTTTCTTGGCTATGGAAATTTTCTCTCTGACTATAGTAGTTTTCTCTCTGACTATGGTGATTGTATTCCTCATAGCTATGGTGTATGAGTCCTTATTTATAATTCTATTCATAGCCATAGTGTATGAAGATTCAGTTAAAGATTCAGTCTCGAATATTTCATCAGTAATTAGTGGCAGATCCATAACTGTCGGTACGAGATTTGTTTAATTTTATATTTCTACTATATTTAATTCTATATTATGTATAAATTAATTTACAATTTAGTAGATTAAATACATTGTTGTGGCTGTTCAGATTTGATAATAATCAGCTATATTGACTGTTTCTTGATCTTCTATTGTCAATCACGTAACGTTGGACGATTTCTAATAGAATTTTTAGTTTAAAAAAAAAATCCATTATGTATGACATTAATATATTAATTGTCCTTTCATCAAATAACATCCATGCATGCATGTTACCCTCGGAATCAACTAGTTAGAAAAATCGCTTATCTAATTAACAAAACCCTTAAAAAAAAAAAAAAAAAAAAAAAAAAAAAAAAGAAACAGAACTAAGAAAGAAATTTAATAAAGCTACTTATATGAAATAGAGAAAATTCCTCATTTTGTCCCTTACATATTGATTAATAATCATTTTGGCCCCTACATTTCAAAATGATCTTTTTGGTTCTTTACTTTTATTTTTCAAACTACACTACCCAAAAAAAGGATATAGGAGGCTGTTTTTCCGGCAAAATGGAGGCGGGTTTCGCCGCCCTGCACCCGCCTCCACTGCCAGTGCCTCCAAAGTGAGGACCCGCCTCCATTTGTTTTATTGGAGGCGGGTCCGACGACCACCCGCCTCCATTCTTCATGTAAAACCCGCCTCCATTTTGCCGAAAGACGAACAGCGGAAGCGGGTTTTAGCTTATTCATTGGCACCCGCCTCCACTAGTAATTTATAATGGAGGCGAGTGCCAGCCATTACTAAAATTGGATCCATAATTTAAAACCCATCTTTATCCATCATCCAATCCAGCAGCATAAAGTAGCTTATTTCTAGCAAGACAGCATACATTTAGTAATATTACTACCCGAATCATCAATCCAGCAGCCTTAGCATTCAACATTCCATCACACGCATCATTAATTTCCAGCCATCTACCCAGAGAATAATGCTCGAAAATCACACTGCTTCAAACTCCATTGTACCATTCAAGCAGAAACACCGCAAATACAATCATGAAACCTCTAGCAGAATCTATTTTCCAGCAAGATTTCAGCATCATCCAACTTCAGCAATACGCAAATTCTCAATCATTTCCAAAAAAATCTTAAAAGCTTAATTCAGCAAACACTCCAGTTCCAACAAACAGTAGTGGCAATCAGGTTCAGAAAACTAGAATTCTCAAATTCAGATTTCAGAACCAGAGAAAGGCTAAAATCCAATTCAGATTGTACAACATGATAATACTAACAGAAGAATATGAGTGTATAGGTAATAATACTATCTTAACTTCCAAGGCATTATCAGCTTTTTAACTTCAACAAGCCATTCAACACTCAGAATCAATCATCTCAAGTCTAGCATTATCAATGCCTATTTGAGAGAGGCTAGAACATCAAACTGCAGTGAAGTGCTTATGACATCAAAATACATGAATTCACCACAAGGAAATCGTTGTTCAAACAATATGAAAACATGCCAACAAACGAAAATTGGAAGATGCATTTAACTTATTTCGGGCACTGAGCACCTTTACCAAGACTTAACATTAGGAAAAAGTTCTAGCCCAACTAAGTTTATTCATGAGTAGAACAAAAAAGTTTTCCAGCTTACATTGAATTGAAGATGAACTACTCATGGGGTCCCTGGTTGGCTCCACTGAAACAAACAGCATAAAGAGTATAAATTACTGCTTTTAAGTTTTTAACATTGCCAAATGAAACATATTAAAGACAATCACCTACCAGGGCTGATAAACAACATAGAAAAAGAACCAGATTTTATTTCTGTAGATAGTTTATTCATATCAGGGAGAATAAACTTGGCTTGAGTTCCACTATTTGCTTCATCTCCAGCACAAGAGGTTAGTGTGCAAAAGCGATTGAAGTGAAAACAAGCATAATCCTGCATGATTTCAAAAAGTAAGGAAGTCAAGGATCCTGAGAGAAAAAAAAAAAAAAAAAAAGGTTGAAATATTTAATCATAAATGAATACTTTTCTACCTCTGGAATACAACTACTAGAAGCAGGTCTGGCCAAAAGGGTTTCCTCACTGTATCACACAAAAACCAATACTTCTACGTTCTAGTTTCACTTTAATTTCCATGCCCTTTACACTTTTAAGCACATAGTTGCATTTCACCCACTGATGTGTATCTTTCTTTGACAAAATACTCTCTCTTAAATACTACAAATCACAACAATGAGTTTGGCACACACAGGAACCCCAAAATCTGAAGTACATAGCTGTGAATTGCAATAAGTAAATTTCCAACATAGTGCAGCCTTAACAGAGTTGCGATTTTGTTAAATGAAAAAAAAACTAAGACATTTGAGGAACACTGGAGAATAATAAAAAGGTTTAGGTCGATATGGGTACACCTAGTCCAACTTGATCTGTACTATATAACTGCAATTTACTACTGCATCCATAGTAATCCCAAGCTCATCAATTGATTATGGACATTTATTAAACCACATAGCCTATGTTGCAATTATTATAAATGAACTGGAAACTGGAATAGGGAATAGGGAATATAAAAAAACCAAAGAAGTTGCACATAAGTGATAGAATGATACCTTCTTTTGTTCTTTGCCTATATTTTGTAACGCAAACATCTTTGAAGAAACAAAGGCTGCATAAGTCCCAGGATGTAATTAGAATCAAAAGAGTGTTTTGAGAGAATGCCATAAGTCATGCACAAAATTTTAATCAATCAGAAATCTCTAAAAGAACTATTTGAGCATTCAACAATCAGCATATAAAAAATAACATGCCTAGCTATTTCATGAAATTTCTGGAGGAAAAAAAAATCCTTTTAAAATGACTAAGCATCTCTAATCAAAGAACTAGCACAAAAGTAATACAAGGAGGGAAGTGAAAAGCTAAAAATAAAAATAGAACTTTGCAACAGGTGGTATACATTTCTAATCGAACGACGTTGAAGAATGCTCCACTGGTTCAACAGGTTTGCAATTTATTGAGAGGCTTTCTTCAGCTGCCACTTCCTCCTCGGCAGACAAATGTGCACGAGAATCTTGACGGCACATCTGATCTGTCCCCCTAGAACAACTGCAATTGCAAAGATTCCTATTCCACGAATTAGAATGTGATAATGATGTTGCTCTAACAGCAATGTTCAAAGGAAATATTTTGCAAAACTAACAATATAATTCTTCATTAAATAACATAGCAAAATGATTAGGCAGTGAATCTTTGGTAAAGAGAATAAGTACACTAAAATGCCACTTAAGAAAATAATGAATATGGCAAATAAAACTGCAAAGAGAGCATCAACTAAATTGCACCACCCTCCGCACACACCAAAAAGTACAAAATTTTTTGAATAATTGTTAACTTTGTCGGGAAATCAGAGCAGTACATAAAGCTCAATAAACAAAGCTTACATGGTTTCACGAGCCACTAGAGGTATGCCTGGCATCCTTATTAGAAAATATCAGGATAGACAAGCATAGCTCCACAATAGTTCCAGCAGCGTTCGATGAGGTAAACTTCAAGATTGTTAGGCATTAACCATTCTGAAATCTTCAATATTGCCGGAGAATAGTCCCAAATTCAGTGACCACATCAAGTCGGAGCTCTCTGTTTAGCATTCCATTCACACTTCTAATTCGGACCTCCCTTTTTAGCAACAGAGAAAACCCAAAACTAATGACCCTTCCAAACCCAAAACATTTCACCCTTCAAACGCGGAGATGACATCAGCACCCACAACCCATCGGACCCCTCTCCTCAGCCCAGACCTTTAACGAGTCTTCTTAAAATCCGGTGACCAGCGGCGTTGACTACACTAATGGCGAACTGAGCAAGATCTAGGATTCTATCCTACGCGGTAGCGTTGAACAGCCCGAAGTTCCTACCAAAATTGAAATCCACGAGTCGGTGATGGAGTTAACCGAATCAGAATAACAACTCGATGAAGATGAAGAAACCCCCAAAATTTTCCCATCGAACCCAAAGACCTAGCAAAAAGCTTCACCTTTTTCCAGATCCATGAGGTTTCTCTCCCAACGTTGACCCATCAGTAGTCCAGACCAGACAAACAAAGGAAAAAATCGGTAAGGAAGAGGCACTGAAGAACAAATCAGTTAAGATGAAGCTCACGATAGCTTCCATTCACACCAATACATTAGTTGTCAATGGAGGCGGGTTTCAACCATTGACAACTAATGTATTGGAGGCTGGTTTCACTGGAACCCGCCTCCATTATGAGATCTTTTTGGAGGCGGGTTTCGTTGGAACCCACCTCCATTGTGGTATGTGAAATTATTCACATTCTTTGGAGGCGGGTGTTCAGCAACCCGCCCCGAATAGCTATATTGGAGGCGGGTTCCACAGAATTCGCCTCCAATTTGGTGCCTCCATTAGCTATTTCTGTGGTAGTGCTATTTAATCTCTTATATTTCAAAATGATCTTTCTGGTCCCTTATTTTTATTTTTCGAACTATTTGGTTCATTGGCCGTTTAACACGACATAAAAAGTTAATAACGTGCTGCTCACGCTACTCTGTCAGCAAATGGCAAACTTATCCCAGTAATTATGTTGGGACAAGTTTTCCATTTGCTGACGGAGTCGTGTGAACGGAACGTAAATGATATTAATGATTTTTTTCGGGTTAAACAGCCAAGGGACCAAATAGTTCAAAAAATAAAAATAAGGGACCAAAAAGATCGTTTTGAAATGTAGGAGACCAAATAGTTGAAAAAATAAAAGTAAGGGACCAAAAAGATCGTTTTGAAATATAAGGGACCAAAAAATTTATTAACCAATATATAAGGGACCAAATGAGAAGTTTACTCTATGAAATAAATGTTAGTAATATATATTTTGAATAAAATATATACAGAAAATATTCTGAAGATCATCCAATATAGTTGACTTGCAACCAACTCCTACTCCTAGAGAAGATGACCATTAGGCACTCAAGGAAAATTAAATTTATTTATTGGACGAAGGGGTGGGTTCGATTACCATCATTTCTGGAATTGTAGCACAAAGAATATATATTGTGCATTCGCTTCTGTAAGTCTAGATTAATAGGCTTCCATCTCATATTGTGTAAGACATAATATATGTATTCCATACAAATAATCAATAGTTGACATGCAACAAATTGTTTGTGCACGGCAGAGTATATATATGGGTACATTTACCTCCCCTAGGGTTTGCTTAGACAATAAATAAGTCCTTGTGTTTTAAAAATTACAAATATCTCATTGAATTATCCAAAAAATATATATATATTTTTTGTGTTTCTTTTTTATTTACTGTAAGGATATCGAGTGAGTCGCGTCAATATTTAGAATGCTTAAACTGTGATCGTTTATTAAATAAATAAGTTAAATTGAACTTTTACAGAGCCTAATTCCATTCATATTCATTTATTTATTTAATAAATAAGTTCAAATTGAATTTTTACCGTGTCGATCCTAAACATTAGTTGATAAAGTTTTTGTTTGTTCTCAGCTATAACTAACAGAAATCAATTTAATTTGTAGTTATAACCACATCACAGGGACTTATTTATTATTTGAGCAAACTTGGGGAGGTAAATGTAATTTGTCCTAATATATTTTTTCCCACGTCCTGGCACGTATTTATGCTCTCCTCAATTCCAAACTATATAATATGATGCATGTACCTTTAAGCTCAGTAGTGGTACTTTTAATAATTAATGGATCTGAGTTCATCGCCTCTCCTATAAATTAAGGGTTTTGGACAAATACTACGTACCACGGAATAAGCTTTTCATCATTCGACTCAAAAAGAAAAGAAAAAAAAAAGAAAAAAACAAAAAAGATGGATAAGATCACTTCAAATCATCTCAGTCTAGCTCTGGTCGTTGTTTTGGTGGCCATGATCTTCACTAACATAAATTTAATTTCTTCTTAATTAGTAATTTGATCAATCACTAACATAAATTAATTTCTTCTTAATTAGTTTGAAATATCAATTTTCAATTCAAATTGCTTATAACCATGAATATATAAAATAAAATACTATAATTGCTTCACGAGACTGTTCAATATATATAATGCATAAGTAATACAATTGTACAAGTTATTATTCACTGACAGAATGGTCTGGTAAAAGGAATTTAGTTTTACCCATATACTTTATTTTTATGTCTCTCTGAATAGTTAATGATATTATGTCAACCAGTGATGATACAATCAAGAAAAATATATTTGCTATAGTGAAAGATGTGGCATTCACGTGACAAAAAATGATTGGTCAGGACTTAAAAAATTATAATTTTTAAGTGATAATTACTAGGTAATTCTACATCATTCCATGAATATTTTCTTCCCCAAGTATTTTTATTCTTGGAATTAATAATTTTCTTTAATATATATATATATATGTTGGTTTAACAGATACAGAAGCAAGAAACACCCAGAAAGTAGTAGCGAAGATGAAGACAGTTAGGGGACTTGCTGAGAACGATGGGGCAATTCTTAACGGTGTTGGGGTTTAGGAAATACTGTTGAGAATCATGATGACGGCGTTGGTAACGTTGTTGATAACGTTGTTGGGATTATAGGAAATAGTGTAGGAGTTGGTAACACCTGGGCGGAACTGTTGAGAATCATGATGATCACAATGCTGCTAACACTCTTGGGGATGTAGGAAATACTGTACAAGGACTTGTTAACACCGCGGTCGGTGCTGTTGCTGGTGGGACCCCGGAACCGTAGGAGGAGGAGTTGCCGACGACAATGTCGACGGAGGAGGACCTGGACCTGCCACTAAAAATTAAAAAGTTTCAAATTTAAGCTCCTTTCTTTCTACTACTTTTATTTTTCCCTTCAAAATTAATAAACTTTATTTATTATAATTACAACACTGCATTCTATTCTGCTATATATGACTATTGATCTTATATTGTTCATGCTCGAATAAAATTACAATATTAAAATAAATAATAATATAAAAATAAATTAAAGTAAAAAATTAGAGAAATATGAGCTAGCTAACGCGCGTAATCACTGATAATCGAGGCACTATGTCCTCTTGTCACTGATAATCTGATATATATATATATATATATATATATATATTGTAGATTAACTTTACTATACATATCTCAAATATGTAAATTAATATCTACACCCTTCAAAAGATAAAATAAAATGTGTTTATACTCGCACATTTAAGGTACTCCATTTTTTTTGCGATTTCCTTCTAAACTTCAAAATCATTCCTCTACTTACTTTATAATCGATTTACATTTCTATATATTTTACCTTTTCTTTTTTCTTTTTTTTTTTTAAATTTTTTATTAATTTCGTTGAAAATCATCTAACAGCGATTGACACAAGATCAAGATAAACACACACCAAAACTATTATTGATCTGAACTACTACAATGTATTTAATCTAGTACAATGTAAATCTATAGATCCAAAAACGGTGCAAGTACGAAATTCGCAATTGCACTGAACAACATACGGATAATTACGAATCTGCCACTAAGTACTACCGATGCAAGTTTCAAAAGCTGTATTTTTTATTGGGTTTTCCTACACCAAAGTGATAAAATAAATCGCAATGCAATCAGAGAGAAAATCACCATAGACCCGGGAGGAAAACAAAAACCATAAATGGGAATAAAGTAATTATTTAAAGGAAAAACTCCCTTTGATTACGGAATCTAAAATTTAAAACTAAATAAACCTAAATAAAATATACCAAAAACGAAAGTAAAACTATTTCCCTCATTTTCTCTGTAACTCCCCAATCCAGCCCCCTATTCAATACGGAGATCGGACCGGATGCCTGCTTAGTTTGTACCAAGACTCGTAGTGCAATAAGAATTATAATAACTACAAATATGAATAATGTGGAAGCTTTTAATATTAAGTTATAAATAGGTTCCAATTCCTTAGCCTAATAGTCTAATGGCACCCAAACCAGTTATTAACTTTATATTATAAATATTAATTGATTATAAAGTTTGATAAAATCTCTAGTTTAGCGCTGCCCGCTAGTTGTTATGTGGGCCATACTACCCCTGAAAACTTGTAGTAAGGTTTAAAAACATACAAATTAAAGTTTCTTTGCTTATTATTATTATTATTATTTTAAATGATACGTACACACCACGTACCAAACAAAAAATTTAAATCCCCCAACCAACCCCCCCAAATATTATTTTAAATTAATTTAACTATTAATTAACCCCTTTAATAATTTAATTTAAGTTTCGTCATTAAATATAATTATTTTAAGTTATAATTTAAGTTGAAATATGAATATTTATGTAAAACAAAGAGTATAACACATATTTTAAAATATATACAGAAAAATATATTCTAAAGATCACACAGTAGCTCACCGGTCAACTTGCATAAGCTATATATATAGAGAGAGAATGAACAGTATAACACATCACGGAACTACGCATTAGAGCAAAAATGATCACAAATTTTTGAAAAGCAGATTTTTTATCACGCAACTTTCATTTTCGAGCGAAAATAGTCATTTTGTTAAGTTGCTCCGTTAACTCCCCAACGATTTTGTCCTCAAAAGTTTGCTTCCGTTAGGGAGTTAACGGAGCCACTTCACGGAATGATAATTTTCACTCAAAAATGAAAGTTACGTAACTAGAAATCTGCTTTTCAAAAATTCGTGATCATTTTTGCTCTAATACATAATTCCATGATGTGTTATGCTCTTCACTATATATATATATATAACACATGAGCAAATGAACACATAAGTCAATGAACCTTTAATTGATTTGTTTCAAAATGAAGACAATTGCTATGAAATATTTTTACCTATTTTATAAACAATAACAGAAAAATTAAAAATAAATAAATAAATAATTTGTATATATATATATATATATTTGTCCCACGTCATTGCACGTGGGCACTTCTTCCAAAATATGGGAATGACAGAGTATAGTATCTTGTGCATGTGCCTCACTCTTGGAGTACTAATTAGCTAGCTGCGTCTAATAATTTGCAATCTCATGCCTCTCTGCGTTCGAATAATCAACATCTGCTCCGCATTAATTAATTCGAGAGGCAGAATCATAACTTCCTAAAAGAAGAAAAATAACATATATGCCTTCAAAATAGGGCATGAAAATATAGTGGAGGAATTCAATTAATTTGAGAATTTGGTGTTTATTTTATTGACAAACGTGGATTGAATGGAGAGGCCAACTTGAATGAGCAATCGGAGTATTTGGATGGTAATTTTTCCTTAAGAAGTTGGGAAAATTTGAGCGATCGAATTTGGCAGAAGAAGTCGTTCTTCTTGCGATAATTTGTGAAAAGAAGACGTCGGTGTGAAAAAGGAGAATTTGGGATGAAGAAGAAGACTTGGGAGAATTTGAGGGTAATTATTGTTGGATAATAGATTAATGCTGAGGTGACCTGGGCCATGGCCGACCTGGGATGTCACCGACCTGGGCCATGGCTGACCTAGGACGTCATCGACGCGTGATAGGTGGCACAGATGACAGGTGGCATTCAAATAGAAAGAGTGACACATGTAAAGATTTAAAGGTGACACCATGACTGAATAGTTAGATTCACTCATTCATTTTCTTGCTATAAATACCCAGTTGTCCTCTCATTTGGAAGGTATTGAATTCTAGCTAAGCCTTGGATATATTACTCTTTCTGTTCTAACTTAAGCATCGGAGTTGAATAAGGGCAACCGAGGTACCAATCAAAAATACAGTTGTCGCTACTGGACGACGAAATGGGTTTTGAAATTTATTAACATTCTCTAAAAAGGGTACTGTTAATAATCCCGCAGGTACTGAAACCATTAAAAGAACACCCAACAATTTATTGGGTACTGTACGAAGTATTTGAAATAGGGGAAAGAAATACCATTCCGGTAATATTTTCAAAGGAGTTGCAAATGGATCTGCCGGTTCACCAATCATTGATGGTTCTAGAACCGCAAAGCCTACATTACATGCAATAATACCTAGAATTACTACTGGAAAAATATACAAAAGATCGTTGGGCCATGCGGGCTCTTCGTAATAATTATGACCCATACCCTTAGCCAATTTAGCTCTTAATACATGATCGTTCAAGTCAGGTTTTTTTGTTATTAGGATAGGTGAATTATTATCGATTCATACCCCGAAGGAGCCGGACATGATAATTTTTCATCATCCGGTTCGAGTAGGAATCAAAAGAACCAAACGAATCCAGATAAAATCTATATGTTTCATATATCTGCACATATATCAAGGGTTCACACATATATAAATGATTCAATGGAAATAACATTTTAAAAGTTTACTGATTTCTTTTTCTGAATTGTTGATTCTTACAAATAACTACTCAATATCGATCGTGACCTTGATAAGGAGCTAGAGTTGCTAACTCTGATGAATGCGCTAACTATGGATATGATGCCTGAAATAGATCGATTTTATATCACCCTTCAATTCGAATTAGCCAAAGCAATGTCTCCTTGCATACTATGGATTCCAAACATTCATGATATGGATGTGAATGAGTCGAATTATTTATCCCTCGGTCTATTAGTGAACCATCTTTCCAGGGATTGTGAAAGATGTTCCACTAGAAATATTCTTGTTATTGCTTCGACTCACATTCCCCAAAAACTGGATCTCGCTCTAATAGCTCCGAATAAATTAAATACGTGCATTAAGATACGAAGGCTTCTTATTCCACAACAACGAAAGCACTTTTTCACTCTTTCATATACTAGGGGATTTCAGTTGGAAACAAAAATGTTCCATACTAATGGATTCGGGTCCATAACCATGGGTTCCAATGTACGAGATCTTGTAGCACTTATCGAAAGGATCGGACTAATGACGTATATAATACTTGAATTCTCGATGTAGATGCTACATAGTTGGTTTTCATCCTTCAGAGACTACGAGTGTAATAGGAGCATCCGTCAACAAAAGGATCACCCTAAGATGATCATTCATGGCTATTGAGAACGAATTAAATCAGATGGTTCTATTTCTCAATCTTTCTGACTCGCTTTGCTCCTACGGAACCAAGGTCGAAAAGATGGAAAAAATCAGCCATTCACAACCACTGATGAAGGATTCCTCAAAAAGTTAAGGATTAGTAATCCTTTTTAGAAATTTAGAAATCGAATGGATTCGGTCTTATACATACGCACGGAGGGTAATCAAAAAAGAAGGAAGATGAGTTCTTCTTTCTTTTATCACTTACGAGGCATGTGAGATGAAAGTCTCATCCACAGTTTTGAATGAGAGAAAGAAGTGATGAATCCTCTTTTCGACTCTGACTCTCCCACCCTAGTCGTTGCTTTTCATTCTGTTACTTCGAAAGTAGCTGCTTCAGCTTTAGCCACTCGAATTTTCGAT